>CM053765.1:52204534-52241917 GCA_028658305.1 Pachyuromys duprasi | reverse complement strand
CTAGATCCCAGGGGAGGACTTTGCAGCCAGCCCTGAGGAGACAGGATAAGCTGGGGTTGGATGGAAGGGAAGGAGGTCCTCCCCTGTTGGTGGACTTGGAGGGGGCGGGGAAGAAGGAGATGAGGGAGGGAGTGGGAGGGTAGGAGGGAATTGGGGAGGGGGCTATGCCTGGGATTCAAAGTACCTAACCTGTGATTGAAATAAAAATAAATAAATTAAAAAAAAACAAGCTCTGTACTCCTTGCAGGTCTAGGGAGTATGGTACTTTTAATGAGAATGGCTCCCATAAGTTCATGTGTTTGAATGCCTGGTCTGTGGCTGGTAGAACTGTTTGAAGAAATTAGGATGTGAGGTCTTGTTGAAGCAAATGTGTCAGCTGAAGCAAGTAGGATAAGGGTTGAGATCTCAAATGCCCTCATTCCAACTTGTAGAGAAGATGTAAGGTTGTACTACTGTACCAATCCCATGGCTGTCTGCCTGCTGCTTTGTTTTCTACCATGATGTCCACAGACACACCTTCTGAAAATGTACTCAAGCCGCCAATTAAATGCTTTCTTTTATTAGTTGCCTAGCTCATAGTGTTTTGTTACAACAATAGAAAAGTAAGATGGGAGGACATCAATCAGTGTGTAACAGAAGTTGTTGGTACCCAGTTCCAAACCCTCAGCCCAGTTTTGATCTTGGCCAAGTCTCTGCTAGACAGTTTCATGCACTCTGCCATCAGTCCATCCCAAGCCTTTTGTTTTCTGCATAGGGGGTTTTGCCACAGTTATGGGCACTAAGAATACTAGAAAGTTAATGTTTCTGAGGGTGGTGTTCAACCAAGGGCCATGGGAACCAGAGGACAAATACTACACCTTTCATACTAAAAGGAGAGACTCTAGGAGCAATGAGCCTCCCATTGATACAGCAGTAGAAAAAAATTATAACATGCCTTTTTCCTTCTCCATACCTCTGTCTTCTCTCTCCTATAGCTTCTTGAGGTCAGTATCAAATAATTAAATGCACTAAAATTCTTATTTCAAGCTGTAGTTTTGTGGGTACCCAAAACCAGGACAGCGTATTTTAAAGAAGAAAACTAAATATATCTATATCTATATCTATATCTATATCTATATCTATATCTCATGCCATTTTAAACTGTTGATTTTGCGAAACAACAGAGAACTGCTTCTTGTGCTATTAGTTCTTATGGCAGCCTAAATTAATCCTCACTCTGCAGAAACAGTGGCCAGCATGCCTCTCCGGAAGAGCAGATTCTCTGGTCTAATAGATGGCATTCAATCATAGAGAAAGCCATTGTGCTAAATGAGGCCTGTTCTAAGAAGACTAACCTGTAGTTCCTGGCAGGAGACATTTCAAATACTCACTAAATTCTCCTTAGTTTCATTTTGCCTTGTTATGCTTCATTATGCCCCGAGTAACACAGCCAATAATTCCCCTTGGCCCTTGCTGTTTATTGCTTTCCTAATATGGTACAAAATGCTTCCAATTTCTTCCTTACTCTCTAGTCAAACTCACTCTTCACCGCTCTTAATCTCATCTCATTCAGTCGTACTAATTACCCTGCTGTGATTCCTTCTTCTCTGTCTATACATACCAAAAGTTCTACATAAAGACTCTCATCAGAGAAGTGAAGTGCCTGAGACAAGCCCCTTCCAGAAGACTAATTTGAATAATGGCAACAATGAAGGAGGAGCCCCTTTTTCTGCCTTCAAAATCCTTGATACATTGCAAGAGCCTGTAATTTGTAAGTCATTTAATTTCACAGGGGGAAACCTGGGGTTCTCAGATTCCGATCCATCAAGGCAACTATTTACAGTAGATTTTCTTTAGCTATCCCTGTTGGCTGTGAGTTCCTCTTTAGATGTAGCTACAATTAAGGGGCTGATTGCAGCCCCAGTTGGCCGCTGTGTTCAAAGAGAAAAAGGACCAGCACCAAATCCACACTCTCTTTCTCTGCCTTGCTCACCCTGAAGGCAGTTGCTGGGCCCAAAACCTCTCATCATTAACCCTGTAGAAAGTTTTATTCCTTTGTAAGTCTTTATCAGCCCTCTCTGTCCACAAAGGCTTCTTCTGCTGTTCACTGGAATTCTCTGGATAGTCATATTTCTTTCCTGAAGATGTTAGGGATCCTGAAAAGCTGGGCAACCATCAACCCCTATGCTCTGTGAGGACTGTCTCCTCAGAGCTGCTTCCAGGGAGACTCTGATGCTCATTCAAAGGAGACTGAATCTGTTGTAAAGTATCCCTGGTGTGCATGCTGCCCAGACAACAGAAATAGGAAGGAGAAAAACATGTCTTCATTCATTTGGCACTTTTAATTTGGAGAAAAGTAAAAGAACACACCATAAAAAGTTTGATGTCACTACACTTAAAAAGGAATTAAGATGTTTTCTGACCATATATAATCAGGCTATTGATTCCCGTGAATAAATCAACTCCTATTTGGAAATGTGGTGACCTGACTGTCAGTGATTTTGAGAATTTATTTTGGAGCACACTGAAACAACACTGCAGAAGGAATGACCTGGCCCCTCTACACCAGCTACTTCACACATTCACTCATTCGATTCTCATCTTATGACTATAATGGTCTGATTAGCTTGCAAATTACAGCCATGGATGAAACAAACCTGTCTGCTTTCCACATCTCCACTCTGCTTCATAGTAAACTGGAACTGGAACTGGAATTGTAAATGAATGGGGAAATATTATAACAACACAAAAAATTCAGTATAAGGAAATATTTTTAAAAGTGCACTGCATTAAGCTGGAAAACATAAAGAAATGGATAAATGTATTCTCGTAAGTTGAATGTTTGGAGATGCTCTTGAATAGAACTGACCAACAACTCACAAAAAGGCAGTGAATAAAGTTTCTTTTTCTCTGTTTCCTCACCATCATTTTTTGTTGCTTGTTCTCTTGATGACAGCAATTCTAACTCGGGTGATGTAATTTTGGTTTGCATTTCCCTGATGACCAATGTTTGGGCTTTTAAATAAAAAAAATCAGATCCAAGGAAGTTAGCTGTGTCTGAGCTCTAATCTTCTGGGTTATAAACTTAGTTAATTGCTTCACTTGCTGTAGACTATTGTTTCCTCATTTATAAAATTATAATAATGGGAGCCACTTTATCTCTTTAGAATTGTCTTGGTAAGAAAACAAATTCTGGGGTTGTGCTTTGACAGCGGCATCACTCTACCATTTTAAAGTAAAGGTGTTTTGACTTATTGTAACTAAAGGTTAAGATGAAACTTTTATTACCTATGATGGCTTTATTCTAAGACCAAATCCAGTATATCAAGATAGATATAAGTAATAACTTATATTAAACTCAAACTGAGCACCAGAACTAGTCATCTTGAGGGAGACAATCCATTTGCTTTTGAAGGGTTTTCAGTGGAATAGCTCCTCACATCTGTGTTTGTGTTGCTGGTGCAGTCACTGCCTCTGGCAAAGAAAATAGAAAATCTGTAGCTCATTTTTCCCTTGATTGCAAAATGACAGATAAATGTGCGTATATATCTGTCTTTGGGAGCTTCAAATAAACTTAGATTGTAGATCCAAGCCAAAGCCTGAAAAGCTACTTATAAATGAACTGTCAGAAACTATCTCCTGAACCCCACCCCCCCCCCAAAGCCTCAGCAAGCCAGATCCTTTCACTGAAGAATTTTATAAGAATAAAGAACATTTCTGACTTCTCCCAGCTCCCACAAAGGGATAATGAGAACTGGGCTCTCATTTCCAAGTCTCATTTTCCTTCTTCACTAAAGAATTTATACAAGGATTTAAGCAGTATGTGTAATGGCCAATCACTAGAGAAGTTATGTCGCTGGACTCGCTCCATAGAACAGCCATCTGCCGTCTTCTTAACATTTTACTACCAAATTTACTCACATGTAAAATTTTATGCCATTTGCTTATTAAAATCTATAAGAACAATGAAGCCCTTCCAGTGATCCAAAGAACTGAAATTGAGATAGCATTTACGGAGGTCTACAAACTTCGTCTTCAGATTTATTTGTGTATTTTATTCAGCTATGAGTGTTCAGCATTCCTTACATGAAAACTTGAAATTTGAAATGCTCCAAAACACAAAACTTTTTGAGTGCCAACATGATGACACAAGTGAAAAATCACCATGTACAAAATTTCAGAATATCCTATAAAATTACTTCTAGGCTATGTGCATAGAATATCTATGAGATATGTGTAGATTTGATGTTTGTATTTTGGTTCTATCCCCAAGATAGCTCACTCAGTATAAATACAAAAACATTCTAAAATCAGAAAAGAAAACCTGAAGTCCAAAACAATTCTGGTCCCAACAATGTTGAGTAAAGAATGTTCTACCCTTTTAATTAGAAACAAAACAAAACGGAATTCATACATATGACCAATAAAGGTGGTGAGAGCACAGCTTACAGTGTTATGATGCACATGAATTATAAAGCCAAAACTTCTGCAAGGAAAGAAATCGTTTTTGTTTTATGGTGTTAAGCCCAGAGTAGTCTGACACCCCTGTCCCCAAAAGAAAGATAATATAACTTTTTAAAAACTAAGCCACTGAAAGATTAATAGGAAGTCATCTTTCCAAAACTAATTTTCTATCAATATCTAAAAACACATTATGTTACATCTTAGACAAGAGGTACTGGTATACCACTGGTTAAGACATCGACTCTCAGTTTCCAATTCACTCTTCTATGCTGTGTTTCCAGACACTGGGCTCTGCAAGCCACATCTGTGCATTAGCATACCCTAACACAGAGCACTGGTAAAAAAAAGAACATCTGCAGAGACACTTAATTTGCTTGCTGCTCCTGTGAGCATCATCCCAGCCAGCACATTCCTGTCACTGAAACTCAGTTTGCAGATTTGCCAGCCTCTATAGAACTGACCTCATTATCTCCTCCTTCCCTGGAAATACCAATACCATTCAAAGAAGTCTTATACTTAGAGATGTGGATCTCAAGCTTAAGGAGAATTTCCTCTGGTCTCAGAGACTCCAATACACCATGCCCCATTTCTTCTACAGAAGCAGACTTCTTGCAGAGTTGCACTATCAACATATCTCCTTAGTTTGGTGGTTCTCAAACATCCTCATGCTGCAACACTTTAATACAGTTCCTCAGGTTGTGGTGACTCCCAACTATAAAATTATTTCATTGCTACTTCATAACTATACTTTTGCTATTGTTGTCAACCGTATGTAAATATTTTTGGAGACAGAGTTTTGCCAAGGGGGTCACAACCCACAGATTGTTAAATTGCTGCCTAACTTTCTTCAGCACTAGGAATAGTCCCTGAACCTCACACTTTACCATGCCTCAGGACCTATAACCACATGAGACATATTAACAGAGGGTCTGATTCAGTTTGTCTGCAGTGGGGCTTGGTATTTTCTTTTCCTCTCCTATAAGCTCCTAAGCAACATAGCAACTGCAATTATGATTTCGCCTTGGCTCTAGTCCTGAGGTTTTAATGTGGTATTAAGGTCTTAGTCTAAAGGAAAACAGAAAGTGGAAAGTAAAGGAAATGTGGTAAGGAAAACACAGCACTTGCAGAGGTAATGCTGTCAATCAAACAATTTCCAGGTGGTTGCAATGGAGTCCTTTTTGGCCCAAGTAACACCTGTCCTCCACCATTAGAGCATGAATAATGATGTGGAATGAATCTTCTGAGTACACTGACTTGTTTACAGAAAGTAAATTATCATCTTGAGGGATTCTGCCCTCTTTAAAAAAATCCTATCAAAGAATTAATAGGAGCCCTAATAGGAGCTAATTTCTTTTGCCCATAAGACCAATGCTGATGTACAGAAACACTAGGTATATTACTGTGATTAGAAGAATTTGTGTTTGCTCAAAAAACATCTTGTTCAACTTTTAACTCAGGACCTTGGAAGAAGAACAAAACATGTGACTGGACTTTTCAACCCAAGTAATTCAAGTTACTCTGAAACATTTTGTCAGTGGATGTTTACCAGTCATATCTGGGGAGAATAGTCTACCTGTGAGAGGGTAATGGCCTCATGTATAATAGTTATCCAGGAAAAATGACTGCTTTCCTTGAGGCTTATGTCCTTAATCTCAGCAAACTTTTATTATCAACCAGTAACCCAGGGACTAGAGTCAACTCTCTGTATACTATTGTTGTTATCATTCATTGTTATCATTATTATTATTATTATTATTATTATTATTATTATTATTTGTGGGGACACGTGTATCTCAGTAGTTGATTCTTTCATCCACTGTGATGTCTGGGAATCAAACTCAGGCCACTCAGCTTGTGCAGCTGAGTGTCTCACTGTCCTCTGGATTATGGACTTATATGACATTTTAATAAATAACGTTGAGGTGGGTAGCATATTCAGTAGGTAATGGGACCTCCTCCACCTCCCAAGTCATGGTGGACCAGATGTCCCTTTTTTGATATTTCATCCCAGGATCTTTTTGAAAAGCCCAGAGTGACAGGGAGGACATAGCGGTCAAAACTACAACACAAATGAAATTATAATGAAGCCAAGGTCTCCTGAGGATGAAAAGTCTCTACTACTTTGAGTGCAGCACTTGGGGAAGTGCTCTGGGCACCTGAGTTTCTGATATAGGAGGAAGAATCTAACTACATCTTCAAGGATGGTTACCAAGGAGATGTGACCACCAAGATAAAGCTGCAGATTCATAGGTCCTGTTATTGCTGACTCTTTGCCTAAAAAGAAGAAACAATTAGCTAGAGATGTGGTTTTCCTTGATTACATAATACTTAAAATTCTTTGGCTACTGGGTCTCACAGGTATCTGTCCAGGTGATAACAGATTGTTTATAATATAAACATTCCACAGAGTCCCTGAATTCATTACCTGACAGGATACACACACACACACACACACACACACACACACACACACACACTGCAGCTTGGCAAATCTAGTTAAACTAATGTCATTTCAGTGAGAGACAGAGAGATAGAAGAAGAGAGTCTGAAGCTGTTCTTCAGTTGACTGTAACATGGAGAAAGTTTTCTTCGGATAAGCAATTGAAGATAACCTAGAAAAGCTGAAATAAATCATGGAATTGGACTTTCCCTGAGGCCACAAGGAATACAGCCTTACCAACATCTTTATTTTTAGATCCTCTAACTTATAAATCTAAGACAATAAAATTGCCATAGATTCTTACAACTGCAATAGAAGAATATGTACAAGTTTAGATCTTTGGTGCACCCCAAAGGTGCTGAGGACCAAAGTCTTGGTGCCCAGCTAGGCACACTGGAGAGGCAATAGAAACCTTAGACAACAGGCCAGTGCGGATACCTTCTGGTCATGGAAGGACTCTCACCTGTAGGGCATTGCATATATTGGAACACTGGACACTTCATGGCCTTTGGCTTCTCAGACTTGAAGTGAGTGATTTGCTCTGCCACTTATTTCTGTAATGACATGCTGCTACTTGTCTAAAATAAAAGAGCCAACTAATCACGCACTGAAACAACTGAAACTGAGGCAGAGTAACCTTTTCCCTGTTCATGAGCTGATTGTCTCAGATGTTTCTGACAGCTACAGAAGGTAGAATAGCACATGGTCCATTATAATGACCATGATGATTACACTTGATGAGCAATATACAAGAATCTTACCTGCATAAATGGAATATATATAAAAGAAAAAGTTAGAGGAAAAGTCCTATAAAAGTTAAGGACCTATCACCTCTGTAAAAGTTCATAAAATACTGAAACTCTGTGGTTACTAGTTACCTGTGTAGTGACTGTGTCAGGTACTGTTTTGTCTGGTTTGTATAGAACAATATATTCCATTATTTTAACTTGTTTCCTGCATGTTTTATAATTTTTAAATTTCATGTTGTTATGACAGAGTCTTGCTCAGTAACTCAGGCTGGCATCTAACTGGAAGCAATCTGTCTGCACCTGTATACCAAATGATGGGAAGACAGGCAGGAGCCATAAAACATTCTGTGACTGATAGAAATTCTTTAGAATGAATGTATGAACCAATCCCTAGTTTCCACCAATCAAATAACTAAGAATGCTGTCGGATAGCATGTAAATCTATAACATAGCCTTTTCTGCTTGGGACAACCTATCTATCTGATGTATCCACCAATGTATTTGAAAAAAAAAGTCTTGATTTGTGGCTTTTTTTGTTGTATTACTTCAAAATCTTCAGGAAACAACTTTCATGTGAGATCATGAAGTTTGGGGTAAATTAAATTTGTGTTTGTAGGGACATAGTTACCCATATTTAGTTCCAGGATTAACTACTTGCATAAACATGTTTAAACTTTGTTCTTTAATTTTCTTCCCATCTGTCTCAAAAGTGTTGCATTTTTACTTACCATTCCTTCCTTGACCACTAAATCTAAACCCTGATAACTCCAAGGTGGGCAAAGAATGGCTATTCAGGAAGCTAAAGATAGACCATGATAATGGTACTAAGGCTCTGACCCTGCAACATTCCAACTCCTTCACAACACTGAACCTCTAATCACTCAATCCAGCTCTGCACAGTTTGCTTCCAGAAATCTCCTTCACACCTTCACTTTACAAGGAGTTTGAGGCTCAGAAAGAATGACATTGTGTAAATCTGAAATGTCAAGATGTCTTCCTGAGAGTCTCTGATATTCAAGGATGCTTAAGTCTACAAGAAGTTCAGGTGTGAGCACAACCATTTCTGGATCATATGAAGTGATTGCAACAGCCAGAGTAAAAAGTGGAATTTTATTTTATTTTATTTTATTTACTTATTTATTTTGCTATAGGCATTTACTTCCAGAGTTACAGATTTAATGATTTACTTTTCTATAAGAAGAGAAAGCAAGACAGTGGGATAGGTTGACTGTAAGAACTGGGCATCCATCCAGATCCACCTGGACAATGTTATTTTTAACCTCCAATTCTAAAGTTCTATGGCAATGTGAACTCTCAACTAGGCAAGTTTACAAGAAAAGTTCAGCAGAACCCTGGCTTTCCAAATTTAATCCCAACATTATATTGAGTTTTCTCCCAAAAGTAATTAAAATAACTCCCTCTTTTAGGGCAACTTGATCTGCATATCTACCTCATTTTCTGGCAGTGGTAGTAATGAGAAAAAACACAAAGGAGTACAGTTATCAGCCCATAAGGCCCCATCTGTATGCAAATCACCCAACAGAATGCAACACACTGAACATCAATAATGGCAGAGTTATTAAAGAGGTAATCTTTTCCTGACACCATTTCATGAATATTGTCAAAACAGTCTCTTGCAAGTTACTTAAGGTCTAAAGAGTTTTTCCAGAGAAGTAGTCTCCCATCTTAAAGCACATAAATTCTAATTTCGAGGAGGCAAAAATGTCAGGGAAAACTCTCTGGGAAAAACAAAGGAATGATCAGACAATCTCTACTCAACTCTGAAGACACAACCTTATCATGACTTCCATTACCACTGCCCTAGGACTGCTAGCATATCCCAGCCAGCCAGGTTTTGATGCAAATAGAAGAGCCATTTCTTGTCTTCTTTAGGGCACATTCAGCTGCTATCTTCAGAAGAGCTTTAGATCAAAACTAAGTCAATCTAATGGGGTTGGGGGGAGGGCGGGAAATGCAGCCACTTTGCTGAGGGCACCCAGTGGCTGAAAAGGCTGATTTCCTCCTCGAAATTTTACCAGCAGCTTCTCTGAGGCTCAAAATTATTCTTTCCGGTTCACCCCGCCGCTCTCCATACCTCTCTTTAACTCCTGCTCTTTAATGTAGGTGCTTGGGCTTGGCACCTAGAAGTCTTGAGGAAATGAGTGGCTAGCAAAACTGATATGCTCGTCATACAGTAGGATGTTCACATTTGAGGAAGGCTCATTACCAAACCCGAAAACAGAAGTGCTGAAATTTCCACACCCATCCTCCATCAGCTGGAGATGGTCCTTCACTGGTAATTAAGTTTCTTAAACTTGCATCAAAAAAAAATTAAGTTCCAGGAGATAATTCTAAAAATATGTAAAGGAACCTTTACAAATGTCATGCTTTTAAAACTTGGTGATCATGAACCTTTCCCACTTTTCCAGAAGATAAGCAGAGCCCCCAGCCACTGCTTTCTGCTTTTTGAGTCATCATGTCATGATTCGCAGATATAGGCAAGAGTGGAGTGTTTGTCTCAAGCCTGAGACTGAAACATTCATCATAGTTACAAATCTTCCCTCTAGTCTGATGCAGGGATGACATGCGACATTAATCTCCTCTTTCCCTATAGGGCTTGCTGAGGATAAAATAATAATAATAATAATAAAACTCTTTTGACTGTAAATGGCTCCTAGACATTGATACATCCTGAATCTTTCTAGGTGCATCAGAAAAAGAGGAAGCTAACATGCGTCTAGGAGAGAAAAACAGAAAAGCATGCTTCTTTATGCCCAGGGCCCTACTTACTCCTGAAAATAGAGTTCCAAAAACCATTCTGAAAGGCACATTCAAAGATAAAGGCAATCTGAGAAGGGAAAACAGCTGCTAAAAACAAGTAAACAATTTTATACTTTGAATCTTGGAAAAGAAGATGAAAGTACCTTTAAAAGGAATAGAATCTAAGGAACTCAAAAAAATTGAAGTCAGTCGTGTACCAGATTTGCTGATTCTCTTCCCATGAGAGAAGAAGGGGGTATTTGTTTTTCTTAATACTACCTTCTCTTCAGAAAAGATGCAGATTTTTTCTTTCTTTCTTATACTGCACCCATAGAAACTACAGTTCAAACATGTTCTCATGGCCTACAAAATAAAGAACAAACTCCCCAGAATAACTTCCAAGACTCTCTGGGATCTGGCCCCAGACTCTATGGCTGTATCCCAGTGATACCTTATGTACCCTGTGTTCCAGCAATGCCATGTTATTGTCAATGTTTCCCACACCTTCTTGACTTTCCATACCCACCACCTGCTGGCTTGGGAATACTTCTCCTAGCACTGTCTCTCTAACTGCTCTTTCTCTTCTTGAACTCAGGGCAAGTGTCATCTATTGAAATTTTCCTCTCTATTCTCCAGACAAAACAGTTCTTTCTCTATTTTTTGCTGGTTTCTGTACTTTTGGTATCACTGTACACTTAGTGAATTAAGGCCAAAAAAACTCTCCTAGAGACACAATGATATTAATTCATCCTTATGGATTGGGCTATCCCTGAATAGAATGAGTGCACTGAATTTTAATTGAATATATTATATATACATACATATTACCACATATATTTCTGTGTGTATATCATATTTACACACTATATATCCCACTATATATGTATATATCCTACTCTATATTTTACTATATACATATACACATATGTATATGTATACTGACATAAGGAAAACCTCAAGGAAAATTCCCTCGGTACATCCACGAGTCTCAGAATCTACCAACCAGCAATAATACATATGTGTATGTGTATATGTATATAGTATATATGTGTATACACTATATATATATGCATATATGTGTATAGTATATATACATAGTATTAATATGTATATTATATATATATATAGTACATATCTAAATTTAAACTTATTACACATATCACATATAGTGAGATATATTGTATATGTTTGTAGTATATATGTAGTCTATATATGGTCTAAATTTATAGTGGTATACATAGTGTATATGTATGACATGTGTATATATGTGTGTATTATGTACGATATGTGTAAATTATATGTTTATGAATATATACATGTATATATGTATACAAAGGTGTCGGAAAAATGCAAATATCCTAAAATATCTCCATTAAATACATAATAACTAAGTATTAATTTTTTGGGTTTTTTTGAGACAGGGTTTCTCTGTGTAGCCTTGGCTCTCTTGGAACTCACTGTGTACAGCAGGCAGGCCTCGAACTCAGAGATCTGCCTGCCTCTGCCTCTCAAGTGCTGGGATTAAAGGCCTGCAGAACCACTGCCCAGCAAGATTTTTATTTTTTAAAATTTAAGTTACACTAACTTTTCTCCTTTCATATATATTTGATGTATTTCATTTTATGTATTTGCAGTCATTGATTTATACATACATAGAAAGGAGACAAGATGATCTGGGGTCAGATGGAAGGGGAGGAGATCCTCCCCCATTGGTGGACTTGGAGGGGGGGGGAGGAGTTGAGGGAGGGTTTGGGAGGGTGGGAGGGAATGAGGGAGGGGGCTACGCATGGGATGCAAAAAACCTAACCTGTGATTGATATAAAAATAAATAAATTTATAAAAAAAGAAAGTTGACACCCTTGAAAACAATATTTTCAAGTTTAAATTTTTATAGATTACAATAAATATAGGCAAATATTTTCATGAATCCATGGTGAATCAAATTTATAAAAGTAATCTTAATCTCACAAACATGACAAATGCACATTCACTGTGCTTTTTTAAAATAATGGCTGCCTTGTATAATCACTCACAACTGGATCATTATATTCACAAACCTTCTGGGATATTAGAGAGCACTGAAATGAATAAACTTCAGTGTGTTTTTTAAGCAAGGGTCCAGAAGGCAGAAGGCATGAACACTTTTTGGGAGGAAGAAATAATCACTGAACACTGAGTCTGCGAGATGACTTGCAGGTGCACGCTGGTGACTTATGTAGAAATCCTGCCTTGCTAAAGTGAAAATATATAAACATCATTGTTTGTACTTACTGTTTAGCTTGTACTTTACACTTGCAATACAAACACAAATAATTCAAATCAATAAAAATATATTTCAACTATAAAGCAGAGCTCTTTTTGAAGCAATAACTTTGAGGATAAAAATATGACTTTGGTGTGGAGAGGACTTGTGTGGGAGATGGGCAAAATACTGAGACCCTAAATAACAGCTGAAAGATTTTTGAAATCTGAGTACAGCTGTATTTTTCTAAGTAAGCAAGCAATTGGGACACACTACAGTTTATAAGAAGGCAATTGATAGGATCATCCAATAAAAATAATTGTGATGATAAGAAGCAAAATAAGAACATGCATATTGGCAGAAAATGTTTATTTTGAGATAAAGCCCTCATAGAGAAGAATGGCAGACAACAACAACAACAACAACAACAACAACAACAAAATCTGGGGAAAACTGACATAAGGAAAACCTCAAGGAAAATTCCCTCGGTACATTCACAAGTCTCTGAATATACCAACCAGCAATAATAAAGTAAGTTTCAGGCTAGGATAGCACTGGAGATTGACGGTACCTTCTCTCTCTCTTTTTCTCTTTCTCTCTCTCTCTCCTCTCTCTTACAATTTATTAATTATATATCCCAATTGAAGCTCCCTCCCTCAACTTCTCCTAGTCCCACCATCCTTCTTCCCCACAATCCCCTTCCCCTAGTCCACTGAAAGACAGAATTCCCTTCTGCCATCTGCCCATAGCTTACCAGTTCTCATCAGGACTGTTTGGATGCTCTTATTCTGTGACCCAGCCCAGCAGGGCAGCATCATCAGAGGCAAGTGACCAGAGAGCAACACTCACCAGCAATGGAATACAGTTCCCCTTTCTCCATGTCCTCTTCAGCATGCCTTGTCAGTGGAATTTTTGATCTTAGCCTTTTTGATGGATGTGAGGTCGAATCTCAGAGTCGTTTTGATTTGCATTTCCCTGATAACTAAGGGTGTTAAGCATTTCTTTAAGTGTTTCTCTGCCATTTGATTTTCCTCTGTTGAGAATTCTGTTTAGCTATGTACCATATTTTTTAATTGGATAACTTGGTTTGGTTTATCAGTGTTTAACTTCTTCAGTTCTTTATTTATTCTGGATATCAGACCTATGTCAGATGCTTTTCAGTTTCATGAGGTCCCATTTATTCATTATAGATCTTAGAGCCTGAGCTGTTGGTGTTCTATTCAGGAAGTTGTCTCCTGTGCCAATGAGATCAAGGCTCTTCCCCATTTTTCTTCTAACTGATTTAGTGTGTCTGGTTTTGTATTGAGGTCTTTGATCCACTTAGACTTTACTTTTTTACAGGGTGATAAATATGGGTCTATTTGCATTTTTCTACATGTAGACATCCAGTTAGATCAGCACTATTTGTTAAAGATGCTATCTTTTTTCCATTGTATGGTTTTCGCTTCTTAGTCAAAATTAAGTTTCCATAGGTGTGTGTGTGTTTGTTTCTGGGTCTTCTATTCGATTGCATTAATCTACCAGTCTGTTTCTATGGCAGTACCATACCATTTTTATTACTGTTGCTCTATAGCACAGCTTGAGATCTGGGATGGAGATACCTCCTGAAGATCTTTTATTGTACATGATTATTTTAACTATTTTTGGTTTTTCCATATGAAACAGAATTATTCTTTCAAGGTCTGTAAGGAATTGTGTTGGTATTTTGATGGGAATTGCTTTGAATCTGTAGATTGTTTTTGGTAGGATAGCCATTTTTACTATGTTAATCCTACCATGCCATAAGCATTGGAGATCTTTCCACTTCTGATATCTTCTTCAATTTCTTTCCTCACAGACTTGAAGCGTTTTTTTTTTGTTGTTGTTTGCTTTGTTTTGTTTTTTCATACAGGTCTTTTACTTGCTTTGTTAGAGTCACACCAAGGTACTTGATGTTAATTGCAGCTATTGTGAAGGGTGTTGTTTCCCTAATTTCTTTCTCTACCCTTTTGAATTTTGTATGCAGGAGGGCTTCTGATCTTTTTTTTTTTTTGACTTAATTTTGTATCCAGCCACTTTGCTGAAGGTGTTTATCACCTGAATGAGTTCTCTGGTAGAATTTTTGGGGTCACTCATGTATATTATCATATCATCTGCGAAAAGTGATGCTTTGAGTTTTTCCTTTCTGATTTGTATCCACTTCATCTCCTTTAGTTGTCTTATTGCTCTAGCTAGGACATCAACAATTATGTTGAAGAGATAAGGAGAGAGTGGGCAAATCAAAATGACCCTGAGATTCCACTTCACATCCATCAGAATGGCTAATACCAAAAACTCAAGAGAAGACACATGCTGGACAGGATGTAAGGAAAGGGGAACCTTCCTCCATTGCTGGTGGGAATGTAACCTTATACAACCACTTTGGAAATCAATCTGGAGCTTTCTCAGAAAATTAAGAATAATGCTACCTCAAGATCCAGCTATTCCACTCCTAGGCATATACCCAAAAGATGCCCCACCATTCAACAAGGGCATTTACTCGACTATGCTCATAGCAGATTTATTGGTAATAAGCAGAATCTGCAAACAAGCTAGATGGCCCTCAATGGAGAAATGGATACAGAAATTGTGCTGCATTTATACAATGGAACACTACTCAGCTATTAAAAAGAAGGAAATCATGAAATGTGCAGGCCAGTTGTGGGAACAAGAAAAGATCATCTTGAATGTGATAACCCAGAAAGACACCTATGGTATATACTCACTTATAAGTGGATATTACTCATATAGTATAGGATAAACATACTATAATTTATAATCCTAAAGAAGCTAAACAACAAGGAGGACGCTAGGGAAGAGGCTGAAGCCTTATTCAGAAGGGCAAACAGGATAGACATTGGAAGTAGGAGAAGACAAGGAACAGATCAGAAGCCTTCCACAGAGGACCTCTGAAAGACTCTCCCCACTAAGGTATCAAAGGAGACTCTTAGCCATATTTTGGACAGAGTGCTGGAAACCTTATGGAAGAAGAATATTGAAAGACCTGTAGGAGACAGGAACTCCACAAGGAAAACAACAAAGCCAAAAACCTGGGCCTGGGGGGGGGGGCTTGCACTGACTGATAATACAACCAAGGACCATGTATCTGTAGCCCATATGCTGCTCTGTTTCCAAATGGCTTCCTTAGTAAGGGGGAACAAGGGCTGTCTCTGATAGGAACTCAGTGGCCAGCTCTTTGATCGCCTCCCCCTGGGTGGTACAGGCTTGCCAGATCACAGAGGAAGATGATGCAGTCAGCTTTGATGAGACCTGTAAGACTAGGGTCAGATAGAAGGGGAGGAGGTCCTTCCCTATCAGTGGACTAGGGATAGGGCATAGGGGGAGAAGAAGCAGGGTGAGTGGGACTGGGAAGAGATGAGGGAGGAACTACAGTGAGGATCAAAGTGAATAAGTTGTAATAAATAAATAAACTTTTTAAAAAAATCAAAACTCAAGAAAAATAACCTGATTTCAAAAGAGAGACCTTAAAAAGATATTTTCAATTATAAATATTATGTATGTACATAGATAGATAGATAGACAGACAGACAGACAGACAGACAGACAGACAGACAGATAGATAGATAGATAGATAGATAGATAGATAGATAGATAGATAGATAGATAGACATTTGTTCAGAATGCTATGGCCATAGAACAGTTTCTCTTAATGGTTATAAAATTTCTGAAATTGACAACGATACTGATTACATGCATATATATTTGTACATATATGACTATACTAAAAGATATTGAACTGCACTATTTAAATGAGCCATTTAGTGTGTTTTCAAAGAGGAGAAAGGTGGGCAGGAAGGTAAAGTGGAAAGAGGAGAGAGAGAAAAAAAAGGGAAAGTGAGAAAATACATATACATACAGCAATATGTAGAAAATACTGAGACTGTGAGTGATCAAATTCAGAGACCAAAAGCTGGTAGCACATATTCGTGTATTATGTTTAATAAAAAATCTTCATTTCCGATTTTTAAAAATGAGATTAAAAGGATCAAATGTAGCCTCTTGCTTCAAATAACAAAAATATAGAAAACCCATTTTCAATACACTTGACATCAGAAAAGTAGCAGGCAATGGTCCTTGAGAAATAAGAAGCAGAGCCCCAAAACTGACTCAGCTCACTATCTTGAATTTCCAAGCTAAAAGGTACTAAGCATCCTCCCTGGAGTTGCTTGAGGAGCCAGGCACTAGAATTCTGGGAACTTGGTAGGAGGCAGAGAAAAGTACACCACAATGTCTCCAGAGGCCCAGGAGGAGCCTTCCTACTGGTTCATGCTGACCCCATTTCTTTGCAGAAACTGCCTGAATCTGTTATCAGACACACAGGTCCCAACTTGTGCCCCAGGTCAGATCTTACCACCCATTCTCAGTAAGCAAATAGAAAATAGGCAACATAAGAGCAGAAAAGGGAGAATTTATTCAATGTGGCCACACTGGGAAGAGAGTCTAGGAGACCCAGCAAACTACTTAAGTCCATCTTTGGGGACTGAAGTGAGATCAAAGTTTAAATAGATGGCCAAGGATATGTCCATCTAAGCAGCACTACCCATCATTGACTCATTTTCACATGGGTCCCAGTCTCATCTTGTAGGGTGGTCTGACAAGTTGTTAGAGCTATTTGATATCCCTTTCTGGGAGACATGTTCCCCCTCTGGCTTGCACATTTCTTCCCTGCATTAGATTTCTTGGGAAATTTCCATTTCTTTAGGGTTCATTGTTTCAATAGCCCAATAATCAGATTGAGAGACACAGTGTCTCTTTATAATATTTTCATCTCTACCAGACCTGTTGCTAATTCAAGGAAAGAACAGCATCACAGTATTAGAGAGCCTGGGTTTCCCATAGGGCTGGGAAAGTTCCAGGTTCAGAGCCAGACTCAGAAGC
Source organism: Pachyuromys duprasi (assembly GCA_028658305.1). Taxonomy (NCBI): domain Eukaryota; kingdom Metazoa; phylum Chordata; class Mammalia; order Rodentia; family Muridae; genus Pachyuromys; species Pachyuromys duprasi. The sequence continues at coordinate 52,224,366 of CM053765.1, read as the reverse complement.
CTCATGATTCCCCAGGCTTTAGTGGAGAACTCAAAAGCCCCCTGCCTCTATGCCAGAAGATTATTATTCCTAGATTGGAGACTGCTAGCATTCCACTTAGCGAATTTTAAATGTAAGAATATCACAATACATGTTAGTGAGAAGACTCAAAATGCAATTAAACTATATAAACTAATTTTTTAAATGTGTGGAAAGAATATCTTAACATGTTCATTTTAATGGGGTAGATGAATACAGGCCAAATAGTACTAAAAGATTCTTAAAATTATGTTATTATAAAAGCATAAATGATTAAAATACTACTTCACACTCACAAGGATGTGCTAAAATCTAAAAGAATGTTCACACCTACACCGTTAGTGGCAATAACATATAAGAACTAGAACCCTGACTTATTACTATTGAGAATGTAAAATGGTACATCCAGTTAGGAAAAACAGCTACATGTTTTCTTAAAAGTTAAACACAGAAGTGATCCAGCCATTCTCTTTCAAGTAGTTCTGTCAGAGAAACCACATGTCCACCCATAGAATTATACAGGATTGTCCTGGGAAGCTTTACTCATTATAGATTAAAAGCCTAAAGCATGAAAATGTCTATGCTGGGGAGTAGATAAACTAGTATGTGTATCAGTGCAATGAGTGATACCCAGAAACAATAAAACTCAAACTATTGATACATGCAGCAGCACACATGAAGAAGCATACAAAAGAGTTCTGCAGACAGAAGCCATGTTCTCCATACCCCCACACCAAAAGGAACTTATGCTTTTGGTCACTTTTCTGTGAAATTAAATTATAGTAAAGAAGGGAGAGCAGTGCTTGCTGGACACAGTCTAGGTGGAGGGCAAAGAGAAGAGGAGAGAGATGATTATGCAAAGGGCATGGATAAGTTTAAAGAAATACCAATGTACATTATCCTAATTTTGGATATCATTTCACAGATTGAGAGACCAAAGAATTGAAAATAGTTTTTTTGGGGGGGTATTAGTTTGGGGATTAGAGTACAGGCCTGAGTGAAGGCCAGCCAGGTAGAGACATGTCCAGCCACCTGGCGAAAGGAACTAGCCTTACTGCATTCTTTTCTTGCCCACTAAAGTTACAGTTGCTAGGAAACCAGCCCAGATGGCCAGGCCAGAACTGTTTATGGTCTTGGCACCATAAATAAACCAACCATTTCAAAAGTCAATTTCCCTTACCCAATCATGTAACTGCAAGGCATGTAACACCCTTCTTGTGTTTTTTTTTTCCCCTGTAAAAAACCTTATTCCCCTAGACAGCCCCATTGCATTCCTCTCAAAACTTTCTATTTACTTTAAATATTTAAGTTTATTATCCATTTGCTGAACTGTTGAAGATTTAGGCTTTTCACATGCTCTCTGCCACTGAGCTACAGCCATTATCCACTTCCATAAAGCTCACCCAAACAGGAAGTCACTTCAAGGCAAACTTAGGATTTATATAATGTTATATAATGAAATCCATGTTTTATAGTACACATTTTTTCCAAAATAAGAAATAATTCAAAGAAAGAAATCATGGTAATTGTACACAAGAGTATTAGGCATTGATGGTCAACTCTCCCTACTTTTTCTGCATCCATTGATCTCATTGACCTGCAGAGGGGTGATTGCCCAGGGTCAAGGTTAGTAATAAGCAGAAGAGAGTCCTCTATGAGTCTCGCCTGGCTCAAACCTTCTTAATACAGCTGTGTCTGTAAAATTCCTCCTGAAAGTCACTGTAAATCCTCATATGATATGCATGTTTGAAAAAATAAGTTTTAAAAAATATTTGTATATTTAAAATATGTCCATAAATGTAAAAGACATTTTATGTTATTTACTAGTTGCATATTTCCTTAGTGATCTTAAGTTTTGAAGTGAAATACTTTCCTTTTAGGTCGGTAAGGTCAGCATACATGTCTAATAACAGGAAGTACATGAGGTAGGTACATCATATTTGAATTTCATTTCTACTCAATATGTATGAAGAAGTATAGGCAATGTCTTTACATTGGTTATATCACTAAGCATATATAATTGTATGTTCAAAAGAGAATTTAACTTTATTCTCAACTATGATCAGTTGAGTTAAAAATAATTTGTTGAGGAATGGATACAGAAATTGTGGTACATCTACACGATGGAATATTACTCAGCAATAAAAAACAAAGAAATCATAAAAATTGCAGGCAAATGGTAGAAACTGGAAAAGATCATTCTGAGTGAGGTATCCCAGAAGCAGAAAGACACACAGGGTATATACTCACTCATAAGTGGATATCAGACATATAATATAGGATAAATATACTAAAATCTGTACACCTAAGGAGGCTAATCAAGAAGGAGGACTCTGGCTAAGATGCTCAATACCCATTGAGAAAGGCAAAGAGGATGGACATTGGAGGAGGGAGAAAATAGGAAACAGGAAAGAAGCCTACCACAGACGGCCTCTGAAAGACTACCTTGCAGGGTCTCTAGGAAGATGCCGAGACTCATAGCCAAACTTTGGGCAGAGCGCAGGGAATCTTATGAAAGAAGTAGGAGACAGTAAGACCTGGAGAGGAACCGGAGCGCCACAAGGACAGTAACAAGTCCAAAAATTCTGGACACAGGTGTCTTTTCTGAAATTGATACTCCAGCCAAGGACCATTCATGGAGATGGCCTGAAACCCCTGCACAGAGGTAGCCTATGGCAGTTCAATATCCAAGTGGGCTCCATGGTAATGGGGCCAGGGACTGTCTCTGACAGGAACTGATTGGCCTGTTCTTTGATCACCTCCCCCTGAGGGGGAAGCAGCCTTGCCAGGCCACAGAAGAAGACAATGCAGCCACTCCTGATGAGACCTGATAGACCAGGATCAGAAGGAAGGGGAGGAAGACCTCCCTTATCAGTAGACTGGGAGAGAAACACAGGTGGGGGAAGAGGGAGGGTGGGATTGGGAGGGAGGAGGGAGGGAGCTACAGGGAGGATACAAAGTGAATGAACAATAATTAATAAAAATTTAAAAAATCACTAATAATCTATTGAAATAGAACAAGGTCTATTGAAGTAACTCTTTGCTGTAGAAATCTAATATTTAGGAGTTGGGGTGTTAGCTTGCATATTATTCTTTATAGGAATGGGGAAGACATATCTAAGAACTCTCTCTAGAAATAATAACTAAGAACTGTATGTTTCTGCTCTAATGAGTAAACACTACAATTCTATGCACTCTGTTGGACTGTTTACTCATTTCTATCTCCTTCTGTCTCTACACACACACACATACACACACACAAAATAAACCCAAACACACAAAACTCAAAGAAAAAAACAAAAGTAAAACAGCATGTAATCCTCTCTTGCTGTTTCCTCATTGTTCTCTGGTAACATATATTTCAGGAGAGCCATTTTGCAGACCACTTAAAAGCCATGGTTTTAAGGGGAGATGGTAACAAACAAATCTAAACATATTTACAACAACTAGGTACATCAGGATTCATTCACAAGCTATTTTGAAAGATTTCCCAAATGTGCTTTGCTAAGAGAAAGTTAAATAAGGATAGGCCTTTGTTTTTTCGTCAGCCATAAACGTTTACTCGTGGAAAGAGAATTAAGGAAAATGTCATTGGGCTTCTCAGTATTTGAAGCAGTTAGTTTTAACTACAGATGTTGGCATGTTCTCCTTGCAGGTATCATAAAATAGTTCTTAAAATACTGCATTGAACCAGATTTTAGATGCTGGCTAGAGGCCTGATCAAGTCCATAATACCAAAGCACTTTCCACCAACCTTAATTGCCAGACAGGGAGGAGGGTCAGCTCCTAACACCAGCCCCAACTGAGATTATTACCACCAATCAATCCTTAAATTTCTTACTCTGCCTCACTCCCTCAGTCCCACAGAAACCACAATAAAAGGCTTTCCCAAAGTTGTCATCTCTCCTCTGCCTCAGGGCTGAAGCTCAGACTTCCCCCAAAGACCCTTGTGGCATACTACTCTTCTCCCTAGGATCCGTGAATAACAGAAGTGAAAAGCTCTAGTCTGTCTCTCCCTCTCTTTATCCACACAAGCTCCTCATCTAGATGAAGGAGAGATAGGGAAGGAGGGAGGGCTGTTATAATTGATAACCAAAAGGGGTATGTTTCATTTTACTAAAGTGTAATTTATAATATTTCCTTGGGATATAAGCTCTTTTTACTTTTTAGGAGATAAGGTTAAATGTAAAAACAGTTTACGGCTGTGACTAGTCATGGCTACTGCAGATTGCTCAGTCAATGAAGCATGTACATATATGCCATCACTTTATCCCATGTTTTTCTTGAACAGCCCAGGGGCTGGAATTACTGTGATGTTCAGTAGAGATAGGACTTACCTGCATTGGAAAGCTCACAAGATCTATAAGATCGTGGATGATGCAACTGGGGTGATGTGAAAGATTTGAACCCAGGTTTACTACCAGAACACGCAGGTCTCTAGCAGACATTAATTGTGGGACCCTTCTAGTAAGGTCGATGATGTCTGATATTACCAGCTAGACCCCGAGGTTGGTGCAAAATGATGGACTGAGTTTGTCAGCAGGGCTTACTCTTCTCTGTCTGATCTGGGGAGCCCAAATCCTCACTTCATCTACTTAAGCAAACTTCACATAATTTTTAAGAAAAATAAAAAAAATCAAAAACAGGATCCATTCTCTTTCTACCCTTAGAACCTGTTCAGCAAGCACCTGTTCAGCAAGCACCTAGGAATTCCTGGAAATACTCCACCCTATGCTAATGAGACCTTAGCTTTCAGCAAATGACTGACCTTTAATGATACCGGATCATTAAAGGTACCTTTATTCTTTAAAGGTACCTAAAGTTACCTGAATCATTAAAGGTACCTGAATTCTTTCTTCACCCAAAGAATTTTATTAAGCATAAATACATGCCAGGCATCAAATTAAGCATTATCAAGGCTCTACACAAACACTTTCCCAACAGGAAGTACCTACTTTCCTGTAAGTACCAGGTACTTTGAGGTGTTCACATAAAGTTTTATCCAGAGTATTATGAGCTGACTAGGTATTATCACGTACAAGCAAGCAAAATATTTTCTACAATTAATAACTTTTGCACTTTGTGTATATGTACACACACACACACTAAATTCACCATTGTGCCCAGTTCTGCTTCTGTCCAATGATAGAGTCTCAAGAGAGCCCTGTAACATCTTTCTGACTGCTCTCAAGTACTATAACTGAAGTTGCTCACTTGGTAACTGAATGGTGTGGTGCTATGTGATAATTAAACTTTTCGTACCCTTCAAAGTTAAACATTCCTTAAATCAAGCCTGATCCCTGCCTTGCTCCCCTGCTCTTCCCTTCCTATGCCTTGTTTTCTGACTCCTTGAGGGAAAGAGTTAGAGGGCTCTAGGAATTCATTGTATGTTTATAGTCACAAGATCCTGCTAGGAGTTTCTCAGGATTCACTGTCACCCACTGGACACCCATAGCACATCTAGTCCTGCTGGTGTCGTCCAAACCCCAACTCTAGCCATGCATACTGGCAACCTGTCCACACCTATAATTTCCTTGAGATCCTGTCAATATCATAGCTCCACCACATAAAGTCCTGGTAAAGGATTCTTAATGTGTTTTTCGCTGTTCCTTCACCAGAGAACATCTATCAATTTTGCCATTAAAATAAATGCAGTAGTTTTCCCTCCCAGGGACAAATGGGAGTTTTTACATGGGAAGCCTTAAAAGTCTAAGGGTCCCTTAATTCTGTATGTCAAGGCTCCCTCAGGCATGAGGTGAATTGGAAGCACATAACTACCTTCTGACATGGAGAGCAGTTGTGGGAGAGCTTAGAACCCCAGCATTGTAGCTTCTGCCTCGGTGTCTTTCATGTCCGGGTGATGAGACCACCCTTGGCATCTACCTTGGAACACAAGGCTTCTTGGCAAATACTGTCTTGTTCATTCCTTTGAGACCTTATCCAAATCCATCCACCATTTCATTTACTATTGTTTCGGAAATATGAACAAGGATGCTCATGAGAATGAATAATTTACTGACCACAAAAACTGGCTGCCTCTAGGCAACCTTTTTCTAATATTTTCCATTGAGGAAATAGATTGTTTTTCTTATTCTGCCTCTGCCCTTAAAAATGTTTGTGATTTATTAGCCTTTAGTCTTATCCCAAATTGAACGAACAACATACATGTTCGATTTGGTGGGGGATGTTAGTAAACTCTCCAAGAAAATACAATGCTGTCACTCATACTATTTGGTCTTTTTAGCCCATAATATAAGCAAAAGACTGAAACCTGATCAATGGACCTCCTGATGGTGTATGCTGTGTGTTTCTAGCACCTCTGACTTGCCCAGGCTGAGGGACATATACAAATCACAGCAATCTTCCTTTGTACTGTTCTCTTGCATTGGGATTGAACTCATTTCAACTGCTCCTATACCACAGCATCTACCATCCCCAGGCCCACAAAGCATAGCCAGTCTTCAAACCACTTAGAACCGATTAAAAAAATAATCTTCTCTAATATTTTATAGGACTAACATGGAATCACTGCCTTATTTTAATTAAAAATTAAACCTGCATCATTTTTTCAAAGCTCATAGAAAACAATTTCCACAAGAACACAGTAGATTTTTAAAACTTTGTTATGAGCCAATCAATAAAAATAATTGTTACAACTCTAAACCTGAAGTCTCCAGTCCAGTGTTTCTCAAAAGTTTGGCAAGATCCAAAGTTGTATGAAAAAGTTTGGAAGTGACATCTCAAATTCTAAACACTATTTTCAAGAACTAACCAAGTATGGAAGAGACTTGTAGAAAATTACTTAAGAAATTCTGGGATGCAAATTTTTAGCACCTGGTCCTATTTCTTATGTTGATACCTCATTGGAAGCACTGCTATTTGTGAATCCACAGCTGCACATCCTGTAGGTGCTAGATTGAGGCAATCTTCCCTGGTGCTGTGAACGGAACGATTATCTCCCATACCACCCTCTCCCACCCAATTTCAAATACTGAAGGATGTAGTTTAAAAGCGAAAGAAATTAAGGTTACAGGAAGGTAGGACCCTGACCTGATGGAACTAGTGTCCTTATAAGAAGAGACTCTGGAGAGCTTGTTATTTCTCTATGCACACAGTGAGAAAAGGCTGTATGAGGGCATAGCAAGAAGGAACATCTGCAAAAATGAAGACAGCCCTCTGCCCCACACTGAATGGGATGTCTGAAACGTGAAAACTTGATCTTGAACTTCTGCCCCCTAGAACTGTGATAAAATAAATATCTAGTATTTCCACTCCCTACTCCAACTGTCCTCAACCTCTTCAGGGATCGAATGACCCTTTCACAGGATCACATATCAGATATCCTGCATAGCATATATTTACATTATGATTCATAACAGTAGGAAAATTAAAGTTATGAAGTAGCAACAAAAATAATTTTATGGTTAAGGGTCACCACAACATGAGGAGCCCTATAAAAGGCTCACAACTTTAAGAAGATTGTTTCTGTTCCCCTTACTAGGGTACCCAGTTGGGTACTTAGCTACCATGGGCCACATTCGAGCAGGGGTTATAGTTTGTATCCATACATGGTCCTTGGACTATTTCAGTCAAGAACTCAATGGCTGGCTTGTCGACTGCCCCCGCCTCCCAAGGGAGGAGCAGCCTAACTAGATCCCAGAAGAGGACATTGCAGCCAGCCCTGAAGAGACAGGATAAGCTAGGGTAAGATGGAAGGGGGTGAGGTCCTCCCCTATCAGTGGACTTGGAGGGGGGCAGGGAGAAGATGAGGGAGGGATGGAAAGAGTGGGAGGGAATGAGGGAGGGGGCTACGGCTGGGATACAAAATATATAACCTGTGATTAATATAAAAATAAATAAATTACTTAAAAAGGAAACACGTGGTCATGTAATAAAATTATAAAGAAAATCAAGAAAAGTAAAAAATAGAATGCAAAGGAAAAAAAAAAAAGAAGGTTGTTTCTTTATAGAAGCCTGAGTCAACCAAGTAACTTCCCAGTGGGAAGAGACAAAGGCATTCTCTTTTGCTTTCTCCTACTGAGACTGCAGAAATTCCCAAGCATATATAAAAAGAAAATTAACATTATTTTTGAGTGTGTTTAGAGACATGATCCTTTTTTTTTTCACAGTCTTTCAGTCAGAGTTAACATCATTTGTCAGATTTCACAGCGAGTAGAAAGTATATAAGTCAGGATGTGACTATGGATTTTTTTTTCTTCTATCCCAATGCTCTTTTGCTCTGCCCCAGGCCAGCCACCTCAGCAGCTCTATGATATTTTCACAACTGAGTTTTTTCACAACTTGAGCATCTGGGGGCTTCTGGTACTAGTTCAAGAACAGGACACTAGATTAACAAAGTAACTTCCTAACATTTAACACATGAAGAAGCATGCTTACCTCCTATAACTCCTAAGAATCAGTAGCTGTCAAAGTTGAAGGAAAAGTAGCAAAAGTAAAGCCAACATTAAGCTCACTTTCAATCCTTTGTTAATTTAAACTTGAAGTAAGCTTTACCTTTTAACAAAAGCTTCTTATATCGTGTATTTGAGCTTTAACCCAGAGGACAAGCACCATTATCAACCAGTATTTTAGACGATTGCTTCCCACCCCTGTATCTGCTGCTTTCAGCAAATGAGACATACACATTACCTGGGTCAGGGGCATGGGCCAGTACAGAATTTAAGATTGGAGCTATACATTAGCTTAAGTTGTAAACGCTTTGATAGTTATTTGAATATCTATCACACAGAGGAAAAAATGATGACCACTTCCCGAGTTGTATAACTTTTCCTGGGAAGATCGGAACAAATATCTACTCACCAAATATAGGGCATTTAGAAAACTCAGTGACTCAATGAAAGCTGTGTCCCTAGAGCTCCCTCCAAAACTTCTAGATATTTTTCTCACTAGAAATTGCTTCAGCTTATATAACTTGTGGGGAAGCAGCCTGATGAATCTTGAAATTTCAGGAGCTTTTCCAGCCTTGCAAGTTTTTGTTTTTCCATTACAGGAAAAATTACAGGAAGGAATGTTTCAGTTACAGGAAAATAAATACTTAACATCTTATCCTGGGGTTTATTATCTAGAGCCAATGTTATGAGAAGGAAATCAGCTGTAACAAAGAGTTGAACACATCTACCCTTCAGATTAACTTGAAGCCACAGTCTTGAAAGAAATATGTGCAATCTAGAGGGTTAAAAATTCTGCTACACCTTTAAGAAGCCCTCATATAGATCTCATGTTACTTTCTAAATATCTTGCGCGAAATGCCACACTACCAATAAAGATTTCATCAGCTTACTAATTAGCACTGTGCAGGCTAGTTTTTAATGTCAACTTGACATAAGCTAGAGCCCTTTTGGAAGAGGAAATCTTAATTAAGAAAATGACCCCCACCAGATTGGCCTGTGGGCAAACCTGTGGGACATTCTCTTGTTTGATGATTGATGTGGAATGGCTTTACTCAGTATTTGTGATGTCACCCCTGGATTGGTGGTCCTGGGTTCTATAAGAAAGCAGGCTGAGCAAGTCATTAGAAACACTCTCCCATTTCTTCTCTACATGAGCTCCTGCCTCTGGGTTTCTGCCTTGTTTGATTTCTTGTTCTTTCTTCAGTGATGAACTAAGATGTGGAAGTACAAGCCAAATGAAACCTTTTCTCCCCAAGTTGCTTTTGGTCATGCTGTTTCACCATCCTAACTAAGACACAAGGAATAAATCAATGCCCATATGCTAAGGATGCCAGGCTTGAAACTGAAATACATGAGTTTTGACCATAATAAATCACGAAGATGAATAACCAGAAACAGTTTCATGAAACTTCATAGCACAGTAAAGTTAACAAGAGTATATTGGGAGCTTCCAGGAAAAGGCTATGAAAGCAAGTTACATAAGATCCTTTATGTCTGATTCATTATCTGATATTTATAGTCATAAGATTGCTCATTATGTTCATTAATGAGCTGACAACTGATAAAATTAATGCTGACTCAAATGTTCATCACATACTTTAATAAATTTATGATAAATAGCCTAGCTGAACTGATGCAATTCAAGTTCTGTGAGAAACCCTAACCAGAACATAAAGTTGGAGAGTGACCAAGGAAAAACAGGAGAAATCGAATTCTGGTCTCTACACATTGCAAACACATGCACACACTCACTGTAACAGTATATTTGTGAGCACATGCACATACATACCCACACCAATAAATAGTAAAATATTTATAATGTCTTCAGAACTGTGCTACAGAAATGAACTTAAATCAAGAATTCTATAGATAACCAAACCACCACTATAGAAAAAGAAAATAAATTAATGAAAAAAAGAAAGCAAGTATTTTGCAAAACAAAAAATATAACAGGGATGCTTATGGGAAAGAAAAAAAGTTAAGAGAAAGGAATGGAAGGCATGAGGAGATATCTGTTATATAGTGACAGACTAGGTAATTCAAACCAAACCAAACAAAACTACTCTATGGGATGCAATGTACAAAAGCTTGTTAAAATGCATTCATAAAGTCTACTTTCATATACATACAAGTAGTGTTACACTAAGCAGAATGTAGTTGTACATTTAGATCTCTCTCTCTGTATGTATGTGTGTACCATGAATTTGAGAGACAAGGTTTGTGTGATAGTGATTAGAAAGAAAAGGGAAAAGGGGATAAATTATGTAATTATATTTTAATTTAAAGTAATAATATGCTAATTTTAAAAAAGATACTGAGAAAGGTCCCCTTAAAAGAAACAAAGAGGAATACTGAGGAATTACGAAACAGTGCCCAAAGCTTAGGAAAGGCACATCATGAGAACATCTGATGATCTATCAGTGACCTCAAAGATGCTCTAGATAACCTCTGAAAGCACAGTGGGGAAAGTCAGAACTTGGGCCATAATTGAGACTCCAAAAGGCTATGCATCAGGTAATAAACCAAAAATAAGACAACTTTATCTTGTCTGGAGTTTTGCTTTTCCTCTTAAACTCAGCCTTCCATACAACTAAATATAAGCTTGGAGTAAGGACACCTTAGATGCTTAGTAGCCCTCTTTAGAGAAAAAGAATGTCACCCTAGGCCTTAAATGCCCTGATAAATACTTTCTCAAATGTAACATCTAGCCCTGTCAGACACATGAATAAAAAAGAAGTGCTAACAACAATAAAAATAGCCAAAGGCTTTGTCAGAGCCAGTGAAAATGTGCTTTACATCCTAAAGGAGAAGAAAAACATTCTTCTGATACTCCTGATTTCAGTATCATACAGACAATATAAAAAGTAACAGCGGATATCAAAAAGAGATAAACTAAAACCCCAGAGCTGGAAAATCCAGACCAAATTAAGACTTCATTGGGAATATTCAGAATACAATGGACAGTTGAAAAGACAGGAAGTAAACTGCAAACAATCAGAAGAAATGCCAGGGAGCAGCAGCCAAATGGGGAAAACATGGAATAAAATACAAAGACCGACACATCCACAGGAATTTATATGATATGCCAACTAGAAGAAGACAAAAAGAATGGGCACAATGTGTGCAGAAAGTTTTGACTTATCACTTCCCAAAATGCATAAAATAATCAGAATTCAATAAAATCTTCAGAATTAAGAATACCAATCATTTATAACTACCAAAATAAAGACAAATATTTTTAGTTGATAAAAAGCTGATGTGTTAGCTGCTAAAAAAAAACACTTACACACAGAAAGTAAAGGATTTTTGTAAAGGATCCTCTTCAGATACAGGAATATGATTGCCAAAGAGATCAAGACATCAAAAGGCACAAGGTGCTAAACCACAAAGGGAGCTTCAACACTGTGAATAAATATTGTGGCTCACAAGAAAGCAGTAATGTGCAGATCTGAAGCCAATGATTCAAAGACTCCACTTCACCTAGGGGAAAAACAAATTTTTTCACATGGATTTTGATATGTCAAGGAGGCATTATGAAAAGAATATAAGTGTAATCAATCTAAATGCTATCAACTAAGAGATAATGGGGTAGGTTAGAATTAAAACTGAAATAAGAAATCAAGAACACCAGACATTGTTTATCCACAAGACTTGAGGATGACTGTTCCCAGAGATTCTCTCTCGGGGTCTAGCATGGTCTCCAGTGATCACAGATGAATAACAGCCAATTTGATGATGAAAGAAAGCTTTCAATGAACTTCAATTTGATTATTTATAAAGCACACTGCTATAATAACTTCAAAAATGTCTGATTATTCATAAATTACTTCAACAAAATTGCTCTGACACACAGATATCTTATATAGCTCTTCTCATATATTGAAAACTAATAGAAGATAAAGAGACTTAAGAGATTATGACAATAGCTGTATTGATATTTCTACCCCTATGAAATTAAAATGGAAACTATTGTCTAGTTAGGGCAGTGACTTGGGCTGTCCTTGAAGAAATCAAAGATGATGACCAGTGGCATCATAAGACAGCATACAGACAGACTGATGGCTGAATTCTTCACCTAAATGAGTTGTTCCATTCATAGAAGAATAGTTAAAAATAGCCCCAAAGTGAACTCAAAGATACTGATTACGGTTGCAAAAGATTCTACAATAGAGTCCACAGATGACCAAGGATTTAATTTTTGCCAGCAGAACACTTTGTTTCGTGCTTATATTTCAGTCTCCCAACTTGACTTATCCCACAGAGCTTTGGTATTACAAAGAAGTGGACCAAAAAGGAGCCTCAGAAGTTTATAATTCTACAAACATATAATTCTATAAGAACATATATATATATATATAAATCTTTATCCTGGGTCTTTCTTCACAATCAGGATCAAAGCTCTCCATTAACTCTTTGTCATTGATTTACATTGACTACAGAGAAAATTGTTCTCATCACTAAAGCCTACTCAAACTTAGGTTTTTGTTTAGTGTTTCTCCATATTCCATAATTCCAGTTACATTTGCAGTGTCCATGTGTTTAATTTTTCTCTGCTTTTATTGAAAGTTTAAAAAAGGTAGAAAATGACTGAGGAATGATAAAATATTTACTTTTTGCTCTCCTGGCTTATGAAATTGTTGTAAAGAAGTCACATAGAAAAAATCTTTAACAAGAAATTATTTAAAACTCACACTTTCAATATAATTAATTTCTTAAAATTATTTGCAAATCAGCATCCCTTTTGTTACATTTCTGTACAATTTTAGCAGAAACTAAATCTTTTTTGTGAAGTCTCCCAGGAGTATTTTTATAACTATTAACTACAATAGTCTATGCAAATAAAACTCTAAATTACTATTTTAAAACTAATCAGATGCAAAAGCAAATATTTATACAACTAGGGAAGATAAGCAAGAAGGAGACCCAGGGTGGGATGATCAATCCTCCCTTAGATAGACAAATAGGATGGACATTGAATGTAGGCGAAAACAAGCAACAGGACAGGAGCCTACCACAGAGGGCCTCTTGAAAGACTCTAACTAGCAATGTATCAAAGCAGATATTAAGACTCACAACCAAGCCTTCAGCAGAGTGCACGGAATCACATGAAAGAACGTGGAGTTAGTAAGACTTGGAGAGGACAAGAGCTCCACAAAGGCCAAATAGATCAGGGCACAGGGGACTTTTTTGAATCTGTTTCTCCAACCAAGGGCCATGTATGGATATAACCTAGAAACCCTGCTCAGATGTGGCCCCTGGTAGCTCACTATCCAACTGGGTACCCTAGTAAGGGGAACAGGGACTATTTCTGACATGAACTCAATGGCTGGCTCTTTGACCCCTCCCCCCAAGAAGGAGGAGCAGCCTAGCTAGATCCCAGAAGAGGACATTGCAGCCAGCCCTGAAGAAACATGATAAGCTAGGGTCAGATGGAAGGGGAGGAGGTCCTCCCCTATCAGTGGACTTGGAGAGGGGCAGGGAGGAGATGAGGGAGGGATGGGGAGAATGGAAGGGAATGAGGGAAGGGGCTATGACTGGGATACAAAGTACATAACCTGTGATTAATAAAAAATAAATAAATTACAAAAAAATAGATAAAAGATATTTGAACAAAAAAGGCAAGTATTTACTCTTTTCACAAACATATACACAAAGATACTTGATTTCAAATCCTCAGAAAAAGAGAGGGAGAGAGAAGAAGAGAAAGAGAGAAAGAAAGAGAGTTTATTTTTTGAAACTACAGCCTGAGTCTGCTGGGAATTTCCAAGGAATATCAACCCTCTTTGCATAGTTAATACTGACACCAAGAAATAATTATATATTTACATTTCTTTGGGGGAAAAGAGTATTTGTATTAGAGCTTTCTGTCCTTTTTGTATGTAAATTTAACAAAGAAAACTCCTTTGTAATTTTAATATCAAAAGCTGTGTTTTTCTTCTCATCCTTGAATTTCTTAAGATGCTTTGAAGTATGACCATTAAGAAGAATCTGAGGTAAATAAAGAAAAGCCACTTGACAAAATTCAATATCCTTTCAAAAAAAATTCTCTCAACTAATTAAGTATGAAAGGGTTACACAGTAATGCGGTAATTGTAGTGTATTACAGAATTACAACTAATGGCTGCAGAGATGGCTCAGCAGGTAGTGTTTGCCTTACAAGTACGGGGACTTGAATTCAAATCCTCAGAACCCATATACAATCCAAGTGTGTATGGCAACACATTTTTAACGCAGGTTCATGGAAAAGAGACAGGGCATCCCTAGAGCAAGCTGGCTAGGCAGAAGAGCCAAATGGGTTCATGTCAGAAATAGTCCATATTTCCCTTACTAGGGTACCCACTAGAATACTGAGCCCAGCAAGGGAGGAACAGCCCTCCTAATCCACAGAGTACTTTGCAGCCAGTCCTGAAGAGACCTGATAAACCAGGGCCAGATGAAAGGGGAGGAGGTCCTCCCCTATCAGTGGACTTGGAAAGGGACAGGGAGTAGATGAGGGAGGGTGGGATTGGGAGGGAATGAGGGAGTGGGATTCACCTGGGATACAGTGTTAATAAAATGTAATTAATAAAAAAAAGCCAAATGGGGAGTTCTGGGTTCAGTGAGAGACCCTGTGTCAACTCATGTAACATAGAGAGTGATGGAGAAAGATATCTGACATCAACCTCTGACTTCCATAGTTACACACATGTGTACTCATGCACATATTAACAAACATACCACCCGATACACACAAACATATGCAAAGAAGTTGCAGCTCACATCATACTTACTGGTGAGCCTTATAATTTTCTTTTTAGATCAGAATCAAGACAATGCCCAGTTTCCTGCTTCAACATAATACTGGAAGTCCTTACTATAGTATTAGAAGTAATATGTGCTAGTAAATGAATACACAAAATAAATTAATAAAATAATTCTACTGATGATAGTGCAATAAATGTGGGAATAAATTGAATAAATAAAGTAAATAATGTGGACATTGAAATCTGAAAAGCATTAATAAAAGAAAGTGAAGTACACTCAAATAAATGTAAATATACCTTACCTTCTCAGCTTAAAAACAGATTTATTTAAAATATCCATCCTTACTTAAAGCAATTTGCAGATCTACTGTCACTTTTATCAAAATTAAAATAATGTTTTTTTCTTTTTTCCATTTATTTATGTAATTTCTTTAGAGCCTGACCCCAGCTCCGTTCCTTGTCTCTTACCAGTCCCACCCTCCGTTCCTCTCCCTATCTCCCCTTTCCTTCTTCTCGGAGAAGGGGAGGCCTCCAAGTGTTACCAATGAACCGTGGCACCTCCAGTCACAGCAGGACCAAGCAGTCCTCTCCCACTGGGGCCTGACAAGGGTGGGTCTCAAGTTGGGCCAGTCATTGGTTTGCCATTCCCTCAATCTCTGCTCCATCTCTATCCCACCTTGTAGGCAAGACAAGTTTGGGGTCAAAGATTTTTATGGGTAGATTGGTGTCCCCTTCCCTCCACTGGAAGTCCCTCCCCTGGCTATAGGAGGTGACCACTTCAGGCTCCTTACCTCCAACTGCTAGAAGTCTCAGGTAGGGTCACCTTCATAGACTCCTGGGAGCCCCCCTTGTCCCAGAGATCTGCGCCCAATTTCCATTCTCTTTCCCAGTCCTCCAACACCCCACTATCTTCCCAGCCCCTTCTCTACTCAGTTCTCTCTCTCTCTATCTATCTATTTCAGATGTCTAAGTTACTTCCTCTTATGGATGAGATTAAAGCATCTTCTTTTGGGCCCTCCTTAGCTTCTTTGGGTCTGTGGACTATAGCATGCTTATCCTGTACTTTATGGCTAATATCTACTTATAAGAGAGTGCATACCAGGCATGTCATTCTGGGTCTGGGTTACCTTACTCAGGATGATCTTTTCTAGTCCCATGCACTTGCCTGCAAATTACCTGATGTCCTTGTTTTTAAGTAGCTCAGTAGTATTTCATTGTGTAAATATACTACCTTTTCTGTATCCATTGTTTGGATGAGGCACATCTAGGCTCTTTCCAGATTCTGGCTATTACGAATAAAGCTACTATCAACATAGTTGAGCAACGGTCCTTGTGGTATGGTGGAACATCTTTTGGGAATATGGCCAGAAGTGGTATGGCTGGGTCTTAAGGAAGTAAGTCCTAAATCTATAGTCACAAAAGGCTTTGACTAACCAAAGCTATCTTGAACAATAAAAGTAAAACTGGAGGCATCACATTCTCTAATTGAAAAACATGTCACAAAGTTATAATAATCGAAGCAGTAAGATACTTGAAGAAAAAATACATTAATCAATGGTGCAGAATAGAAAACCTAGGATAAACTCATACATTCACAGTTAGTTGGTTAATTTTTTTTTAATCTGTCAATAACACAAACTGTGAGAAACTCAGTCTAATAAATAAATGAGGTCAGGAACATGAAATATATACAAGTGCAAGAATGAGACCCTGAGGAAGATCAATTCTCTTTCAGAAAGGCTAACGAGATAGGCATCAGAAGAGGGAGAAACCAGGAAACAGGATGGGAGCCTATCACAGAGGACTTCTGAAAGCCTCTACCTACAGGATATCAAAGCAGGTGCTGTGACTCATTGCCAAACTTTGGGCAGAGTGCAGGGAATCTTATGAAAGAAGGGGGAGATGAAAGACCTGGAGGAAACAGGAGCCTCACAAGGAGAGCAACAGAACCAAAAATCTGGGCCCAGGGGTCTTTTCTGAGACTGATATTCCAACCAAGGACCATGCATGGAGATAACCTAGAACCCCTGCACAAATGTAGCCCATGGAATCTCAGTGTCCAAGTGGGTTTCCTATGGACTGTCTCTGACATAAACTCAGTGGCTGGCTCTTTGATCACCTCCCTTTACCAGGCCACAGAGGAAGACAATGTAGCCAGTCCTGATGAGACCTGATAGGCTAGGGTCAGATAGAAGGGGTAGAGGACTTCTCCTATTAGTGGACTGGGGCAGGGGTATGGGAGAAGAAGGAGGGAGGGTGAGATTGGGAGGGAACAAGGGAGGTTGCTATAGCTGGGATAAAGTGAATAAATTGTAATGAATTAAAATAATGAATTAAAATTATCTATATCTCACCATGTTAAAAAAAGAAACTAAGTAGATTAAAGACAAATCTACAGCATGAAATCTCTAGAAAAATACTTAAAATACTTAAAAGCTTTATTGCATTGGATAATGATTTTTAGGATATAACACACACAAAACAGAGGAAACAAAGCAAAGTAAGATTGCATCAGGGCTTAAAAAAGGGAGAGAGTAAAACTGCCTAAAATAACTGTTTAAATCAAACAGAGAATTAATTCCTGCATTGGGAGAAGAAGAAAACAGCAACCACACAGCCGAGAAAGAGCTAGTGTCCAAAATATGTAAGAAATTCAAACAGCTCAACATCAAGGTAAAAAAACATTTTTAACATGGACAAAAATCTAAACAGCCATTTTCCCAAAAAAGACACAAAAATGTTTGCACACAAACCTGAGCTCCTAGGTTCCACCACTAGGTCCTGTGTTGGAAGACTCTTCAAAATTGGCTTCTGGCTTTCACATGAAAGAAAGGGAGAGGAGAAAGATTAAGGGAAGGGGGGTACGCTGACTGTTAATTGGGGATTTTACTGTAGAAATTTTTGTGAATCAGCCTTGGTGGATGTTAATACTTTTCTACTCATGCCAGTGCCTTCCACCTTTTTCCTTTCAAATACTTTTCATGCATGGGCTTTTCTCTTCCTTCCTTCCTTCCTTCCTTCCTCTTTCCTCCCTTTATTTCCCTCTACTCTTTGTTCTTTAAGTGTTGGGAACTTCACCAAGGCCTTATAAACACTAGGAAAGTGATCTGTCTCTGAACTCTATCCTCAACCACCTTTGGAACTCTTCATTTTGACAGTGTCTCACAAAGTTGCTCAGGCAGACCTTGAACTTGCTCTGTAACCCAGACTATCCTTGAAGTTGTGACATGCCTGCCTTAGCTTCCTGAGTAGCTGGGCTTACAAGGACACACCACCAGGCCCTGCTATGTGAGGCTTTCCTAAACTGTTTCACTGAGCAGACAAATTGCAAAGATTGCTCTGTGAAGAAATATCAAGCATGTTATATATAAGTGAGTAAACCAATGCACTATTCATTTTGATTCCGGGTCAAGCTTTGGCTGTCTGTTTCTACCTCTAAATCAATTTTGAGTCTTCTCTTAGTCCCGCTCATTGCAAAACTGGTCTCTAGTTACGCTCTCTTTAGGATGAGGACTGAATTTTAAACACATCTGCATCTTTTCATCTCAAGAAGTCCTAATGGGGGTATTGTCTTGGCTTGTTTTTGCCTTTGGGGTCAGGCAACAGCTCCCACTCAGGTTCTTTAAATGACTGCAGGGAAGATTTTCTAAGGTGAATTCTGTGCTTCCTAACCTTCACTAACAGAGCAAACCCACTGGCTTCTGGCTTTTTCTATAGAATTCATCACCTTGAACAAAACATCCTACTTGCAGATTCTTACTTGCACACATTTTCACTTATTCTTTGGCAGCCCATCTCTGAATTTCATTCCAAGGGCCTCTTTTTGGCTTCAAGTATCTGCTTCTTGAAAAACTATCTCATGACCCATATTTTTGAGCCTGAGAGATGGCTTGACAGTTAAAAGTACTAGCTGTTCTTCCAGAGGACCCAGGTTTGATTCAACACCCACATGGTGATCCACAACCATCTGTAACACCAGTCTCAAGGGAAATGACACCCCTGTCTGGCCTCCTTGGGCACCAGACATGCAAATAGTACTCAGACAAATATACAGACAAAATATCTATACATATAAAACAAAAATTTTTAAATAATTTTATATCAAAAGAGGATCACCTGTATCTCCCATGGTGTATTCATTGGTTCTCTCACCATAAACAGGCAGAGCTTATTTACATTATCCTCCCCCACAAAGTTGCCTACCAGCAATTCAATGAAGGCATTCTCTTGATTGAAATTGCTTTTCTAAACAACTCTAACTTGTGTCAAGTTGACAAAAAACTAACACATCCAGAACTATAAATCTTTTTCAAGGAAAAATACAGTAAACGGATTTTTGTTTAAACTATAGGAAACTAATCATTCACAAACTGGAGAATCATATGAAATTAACTATTGGGAGAATCTAAATGAAGAGTACCAATAAGAAATGAATGTTTTCTGCTTAATTTAAGCCTCTGAAGTGTCTTTATTGCTTGGGTTGGACAAGTCTTTCTTTTCTTTTTTTTAAATGTAATTTATTTATTTTTATATCATTCACAGGTTAGGTACTTTGCATCCCAGGCGTAGCCCCCTCCCTCATTCCCTCCCACTCTCCCCATCCCTCCCTCATCTCCTCCAAGCCCTCTCCAAGTCCACTGATGGGGGAGGACCTCCTCCC
>CM053765.1:52185765-52204434 GCA_028658305.1 Pachyuromys duprasi | reverse complement strand
AATGCTGTCTTTCCTAGTATAATCTCAGAGTTACTTAACTTCACAGGGGTCCATGCCTTTGCCTACTATAGAGCTGTATATTGTGGAAATGTGATAAATGATTTTGTCCAGTGAACAGACAATTTCCATCAACCCTCTCAGTGCCTTCTTCTGTTTGTTCAGTAGATGGGGATTCATTTCAGTATTCCTGATTGACTGCCTGTTGTGTCAGGGGTTGCTCAAACCACCTTGAGACTGGATGACTTATTGGAAGGATCAGTAACCATCTCCCAAGGGGCTTGTGTGAGCTGCCTTCATCCTGAAACAGGGAGGCCTGGCATACAGCTGAGTTTTGAAAACTACGTGGCTCACCAGAGCCTTGATGTGTTCTGTCAGAAGTCAGGTACATTGGTACACAGTGCTTGCATGACATTCACTATTTGGTGTCCATACCCCAGAGAGCAAACTAATGCTGTGAGATCCAGTACATCACACAGATATAGCCAGTCTCAACAGAGGTCATCTCCTGAATGTTATGCTTGCACTATGCAGAGTTTAAGTAAAACAAAGATCACTGAGTTAACTTTTCATATTCATATATCTGTATTCATCACTGACTGGCTATCACTATTGTTAATTTTGTCTTCCTGGTTTCTTTGTCGATGGGGTAAATAACCTCTTTGATACATTACATTTAAAAAAAGACACACAAATGGCTAACAGCTACCTTTCATGTTACTATTGACCATGTAGGACTAGGGAGGCTTCATGGTAACAGAGCAATAGCCTGGAATTTACAATATACTGAGTTTTATACTCCTGAGACACGCATATTTAAAAAAAAGAAAAAGAAAACTACAAAATAAAGGAAAAAACCTCCAAATCCAATGAGATATTACCCTAAGCACATTAAGATAGTTTTTACCAAAAAGCTCTAAGTTTTGGGCATAATTAGAATATATACCAGGTAGGCTATGGATGGCAATATAAATTCTTACAATCATTATAAAAATAGTATAAAGGTTGCTCATAAAAGTAACAAATACTTTATGACCTTTGTGGCTATTATGAAGGGTGTTGTTTCACTAATTT
Organism: Pachyuromys duprasi; assembly: GCA_028658305.1. NCBI lineage: Eukaryota > Metazoa > Chordata > Mammalia > Rodentia > Muridae > Pachyuromys > Pachyuromys duprasi. Next base: position 52,203,363 of record CM053765.1, on the reverse strand, counting down.
CTTTCTCAGTCGTTTTGTCTTTTTTATAGAGGAAGGCTACTGATTTTTTTGAGTTAATTTTGTATCTAGCCACTTTGCTGAAGGTGTTAATCAGCTATAGGAGTTCCCTGGTAGAATTTTTGGGGTCACTCATGTATACTATCATATCATCTGCAAATAGTGATACTTTGACTTCTTTCTTTCTAAGTTGTATCCCCTTGAAATCCTTTAATTGTCTTATTGCTCTAGCAAGGACTTCAAGAACTATGTTGAAGAGATATGAAGAGAGTGGGCAGCTTTGCCTTGTCCCTGATTTCAGTGGGATTTATTTAAGTTTTTTTTTCCATTTAGTTTGATGTTGGGATCTCATGAAACTGAAAAGCTTCTGTAAAGCAAAGGACACTGTGATCAGAACAAAATGACTACCTACAGATTTGGAAAGGATCTTCACCAACCCTATATCTGACAGAGGACTAATATCCAGTATATATAAAGAACTTAAAAAATTAAACAGCAAAAAATCAAATAATCCATTAAAAATGGGGTACAGAACTAAACAGAGAATTTTCAGTAGAGTAATATTGAATGGCAGAGAAACACTTAAAGAAATGTTCAACATCCTTACTCATCAGGAGATGGAAATCAAAACAACCCTGAGATTTCACCTTATATCCATCAGAATGGCCAATATCAAAAACTCAAGTGACAACACAAGCTGGAGAGGTTGTGGAGAAAGGGAGACCCTCCTCGATTGCTGGTGGGAATGCAAACTCTGGAAATCAATTTGGCTCTTCCTCAGACAAGTAGGAATAGCGCTTTCTCAAGATCCAGCTACACCATTCCTAGGCATATATCCAAAAGAGCCTCAAGTACACAATAAGGACATTTACTCAACCATGTTTGTAGCAGCTTAATTTGTAATGGCCAGAATCTGGAAACAACCCAGATGCCCCTCAACTGAAGAATGGAAACAGAAATTGTGGTATATCTACACAATGGAATATTACTCAGTAATAAAAAACAAGGATATCATGAAATTTGCAGGTAAATGTTGGGAATTGGAAAGGATCATCCTGAGTGAGCTATCTCAGAAGCAATAAGACACACATGGTGTATACTCACTCATATAGACATATACTATAAGATAAACCTACTAAAATCTGTACACCAAAAGAAACTAATCAAGAGGGAGGACTCTTGCTAAAATGCCCAATCCCCATCCAGAAGGGCAAAGAGGATGGACATCAGAAGAAAGAGAAAACAAGGAACAAGTCTGGAGCTTGCCACAGAGGGCCTTGGAAAGGCTCTGCCCTGCAGACCATTAAAGCAGATGCTGAAACTTATGGCCAACACTTTGGAAGAGTGCAAGGAATCTTATGAAAGAAGTGGGAAATAGTAAGATCTGGAGAGGACAGAAGCTCCACAAGGAGAGCAACAGAACCAAAAAATCTGAGCACAGGGGTCTTTCCTGAGACTGATACTCCAACCAAGTACCATGCATGGAGATAATCTAGGACCCCTGCACAGATGTAGCCCATGACAGTTCAGTGTCCAAGTGGGTTCCATAGTAATGGGAACAGGGGATTGTCTGTGACATGAACTGCTTGGCCTGCTCTTTGATCACTTACCCCTGAGGGGGGAGCAGCCTTACCAGGCCACAGAGGAAGACAATGCAGCCACTCCTGATGAGACCTAATAGACTGGGATCAGAGGAAAGGAAAGGAGGACTGCCCCTATCAGTGGTCTTGGGGGTGGGTGGGGGAGGAAAGGAGGGATTGGGTTGGGAGGAAGGGGATATATATGGTGAATAAAGTGTAATTAATAAAGAAAAATTATAAAAAGTAACAAATAATCATACAGTTTACCAGCACCATTTCTGGGTATATGCCCAAAGAAATTGAGATCAGTAAGTCTGGAAGCTGTTTGTATTCCATCTGATACGGGTAGCAGCATCATTAACAGAAGCAAAGATACAGAATCAATCCAGATGTCTCCAAAATGAATGACTGTATAAAGAAAAGATGGTTTATGTATACAGTGAGAAATAATTCACTCCTGAAGGGTAAAGACAATTCTGTCATTTGCACCTAGATGGGTAAACCTGCAGGGCATTAAACTAAATAAAAATAAGCCAGCCACAAAACAGTAACAACAACAAAATCTACTGCACTACTGCATGGTCTCCTGGAAGTGCGGCACCTGAGAAGATAAACAAGTGTTAGAGTAAACTACAGAATCTAAAGGTGAACTCGGATGGGAGCTGCTTCCAGGAGTATCAGACTTCAGCTTCAAGACAAGCGCTTGGGAATTAACATCTTGTATGATACTGAGTTAACAATGTCTATTACATATTTCAAAGTTATTGGTAGAGAAAATTTTAAATGTATTTACAACTAGAAACATTAAGTTTAAGAGGTAAGGAATAAGTTAGCTTATTTTAATTATACAATATGCACATTTCCCAAACCATCACATTGTAAATATATGTAAGTTAGTATACATATTTAGGTATTTATCTATAAATGCACCTATTTGGTAAGTAGAAAATAAATCAAAAAATAATCTGAAAAATTACAACTAGTTTACTTTTAAAAATAAATTATTAAATGTATTTTTGGATGAAATGTCTAAAACATTTAAATTGTGACATTTTATACTATCACAGAAGCCATTGTATTTAAGAAACTATTGTTGGTAACTATTTTCAGGCAAATTATATACTATTAGATTTATTAAATATGAAAAGATTATAATGATCATTTGTGATTATTATCCTTGCCAACTTTTTATTTTTAGGTACTAGTCAATATTTAGAAGCTTTCTTAAATTTTAATGAAAGTTGATCCTTTAAGTCTGACACAATTGTGTCAATTCTAGAAAAAATTTATCACAAAAAAAAACTCAATATGAGAAAAGGCCCTTTCTTTTCTTTTCTTTTCTAAACAAGTACATTTTATTTGGCATTATTTAAACTTATTTTAGTCATATACCATGCAAATGTTAACTTTATTTTCTTTGTAGTTTCATACTAGAATAACCACCTTTTAAAAGCCAAAAGGACATATGAGAAACAAAATAATAGTAAAAACAGAAAGTAACATAGATACAACAAAATGACTCACCTTTTCTGGTAAAAGTGCTTACCAGAAAATCGTGATCACCTTATTCTCATCCTTAGACCCAACATTATGGTATGTGACAGAAAATAATTGAGCCTACAGTGCTGTCCTCTGGCCTTCATATGAGCACCTCCCAAACACATCATATTAATACATTAAAACTAATTTTAAAGGAATATAGAATAAACACAAAATAGAAAGAACATCAAAATATTTACAGTCAGTAAATAAGCAGGTGTATTGAATATTTGCCTAAACAAAGGAAGCAATTAATTGTTAACAATATTAACTCAAAGGTGAACTTACAAAAGATATAGAGAACAATCATTTAAAATATACACAACAAAGCTGACATTTAAAAAAAAAAAACGATGAAACCAAAGTTATATTGATCCTGGTACACAGTAAAGTAACAGAAATAATGATACTCACTAGAACTCCAAAAAAGAAGACGGAACATAAATTTGACATACACTGATAACATAATTCTAAAATTTCTAAAAGTGTAGAGAGTAAAATGTTAAAATAATGGTAAGGCAAAGTAGATAAAGACATGACTTTATTATGGATCCTGACTCTTCTTTTCAATAGCTGACAGAAACTGTAGAGGTTTTGTAATGAGCCTTAGCAGCTTCAAAGGACTAAAATAATCCAAGGTAATTCCTACAATCAGTACACTTTCTCAAAACTGCATATTCTTCCCCCCCAAAAAAACCCTATTTTATTATTAAAGATGGAGCAACTTGGGCCAGTCTTACCTACTTCTCATAAACAAATACAATATCAGACTCTATTCATGAAATGACAATTTTTAGACATTGAACAAAAAAGTAGGACAAGACAGTGATGATAATAGAAAGGATTCATTTCACTTTCTGCCAACAGGGCAGTTTCCAGGCTGTGACAAGGATGGTAGAGGAACCAAAATTCTCAATAAACCCAGATATTATCTTGCTGAGTTGAGGAGACATGAAGAGATATCCAGATGTCTAAGTATGTACAGGGCAGGATGGAAGAGCAGAAGGAAACTAAGAGGAAAGACCCCAGATAGGAGTTGTCAGACAATTTCTTTAGCACACAACACTGTGAATAATTTATGTTTCCAACAGCCTCGGTGAAATGTAACAGTATGTGAGAAACTGAACATGATCTTTAGAAGTGTATGAACTCAGAGGCAGATTGAACACTTAACAGGTCCAACTGGACTTAAGTTTTGTGCAGGGTGATAAGTATGGATCTATTTTGTCTACATGCAGACATCCAGTTCTATCAGCACCATTTGTTAAAGATTTTTTTCCCATTGTATGGTTTTGGCTCCTTTGTCAAAAATCAAATATCCATAGTTGTGTGGGTTTATTTCCGGGTCTCCAATTTGCTTCCATTGATAAACCTGGCTGTATCTATGCCATTACCACCTTTTTAAAAATTATTATTACTATTGTTCTGTAGTATTGCTTGAGGTCAGGAATGGAGCTACCTCCAGAAGTTCTATTATTGTATGAGATTCTTTTAGCTGTTATGGTTTTTTTGTTTTTCCATATGACATTTATAATTGTTCTTTCAAGGTCTGTGAAAAAATGTGTTGATATATTGATGGGGACTGCATTGAATCTGAAGACTGCCTTTGGTAATATGGCCATTTTTACTACATTTTTTTAAATTGGTATAACATATATTTAATAAAACCTTTACACCTAACATATTGATAGAGGGGGAAGAGAAATTCTAAGAGCCCACAGATGAAGATGCATACTCTGAGACAGTATCTTTTAGATATTGCCAAGAAACTACACCCATGAAACACCAACAACATGGGGGCCTAACATCTATTTTTGCATGATTTGAATTAGAGAACATAAAAGACATTATGGGATCACATGCCATAATCCTAGAAAAACATGTTAACGTGACCTGCAGTAGTGGTAGTTAATGTAATGTAATAATGCCATTGTTTTAATGGACATACATTTTGGGTATTCATTCCTGTTCCTTTAGTCACCTTTTTTTCTTTTTAATTTTATTTTTATTATTAGTTACATTTTATTAACTCTGTATCCCAGGTGAATCCCACTCCCTCATTCCCTCCCAATCTCACCCTCATCTACTCCCTGTCCCTTTCCAAGTCCACTGATAGGGGAGGACCTCCTCCCCTTTCATCTGACCCTGGTTTATCAGGTATCTTCAGTACTGGCTGCAAAGTCCTCCTCTGTGGCCTAGGAGGGCTGCTCCTCCCTTGCAGGGTGATGAGGTCAAAGAGCCTGTCATTGAGTTCATGTAAGAGATAGTCCCTGTTCCTCTTCCTAGGGTAACCCACTGTGGAGCCCTATGAGCAACTCTAACAAAAACACAATTAAAGAATAAAAGTCAGTGAGCACAAACGCATGTTTGAATAACAATGGCAATCACATCTTTGAAATTTGATGAGAAAACATAAATTAACACATTTTCATTTACAGATCTCAATCATATAAAACAAAGCAATGCCAAGACACATCATAATCAAATGGGCAAACACCAATGATGAAACTCTCAAATAAGAGAAAAAGTGACTATATATAGGAGAAACAGATCAACTAGAAAAAAGTACTTCTAAAGCTGGCATTGTTAGATCATTTTTACATAATGTGTAAATTAATAGAACCCAATATTGAGATTGATGTTGGTCTAAAATATAATTGTAATTAACATAAGACTCTCATTTATGTAAGCTGCCTCTTCTTTTGCCCTTTTTAAGAAAATAAAATAATTGTAAATAAAATTTTGGACATAAATTTCTCATTCTATCTTTCCAATTAGATTATAATCACTGAATTACTAGAATATCAAGGTTTTTTTTCAAATGATCGTTCTTCTTTAACAATTGATGTGCCATCAATTCATACTTGTGATTTTTTTTTTCTTCTTGACTATTTGCAGTTGCATACAAACACAAAATAACTGAAGGGTTTAGAAAGTTTCAAAGAAGGGATTTCCTTCTGCTTTGATTCTTATTTCTAAATGTTTCGTGAGAAATATTCTGTATTATATGCTTAAGTGATAGGTAAAGTTTGCTGGAAGAAATCTATACGCAACACCTCAGGTCTTGATATAGCTGTATGTCCTCTAGAAAGAAGTCTGTAAGAACACCCATAAGCCCTCCTCCCAGCCAGGGAACTGCTAATAGCATTGGCTTAGGCTAATAGAATCGGCTATTAGTCTGGTGAACTGTCCTTTGTAAACAATCTCTGTCAGTCATTATACCCACCAATAATAATTAAGGTGAGTGATGAAATTCATGTTAGCAGCCAGCCACCTAGCATGCAGTAGTTCAAGCACACACAGCCTAACACTCTGGCAGTCAGTCACTAAGTACCTAACCATTGTGTCTCTCTTTGGTCTGACTAGCATGCTGGTAGAGCCACAATGCCAAGTTCCAGCTAAACCCAAATTATTCAAGATGTGAGAATGGGGACCTGACTGCTTAAAAATGATGAAGAAAATCTGATGGGCCACTCAGTCCTCATATGGGTTCCTTAATAAGGAGAATGGAGACTGACTCTGACATGGGCTCTTCTGCTTGTTTTTGAATCACTTTCCCATGGTGGGGCTGTCTCTCCAGCCACAGGGGAGGAAGATGTACTCAGTGCTGATACAACTTGATATGGTGGAGTGGGTACATAGGGGAGCTCTCCTTCTCTGAGGAGTAGGGGGGAATAGGAGAAAGAGAGAGGGAGAGTAGGACCAGGAAGAGAGAAAGGAGGGCAATAAGACTAGGGTATAAAATGAATAAATTAATTTTGTTTAAATGAATACCATGTGAATCCTTCCTTTCAAAAATCTATCTATGATTATTGATCTCAAGTGAGAAACACAGAAAGAACCAGAAAGAACAGAGGGAAAGGCAGCTTCAGTGAGAGCATGGCAAATTGGAAAAGAAATTTGAAATGGATCCCCTGAAGGCAATTAGCTTAACTATTTCCATGGGCATCCACTGAATTCTGTGCATATTGATTGACTTTACTGATAATTAGACTAAATGACCTTGACCATCTCTATACAATCAGTTGCTTCTGCAGAGAACACTTTTCTCGTGTTTTGATATGAATTCAGCTTTTATGTCACAGGCTAGAAGGGATTCTTTTGATATTTAAAATAAGAAAGGCAAATACCTTTCTTAACATCTGTGAGAGAAGGAACAAATGGAAAAAATCAAATATAAATCATTTAATAATTTTCTTCTATTCTGAAATTCTATAATCCTATGTACTGTCTCATATACTTCAAGTTTAGCTTTGAAGAGTATATTTGAAGAAGACAAAACCTCTGCTTTTTTCAGAAAAAAAACAAAGCAATACTTAATTTCTGAGGATTAACAGATAACTGAACAAACTTAATACATGGAGCATATTTCAAAGAATTAAACCTGAACTTCCAACATGCCTTTAAATGAACTGAGCTTCTGGGGAATATGAAACTGAATGGGCATTCCTGCAATACAGAAGAGATTGGGCCAGGTGACTCCAAAAGCTTCTTGCAGATGTGGCAACACATCCCAAGCTTGGGTTTCTGGTGAAGACAACATGTGGATCAAGGGTGGGTGTGACTCAAATGGTGAAGAGATGTGGCTGTAGAACAACAAAGGGCTCTAGGTCTGATTCCCATTGTGCTAAGAAACATGGCAGCAAACTTTACTTTTGTAACTGGGTGAGTTCTTGTAAGATGTTCTGCTAAATGCAAAAGCTAAACACCAAGACATTTTTTAGATATAATTTACTGACCTACATGACTTGGTTGGAAGACCTCCACAAACAGTTTCAAAAAATGATCCCAAGGATGTAGAGAACAGAACCTGGAGAGGGAGTAGTAAGAATGGTTAAGGGTAACGCTAACACTCTGTAACACTGAAGATAACTGGTTCACAACAATTAATAGTATATTTCAAAATAGCTAGTAGTGAGTACTCTTCTGTCTTTTGTGTTTGAAAACAAGTAAATATGAAACGTTTGAGGCAACACGTGTGCCAGTTACCCTGATTTGATCACAACACATGAGCTTGAAATCCACTGAGATGTATGGTGGTGTGGATGAGAATGTCCCCATAGGCTTCTGTATTTGAACAATTTGTTCCCAGCAGAGAATGTTTGAGGAGGTTTTCAGGTGTGTGGCCTTTTCTTTTTCTTTTTATTAATTAATTCAATTTACACTGGAAGAAGTATGTCATAGAAGGCAGGCCTTGAGAATTTGAAGACTTACAATGTTCTCTCTTTCTCTCTCTCTTCTGTTGTGATTCTAATTCAGCATCTTGCCCCAGGTGCCCTGCCTGCCTTCTCCCTTCACTCGCTATAATGGACTCCAACCCTCTGAAGCCCTAAACTGAAATAAACTCTTTCTTCTATAATTTGCCTTGGCCATGGCATTCAATCACAGCAATAGAAAAGTAACTAATACAAAATATCACTCTGTGCCTCATAAATAAGTATCATAAATAGAAATAATTACAAATATATAAGCAATCCTATGTGGCATCCTCAGCTGGTGCTTTTCCTGAGTTCACTCCAAGGAGGGAAGAGAGGCAGAAAGAGAAACGAAGAAAAAAAGACAGAGGCAAAGAAAAACAGAGGGAGATTTTAGGGAGATTTTTAAAAGGCAAACAGCTTTCCCTTAAAGTAGCATCAACACAGAACCTGAAAGTATCACACTGCTGCTGCTTGTAGTAACAGTATCATGGCATGTTTGTTTACCATGTCAGAATGGAATCACTGAGCCTTCAATTCAGATCTACAAATATTTTCATGATGACACAAATCACCGAAAAACTACAAATATTTATTTCACGTTAATAATGTACAAAGTAAATATTACTTAGACGTAAATTAGAAATTAATATGTAATTTTCTGCTTAATATAACAATTGATTGTTTTGTTACAGAAATTCTGGCAGTACAAATATTAACTGCCATTAAAATATTGCAGTCTCCTGACACATAGGCATTATTTAATGCTGTATCTGAAACGTTCAGGAAGCAAAACTCAATCAATAGTTCCCTTGAAAGAATCAAATGGAGTAATTCTTTATGTGAAGGGAGAGGGGGCAATGATATTCATTAGAACTTCATTACTGGGGCTGGAGGGCTCAGAGTTTCATCCTGCTTGCTGATCTTCCTCCGAATGAACCCAAGTTCTGTTCTCAGAACCTATGTTGGAAGCCTCAAAACCACCTGAAACTCCAGCTTTAGGAGATCTGGCACTTTCTTCAGGGGCATACACACATACCATACACAAAATGAAATTATATTACTGATGTTAAGCCAATTGTAGCTCATTATTCTTTATATAAGCTTATTCAACACTGAATTATTATAAATAGGGGGAAAGGACTCAATTATCTAAAATCTTACTATCAGTCAAGCTGCATAATATTCAAAAACAACTTCTAAAAATCATTTTACTAAGTGGGGAGAGATGTCTCATTGGGCAAATAATAAATAAATAAATAAATAAATAAATAAATAAGTGATATACTAACATGAGGATATGAACTCAAATTTCCAAGCTCTCACATAAAAAATAGGTAAAAGCTGCCCATGTTTCTAATTGCAGCACTGAGTCAGTCAGGTGGATCCCAGGACCTCACTGGTCAGAGGGCCTAGCCAGCTTTTGGTTCAGCAGGACCATGTCTCGAGGCAGTAAATCAGAGGGCAGTAGAAAAAAAAGATGTACTGCTTTCCTCTGGACTCAGCATGTGTGCAAACAGGCCATATACACACATGAAAACACTACAAATATAGAGAGTCAGACAGACAGATACACACACACAGATCATTTTCCCACAGTTATGTCTATGTCTACCCTCCTACTTCAGAAGCTGGACACCAATTATATATGCTAGGTTGCTTAAGAGAATTTCACTATCATATAGAATCAACAAAATATACATTTATGTGTAGTTACATATGCAGCATCATGTACAGAGAGATGGTATGGGTATGAAATTGTAATGGGCTTGTGTTATTTTATAGCTCTTTGTACCCAAATATATAGTTTACATTTTAAAACGTCAGACTACAGTTTTGACATTATTGTTAATGGAAAACCATTCTTTTTTAATTTTCTCTTTGTTATTTTTTCTTTTTTATTTACAATTTATTTACTTTGTATCCCAGCTGTAGCCCCCTCCCTTGTCCCCTCCCAATCCTACCCTTCCTCCCTCTTCTACTCCCAAGCTCCTTCCCCAGTCCACTGATAGGGGAGGTCCCTTCCATATGACCCTAGCATATCAGGTCTCATCAAGACTGACTGCATTGTCTTCCTCTGTGCCCTGGTAAGGCTGAACCTCCTTGGGAGAGGAGATCATAGAGCCAACCCCTGCATTCATTTCCAAGACAGTCCCTGTTTCCATTACTAGAGAACCCTGTTGGGCACTGAGCTGCCATGGGTTACATCTGTGCAGGGGTTCTTGGTTATCTCCATAAATGGTCCTTGTTTGGAGTATCAGTCTCAGAAAAGACCCCTGTGCCCAGACTTTTGGTTCAGTTGCTCTCCTTGTGGAGCTCCTACCCCCTCCAGGTCTTTCTATCCCACCTTCTTTAATAAGATTCCCTGAACTCTGCCCAAAGTTTAGCCATGAGTCTCAGCATCTGCTTTAATACCCTGTTGGGTAGAGTCTTTTAGAGGCCTTCTGTGGTAGACTCCTGTCTGGTTCCTTGTTTTCACCCTCTTCTAATGTCTATCCCATTTGCCCTTCTGAATGAGAATTGAGCATCTTGCCCAGGGTCCTCCTTGCTTAGCTTCTTTAGGTATGCAGAGTTTAGAATGATTATCCTGACTTCTCAACAAAGACTATGAAAGCCAGAATGGCCTGGAAAGATATCATGCCGACCCTAAGAGAACACAGATGTCAGCCCAGGCTACTATACCCAGTAAAACTTTCAGTCATCATGAATGGAGAAAATAAGATACTCAACGACAAAAACAAATTTAAACAACACCTACCCACAAATCCAGTGTTACAGATAATAATAGCAGGAAAAAATACAACCCAGGAAAGCTAAGTACATTCAGGAAAACAGGAAATAAATAACCTCACTACAGTAAATCTAAAGGTAGCCAAGCACACAAACACACTACCACAACCAACAGCAAAATCAAAGGACCTAACATCCAGTGGTCATTAACCTCTTTCACATCAATGGACTTAACTCCCCAATAAAAGGACACAGACTAAGAGAATGCATTTGTAAATAAGACCCAACAACCTGTTGCATACAAGAAACAACCTGAGTCACAAGGACAGACATTATCTGAGAGTAAAGGTTTGGAAGATCGTTGTCCAAGCAAATGGACTCAAGAAGCAAGCAGGAGTGAAAAGCTGTTCTTAAATAAGATTTTACTTGTTCTCATTCACAGAATGAAAGAAAACAATTTTTAAAATATTGTATATAAACTATTTTCCTAGGGGGTAAAGGGTTTAGATAGAGAGTGAATATAATGGTTTTTTCACTGTTCTAGAGATTCACTACTCAAATATAGTCCATGACAGTTGACAGAAGCATAAGCATACAAATGAGGATGCTCCAAACCGAAAACATTCATCATGGGAAAGAAATCAACCAATAAAATGAAAAGACAACCTGTAGATTAAATGAACATATCGGATAAAGGGTTACTATCCAAAATAAAAAAAATTCAAACACTACAGAAAAAGAAAATAGCTCAGTTAAAAGCAAAAGTCTAAAGTAAAAGGGTAATTCCTACAGAGTCTTTGCTATGCTGGTTATGAAAGACTCCAAATTGACTATGGCAGATTTGGAGGTACAACATGAAGAACAGCACTGTGAAGAAATAAAAAGCCAGCTCTTGAGCCTAACTTTAGAATCTGATTTGGCCTCCCTGGATGCTGTGATCTTAGGTTCCTGCCTTCCCCTCTGGGTTAGTTGCCCTATCTTCTATTTAAGTCTGGCACTATTTGAGCAATTATAAAGACATACAGCACTTAAAACAGGGTCTGGTTTGTAGCCAACCCTCAGTAACTATTAGCAGCTGTTAAAATTCTTGGTGTAAAGTTCACATTACAGTTCTAAAACTCATGTATAGCATGAAACACACAGTGTCCATTAGTTATCAGAATCATCTCAATTCAGACAACTGAAGAGACATGACAGAGCAACCACAGTATCCTCTGTGAACCTTTGATGTGAACACAGTGTGTCACTGATCCCAATTTTTAAAGTTTAGTTTTTTTTTTCATGTGGATCAAAGTCAAGATAATATTATGGATGACCTGACTTTTTACCATTAGTCTTGTCTGATTTTTTTTTAAATCTAGCTCACTTATAATTATCCATCCATTAAATGTTTCAGTGTTTAAGATATGCTGTGAATATGTGTGGTTCCTGACCTTAAGCATCCCTCATTAACAGAGGCAATTATTAACATGGAAAATAACACAGCAGCCAAATCATTAGTAGCCTTTTCTAACCACTGCGGGCTTTAAATTCCAGAACCAGCACAATCAAATAAAAAAAGACTTAGAACTAGAAGGCAGTGCAAAGTGGACTGTCAAGGGCAGAGCTGGCCAATATAATTACTTGATCCTTATCCTATAGTTGGCCCTCTCTGGTGACACAGCTGCACTAATACCATTTTGGAAAAGAAACACACAAAACTTGATCGACAGACTGCATTAGAAAATAGTAGTCTGATGTCATATTATGTGTGTTGAGACTATTAGGGCTGACAAGGATATTAGCAGGCCTTATCTCACGGGAAAGTTCCTGTGCCAACTCCACTATCATTTTAAAGGGAAATAGATATCATTTGTCTGTTGAATGAGATTGTGTACTCCTGAGGCTCCACTCCAGTCTCAGTGCTCACGTAATCACTGCAGATCCGGGATTAAACACTTGGGCTAATGAATTGCAACCTCACCCCACGCAGGTGGTCTGAGGAAAAGAAAAAGGAAGCCTTTTAGATTTCATCCACCTGAAATACTTAAACGAAGCAGCTGATGGCGTGTCTTTGCTTCTGTAACTAATGGACAGCGCGCAGATACACTGACCTGGTCGTTGGCAGGGTCAAAAATCATAGAAGAGGAACACATACCTCCCAGTACCCAGTTCCCACTCAGCTCTAATCTGTTCCCAGCGAAGTGGCCTATGTGTCTATGACTAGCCACCTCTGAGCTGGCTTTGCCCCAGTGGTACTAGCTAGCGTGCTCCAGCAATCCCTTGGCAAGCACCCAAACCCACTTCAACCCACTCATTGATGTCTGTTGCCCGACCAAGCATCATGTAATTTGGGGCTTTTTGCTTTAAATTTTTGGTAAGCGACCACATTCTCGCTGCTTCCAGGGTTGTACTCCTAACAGTTGTCTAGCTTAATTTGTTCCACCATGAACACGTTTGTCTCCTCCTCCTCGTCCACGGTTAGTGGTTTTCACCCTTAGCCTGCATGGAACAGCAAGAATGTCAGAGGTAACAGAAACAGAGGTGACGGTTTTGAGAATGAGATTGTAGTGGGAAATGCTGAGCAAGATGAGCTGTGTTCCAGACTGTGCTGCTGACCCATCCTCTAAGCCTTACGCCCCAAGGTGATGGCATTTAGAGATCACCCTTTGGGAGGTGAGGAAAATTAAAAATGGTCAGTGGGTGGGGCTCTGAAATTATGTAGGAGAGATCACAGGGCTAGTAAGTGCCTGACCCATGCCCTTAGTTTCACTCACACCTTTGCGCCCTTCCCACAAAACAAGAAAAAGGCATGTGAAGCCACAAGAGGAGAGGGAGCTCTCTCTGCAAGGAAGAAAAGAACTTCCTATGAGGAACCCAATATGATAATTTGTAATTTTCTTGGGTAAGCATACAAAGTGATAGCTTTCATTATCCCATTGCCATATATATGTACATATATGCATATATATGCTTAATTTTTCTTTATTATCTTTCAGTCCATTGCCAACTGTCCTTCAAGGACATCCCCTTCTCTGGAACTGGTTCTCTTTCTTTCCACAGATAATCCCTGTTATGCTTTCTTATATGTTTTCCCTTACTTTCTCAGTTTTCCTCCTTTAACATGTCTTTTTCCACCTCATTAACCCAATCTTACTTTTGTGACCAATAAATATGCATATATAAACGTACCTATAAATACATACATATATATAATTGTAAGTTTAGGTTCCACACATGTGTTATTCATCTTTCTGGGTTTGGTGTATTTCATCTAATATAATTATTCTCAGATCCATACATTTTCCTACAAAACCATGATTTCATTTTTATGACATAAAATTTCATTGTGTCTATTAGCCACATTTTCCTTGTCTTCTTATCTGTTGATGGACATCTATGCTGGCTCTGTTTTTTCTCTGCTATGAATAAAGCAGTGAAAACACAAAAGGAGTTATTTCTGTGTTACACTAACAATCTTTTGGGGAAAAGCTGAAGAGTAGCATGGGTGGGTTGTACCATATTTCTAGTCAGTTCTTCTAGGAACTTTCATACTCATTTCCATACTGCCTTCCCAAGTTAACATCCTAACCTATGTTGGACTTAGGTTATGGGCTTCCCAGTCTCTAGAAATGTGAGAAGTAAATTCTTATTTTGTAACTCAGACATATTGTAGTACTTAGTGTGGCAGCCTGAAGTGACTAATAGGGCATAAAACACATACAATAGTATCAATCAGATGCATAAATCCTGAGTATCATGTATTGTCTATTATCTCTAGAATATGAAAAGAATTGCTTTATTTATCCAAGAGCTACAAAAGTGTGCATTTTAAACTACATTTAGAAATGCTTTTATAAGAAGACTACATTGCATCAAAACAAAATTTTTTTACAATATGTTCAGTAATCATAAACTTAATAAGTATGTTTCAAGATGTAGTAGGACCAGCCAATCTAAAATGCTAACATAAAATCAGTTAAATTGAAGTAAATTATTTTGACCATTCAACCAAATTAGTTAAATCCATTGTAGATGATGCAGTATTAGGGACTGTGTGTTCAAGGTCTCGGAGTAGAAGGATATCAGCCACATCTTTAATAGGCTTAACCTCCAACATCTAAAAACCTATAATGATCACTCAAAAAGCTTCTTCAATAATTAATTTATCTCCTCCTATAATAGGAGAACTCATTATTGTCCCTGTCTTTCGCATTCTCACACATATCCTATTTATTGTGACTTCACATGTGTATCCTTATTTTTTTAACTCAGCATTTCCCTATGCATAGAGATAGTAATCAGTTTAATTTCTGTTAAAACAGCCTAGTAACACATTAGAGGGGAAAAGGGGGGGGGGGTAAAAAAGAAAAGCCTAAACTCAAAAGTTATTCACTTCAACACAAAAATAGACAATTCAAAGGTTCCTAGGCTGTGATCAAGGCTCTCTTCAGGAGATAATGAAATGCCATCTGCTTGTCATTCATTCGAACTTCATGCAGTCAGTGATTCAATATCCATCCAGAGCCAGCAGTACCATTTTTCTATAGTAATCACACATCATGTGTCATACATCATGTATCTATTGTTTTTATAAACTCAGAGACTTTTTATTAAAAGAAATATTTTCCATTGTATTTATTTAATCTCTTAATGGCATCTTCCAGCCGAGAAAATGCATTTTCTCTTCCAACAACTATTTGAGTCAAGAGTTTATCTACACCTGCTTCCCATTTGTCTAAAGGAAGCTTTCCTGTCTCCTCATTGAATGCCTAAGGGAAGGTAAAATGAAAGTTCAACAGCAATAGGCTAGAAGGAATAGAAATTTTTCAGCCATTAAGGAAAGAGGGAAGAATCCCAGGGGGAAGGGCATTTGTGTGCAGGGTAGTCATGTGTGTGCACAAACAGATAATATATGGATACGTGTGTGAATGCATATGGAAACTGAGGTCAGCATGAGGTATCTTTCCCAGTTGCGTTCCTCTTTATTTTTTTTTTGAGACTGGGTCTCTCATTGAACCTGGAGCTTATCAATTCAGCTAGGCTGGCTAGACAGCAAGCTCCAGGCCCACCAGTCTCTACTCCCAACTCGCAGGACTGATGTTACATACCTCATCCAGCTTTTTGTGCCCTAAATGTGGACAGTAGATTTGCACACCTAAATAAATAATATTTTAAGATAGCAAATAATTTCATAACAATTTAGAACTAAAGGTACACAATGAACTTATTTCTTTATAAGGAAAAGAGAGAAGAGCCATGAATGGCTTCATTCTCCACAATCATTTTGTCATCTGTGAAATGACACACAGCCGCTGTACTGGCTCCAGGATGCTAGTCTATTAACATTTTTTTTTTCTCTCACATGGGACAGAATCAGAGAAAAGGAATGGGCAGGTATGAACTTCATACACTACTGAAACAAAGAGAACACTGAGAACCACTGCTAGAAAGCCTTTAAATAAATAAAAAACATTATATGAATGTTATTTATAATGGATATTAACTTTTTGGTAGAGGAAGATCCTTGTATTCAGAAAAGCAGAAGTCACCTATAAGTCCAGAGAAAGATGAGAAAAATGAATTACAGAGCCTAGAGGTTGAAAATTCCCTTAGATGGAAGGAGAGGCTCTTCATCAGATACAGTTGTCATTTCTGCATCATTTACAAGAGCTTTAGTCGGTCTCTATGGTTACACTTCATTCATCTCCACCTTGAAACGTTCCCTCGTGTTCCCAGGGGAATTCAGTTACCAACGAACCTACCTTCCCCATGTAACCTCATTTCACGACAAGGACATGAAGGTCGCTCTTTCTCTACATCAGAATCTGGTACAATCTCTGGTATATAGTAAGCTATCAGTAACTACTTTGCACACCAACGAGTTAATTTCTCAAATATAGCTTTGATATCTTTCAGTTTCTTTTCTTCCTCAATAATTCCAATAAACAGTTTCAAGGACTAAGGTTAGGGAAAAAGAAGAAAAGACTTGCCCAGATATAGCAAACTGAGAATTTTATATGTAGAGACTCAGACTGCCTCATGGTTTCATCTTCCACAGCACTCAACACAGTACCTGTGCTCAATGATACCGGGAGGGTGTTTGGTTGTTGTAGTTACAGTAGCTCTATTCAGAAAAGGACATTTCGTTGTCCCGTCCCACAGGACCTAGTTATTCATGGGAGCGAGGACGACCAGGACCTGAAAGAGATGGGCGAGAGAAGGAACAGGCTCAAGAGCCTAATTTTATTGATCAGAAGCAGGTTTTTTAAAGCTGGTTTTAGGTAGGGGTGGGGGTAGGCAGGTGAGTGAGGGTGGAAAGTTACAAAATCTTCTTGACACAGGGCCTGGAACATTCTGTGGTCATGACAATGGTTACTCTCACATCTTTGCATCTGCCAAGCAGTTACTCCTAAAAAGTCATGATACAGTTCTCCAATGGTTACTCCTAAAAAGTCATGGTACAGTTCTCACATCTTTGCAACTGCCAAGCAGGATGTTGATCAGTCAGGTGCAGCAGGGTGGGAGCCAGGTGCAGCAGGGTGGGGAAAAGTCACAAGTTTCTCAGGGCCAGTTCC
>CM053765.1:52163080-52185665 GCA_028658305.1 Pachyuromys duprasi | reverse complement strand
TCGTAGATCTTGTTGAACATAGTTCTGCAAGAAGAATCCGAATACAGTGAAGATTTTAAGATAAATCATAATCTTATGGTTGGAAGCTTTTGCTTTTAACTCTATGTACCTTTAAGTCTTGAGTTTGCTTATTCCTATCTCTAACATCACCTCACTGGTCACATGTTACAGTCATGGCAAGCATCTTTGTGTCAGCACTAGTTAGCCCAAGTAGCCACTCAATAACAGAGCATGACGATTCCATGAGAAACCACTGAAGTTCACTGGTCTTCCTTTCTTTGTTCCAAGATGCTTTGCTGTCCTTCCTCCAGTACCCAGGTCCAGCATTACAGTCCCTCTGGAGCATCACCTTGTTCTCCTGATCTTATGTTGTTGTGCCCAACTGTCAAATTCCAGGATTACCTAAAAATAACGTTCCATCCCCTCCTCACTTGCACCTAAGTCGCTATGAGCATGAGAAGGTGCAAAAGATGTTGGTCTCATTGTAAAAATTAGTTTCTTCAAATGAGTTCACAATTCCTCACTGGAATTTCCTTAGGATATTCACCCTATCTTTCTGGGTAAAAACATACCTGATTCATTTCTGAACCTCCCCTGACCTCATCACCCTCTGCATGTAATTTAGTTTGTATTGTGAAACAGAAGTACTTAGAAGACTCCTTAAACATTCCATCTATACAGCCATGACTCCTAGCCTGCTTTCCTTTTGGTGCTTCTATGGGTAGATATTAAACACACCTATTAAACTTAACCCTCCATTTATCTTTCCTACCTACTATAGGACATGTCTTCAGAAACTCTGCCTACATACATTATGTATTTCTCTCCTATTTCATTCTTATCTGTATAAAATTTTTCAATCACTTCTAAGCATTCTCTCTCCCCCCTCTTCTTGTTTATCTGCCTCCATAGCACATATATGTCCTATATATCCATATCATACATAGTCACATACCTGGTTTTCTACATGTTCTTTAACTAGTATACAGTTGTCTCTGTCTTATTAACCTATTGATAAAACAATAGCCAAAGCAATACTTTAAAATATAATTTCAAATCGTGTCTCTGTATTTGAAAGACTCTTGTATTTCTCCTTCTGTTAAAAGCAAGGTTTTAATAATGGTCTACAATAATGCCTCTTTGATTCTCCCAGTCTCCATGCTATTATTTTCCTTTTGTTCATTCTGCTCTGACCAGGCTATCCTCTGCAGGTACCAGGACTCTCCCACCCCAGAAGACTTGCACTTGATCTTCCCTCTGACTAAATGTTCTTTCCCCACACAGCCAAAGAATCATTTCTCCACTTCCTGTAATCTGGTTTATATTGTCTCCCTAAGGCCTGCTGCTATGGCCTAAATGCTGTTGTCCCGCTAAATTTCTTCTTTTGAAATGTAACTACCAATGTTGATAAGTGAGGATTTTAGGCACTAATTAATTAATATACTCAATAAATCATATAATTTAAAAAAGTGAAAGGAATCTGAGTGACCCTTTGGCAATGTGAGATGTAGCAAATGGCTACCCTCTATAGGGAAGAATTTAATTCTTTTCTAAGTGCTGAATCCTATTTTTGGACATCCAAAGCTCTACACTGTAAGAAATAAATGTATTCTATTTAAAAGAATCCACTATTAGATATTTTGTTATAGCAATAGAAACAAACTAATAAACAATTCTTGTCCATTTTCCCACCTCTCCAGTGTTCTTTAGTCTTGTTCCTTTCTCACATTTCTCTAACAGTGTCATCATCTCTCACACACTGAGTCCCTGGGGATAGAACTATCAGCTAAAACACAGTAAACCCTGTCAAACTTGAACTTCAACTCATTTACAGGTTTCAGAACCTCACCTATTCTGTGATATGGTCCTTGCCATTTGATATAAAAATGTACAGTTTTATTCCCAATGAATTATTTGGAATTTGAATTCTCTGTATAGCTTCCAACATGAATAAGTGAGAAAAACCCTAATTCTATATTTTTTTTAATTTTCATGATTTTTTCCGATACCAATATTGGTAAAATGCTTGGATTTTCAAATGTTCAAAGAATTCTGAATTTCTGAAAAGTAATCTATGAAATATAGTCTACTTGATCATTACAACTAAACAGAGCTCATAATTTTCTTTTTTATATTGTTTGTTTTGATATTCTATAAATTCAAAATATAAGATTTTTAACATGTGTCCACTGTATTTTGTAATAGAAAGAGTTATAAAACATGATTGCAATGGCTGTATTGTTGTCAGAAGATAGCATCTCACAGGTCTTCACTCACAGGTTGAGCATAGCATTTGTCTATGGGTATAAACAAATTAAAGTGAATTGTTTGGGCTGATAAACGTGAACTTTTGTTAATTTATTAGTGAAAGGATTAGCCAACGTAATTTACTGATCTCATAGGCATCTCTCAATCTAACCAAGTTGCTAATTAAAATTAATTCTCACAGTGAAGTAAGAATTTAAAATCTTGACATAAGAAATTAAATTAAAATATGATTAATCAAAGCCAGGCATTTGGAAGTTGTATACAACCATGAGGTGTGTAGAGTGGAGAAAGCCCTTAACGAAAGTGTGAAGAGCAGATAAAGCAGTTATGCACTGTTAACACATACACCATCAAGGACACCGATGCCTCAATGTCTTCCTTTGGTGGGGCTCAGAGGGGTGGCAGAGCCTTCCTCTGGTCCAAGTACAACTGTTTATGAATAACTAACCAATGTATGTAGAAAACTATGAGCCACATTTCCCTTCTCTTGAATTATATAGCATGAAATCCCCTACAGTGACCTCCCAAGGAGATGAGGTAACCTACTCTTTCAGCAGTACATAACAAACCTGGTAAGATTTCAGGTGCTGGAATGGGAGCCCTCTATCAGGCTGATCCCATATTTCCTGTGTGTTTATCTGTCATTTCTTCATTCACATATCATCCAAGCCTTGCAGGACACAGCAATGAGCAATTTGAAAATTAAAGCATAGGGAGGATGGCTTTGAGTCACCTTCATATCCCAGAAAGCATAAAATGTCACTAGTGTAAATTCATAATTCTGGGTGTGTCTGTGAAGGCGTTTTCAAGGAAATTAACTAACGAAAAGTCACTTAATGCTCTGAATGCAAATAGCACTGTCAACAGGCTAAGGGTGGACTGAAATAATAGGAGAAAGAGGAAGCTGCTAACATAGCCATGCTTCTCTCTGTTTCCTGACTGCCATTGGGTGAAATGTTCCACCCACCATACCCCACCATTGATGGACCGGAACTTCTGAAGCTATGAGCCAAGATAACTCCTCCCTTCCTTCCTTTACTTCTTCAGATACTTTGTCACAGTGATGAAACATCTAGCATATTCAGCTTAGAAATTCTACATACTCATTGTTTGTAAATGGGATCATTTTTGCCATTCCCATCATGGGAGTCATCATTTTGAAGAGTTCCTACATGTACATATTTCTATATCACACAGGGTTCCTTAAGCGCTCTCTGTTCATGTTTCGGTCCCCATCTTACTTATCTTATATAGTTATTTCACTATCAAATCTAAACTGAATTTTGTTGTGTCTTCATTGAATATATGCAACTGGCAAGATTAAAAATATCACCAAAATATTCATTGAAAGATGGTTTTCACGGTTCCTGAGATGGCTCAGCAGGTAGTTTCTTACTACCAAACTGCTGACCTGAATTACATTCCTGGGATGCACATGATAAAAGAGAAAACTGACTTCTTGAAAGTTGCCCTCTGACTTCATGCGTGTTCTGTGGCAATCTGCGCATGTCTCCTCACACACACACAAACACAATAAATAAATGTTCTTAAAAATTAAAAAAATATATATATATATGTATATCAAGGAAGTGAAGGTAGGCATGCCTCTGTGCGTTTGAGGCCAACCTGGTCTACAAAGCAAGTTCAGGATAGCCAAAGCTATGCAAAGGAACCCTGTCTCAAAAACAAACAAACAAAACAGCAAAAAAATATTAAAGAAATTGGTTTGCAGTAGGAGTAAAAGGAAAGATTGAATAACCTTCACGGGTCAAGGACACCACAAGAAAGCCTAACTGGGCCCATGGAGGCTCACAGAGATTTTACCACCAACCAAAAAGCTTGGATTGGCTAGACGTAGACCCCTTACACATACGTAGCAGATGTGCAGCTTGGTCATGCGGGTTCCCTGGCAACTGGAGTGACTGCTGTCTCTGACTCTGTTACTTGCCTTTAAATCCCTTTCCTCTAGCTGGGCTGCCCTATCTGGTCTCAGCGGGAGAAGATGCAACTAGTCCTGCTGTGACTTCATGTTCCAAGGTGGATTGGTACCCTGAGGGGTCTCCTTTTCTCCACTGAGAAGGAGAGGATAGAATGTGGGGCGGGACAGGAGGATAGGACTGGGAGGAGAGGAGGGAGGGAGCTGAGAACAAGCTGTAAAGTGATTAAATGAATAAATTTTTTAAAATTGGAAAAATAAATGCACAAAAATGAAAAACAAGAAATAGTTTACATTGTTTTTTGTTTCAAAGACAAGAATGCTATAGTTGAAGATTCTCGCCATTCTAAAATCCTTAGCTCTCGGGCAATTACTTTTTATTCCAGAAATTATCTGACAGTCATTTTTCTACAGTTCAAAACTCCATTTATTCTGAACCCTAAGTAGAGCTCCAAAATGCAGGGCATGGATTACCTTTATTCCTGTTTTCCCCTTAGCCTCTCTAATTACCTACACTTTCTCTCTGCCCCTGAAAAAAAAAAAATCTGTTATAGGGTTTAGAGGTTATTCATGAAATGATCTTGGGAATTTAATGTTCCTCTAGACAACTTTTCCATTTTAAAATAAAGATCCAAGATATGAATGAGTGTAAATGGAATAAAGTCAGCTGTTTTAAGTATGTGAGGGATGTGAGGAGGTTTTATTGTCATAAAAAGGATATATCCTGTTACATCACTCATTTTACAAGAAGTGGTTTGTCAAAAACCCTTTTTTGAGTGGTAGTAGTTGTAATGAGAATAACCACAGCTAACGGTAAGGTGTTTATAAGTGTTAACAGTTACTATTTATTACAACCTGCCCTAATGCATTTAAAATACATTGTCATTTAATCCATGTCATTGGTTCTGTTTTAAAGATGGAGATGTTAAAGTCTCAAGATGTTAAGTATGTACTTAAAGAGGTAGAATTCAGACCAGATAATGTAAATAGCTATATCAGGACTGCTAAGTAATCCTCAGGGAAGAATAACTAGTTCATATGAGCACCTGGTGCATGGAGCTGGGTCTTTCCTTAACCAGAATGTCTTCAGAGTCCTCAGAGATTTTCTGGATTTCTATTTACTCTCCTCCTCTTCCTGATCCAGGATCTGGCCTCACTCTTCCCTTTCCTCATACATATCTTTCTCCCTGTCCTTTACCAATCCTGACCTTCAAATTCAAGAAGCAGGCTGAGGTGTTATGTCCCTTTCCCATGAAGTTCCAAAACAAGCTGATTGATCCTACATGATTTTATTACACTCAACTCCTTTAAACTGACATACTAAATGTCTATAAAAGTTTCACAATGCTTTGTCAAAGCAATTTGAAATTTCAAAGCTTGGAAATCCACATTCACACAAACTTAAATCATAGTGTTCACTTTAGTTATCACTTCCCCAGAGGTCACAATACCAAAGTCCAGCATATTCTGAGGACTGAGCTAAGGTCAGGCAACTAGTTTGTTCCAGCATAGAACTGAGATTTTCTGGCTACTCGTCCAACTTACTCTAAAAATTTAGTGAGCATTTTTAAAAAATTGTCAGATAGTGAATATAGAGGGAGAAGACAAAATCTGGCATTCTTTTTACTTTACTCATTTTTCTTTACTAGAGTCGAGTTGCACACATTCTTGCGTTAACAGTATCTTCATCTCTCTTGCCCTCATCAAAAACAGAGCAAGACAACCCACCGAGGGGAGTGCTGTGCCTCTTTCCCTTAAGGCAAAGCCCGATTATTAGTTCATCTTCATAATCTAAGCCAACATCTTTTATTTTTATTAATTATACTTTATTGACTTTGTATTCCCCCATAAACCCTTCCCTCCTCCCTTCCCAATCCCACCTTCCCTCCCCCTTTTCCACACGTGCCCCTCCCCAAGTCCACTTATAGGGGAGGTCTTCCTTTCCTTCCTTCTGATCCTAGTCTATCAGCTCTCATCAGGAGTGGTTGCATTGTCTTCCTCTGTGGCCTGGTAAGGCTGCTCCCCCATCAAGGTGAGGTTATCAAATTGCAGCTAAGCCAACATTTTTATTTCACCAAAAAAAACAAAAAAAAACAAAAAAAACAAAACAGAGTGGACTAAGTCAGGCTGCTTGGTTCACGCCCTTCCCGCCACATCTGAAACTTCTATCTTCTAGTTGGAAGTGAAATTATTTTAAGGTATGTTTTTGTTTGTTTATTTTTCTCTCACTTATTTATTTTATTCACTTTACATCCTTGTAACAACTTCCCTCCTCCCCTCCCAGTCCCACCCTTTCTCCTCTCCTCCTCCCTTTTTCTAAGGAAAAGAGGAGCTCCCTTTCCCATCTACTCCAGATCATCAAGTTACAAAAAGACTGAGCAAGTGCTCTTCCCCTGTGGCTTGGCAAGGCAGTTCCACCAGAGGAAAGTGATCTAAAAGCTAGCCAGTGAGTCCTTGTCAGATGCAGTCCCCAAATCCCTTACTAGAGAACACACTTGAAGCCCAAGATGACCATCTGCTACATCTGTGTAGGGGCCTTGGTCTAGTTCATACATGCTCTTTGGTTGATGCCTCAGTTTCAAGAAATCCCCCTGGGCCCTAATTAGTAAGCTCTGTTGGAGCTCCTGTCACTTCCTGGTCCTTTTCCTCTTTCCTCCCAGTATTCCCCAAGACTCACTACATTTCAACCAAAGTTTGACTGGGGGTCTCAGCATCTGTTTTGAGGTGCTGCTGGGTCCTCTCAGAGGACCACTTTGACAGGCTCCTATCTGCAAGCTTAGCAGGGTATCATTAATTCTTTCAGGCATTAGCACTCTCCAATAGGGTGAATCTTTGGTTGAGTCAAACATCAGTTGGTCATTCCCTCAATCTCTGCTCTACCTTTATCCCTGCACATATCATAGGCGGGGTAAGTTCTGTGTCAAAGTTTTTGTGGGTAGATTGGTGTTCCCCATCCTTTGCTAGAAGACTAATCTAGTTAGAGGTGTCCTCTTCAGTCTCTATAGTCCCTACTACTATGATTCCCTACTTGAATCCCCCTCATATCTTCCCAGGACGTACCCTAACTTAGGTCTCCAGTAAGATGCACAATCTTGTGGGAATTTTGTTTTTACATTAGTGTAAGAAGAAGAAAGATAAAACAGAAGAAGGATGGGCACAAGACATTGCAAACTCTCCTTTGGAAACAATTTGTTACTCTGGTTAAGAAAGTAAAGGAAATAGAGCAATGGGCTGAGCAAGAAGTAGATTAGAGCATTCTATATTTTTGCTGGAAATTTTTAAAAATCTCATGATGTTTTAAGTTAATAAAAGATGTTTTGTCAGAGCTGTGGGAGATATCAGGCAGACTTGACTATAAGATAAATATTCAAGATTGAAACAAGCTCTGTAAATATCTTGGTCAGTGCTGACACCGAAGTATAATAAGACAATGACTTTTCTTAGATAATCATCTATAGGGTGTCTAAGATTTTTACCCTCTTTTCTAAGCATGAAACTAGATGCAGACATTGCTTTCATTGACAAAAACATTGGCATACATTATTGTTTCTTCTAGAGTATTCCTCATTATGACCTGATATTTGGGGAAAATCTCAGTTGAAGTAGAATGTATTCTACTTACGTGGGATTGACAGTACCCTGCCTAGCAGGGATGCTCCATGGTAGAAACACCACAGTTATCACAAAGTCAAATCAATTCCACAGTCATTTCTGAGGACAAGCAAAAAGCAGAAGAGCTTAAACTGAAGCATGGATAATATTTTTGAATACACAAAGGCTGAGTTTCTTAGGCTGTTGTCTCAGTTAAACCAAAGCACAATAGGAATGAATGTTACATGCAATTTAAAATCCATTTCAAAATAAACATCAATAATAAATGATGAATACTTTAAATAATATACATACAATATAAAACTTTACAAACTCACAAAATTAGTCAATGTAAAGTCAAAACAGAAAAAAATATTCAAACCCTCCTAAATTATGAGTATACTAGAAAATAATTCTGTAACCAGGATAAAAAAAAATGCTTGACAAAAAAGTAATTGTTAGGGTGAGAAGCTGTAGTACTGACCTCATATTCATACATAGAAATTGGTTCCCTTTGGTGATTATTTTATTCTAAAGTCATCTGTTGAATACTATATGAAAGCCATTTCCATAAAGAAGTTGAATCTAATGTTTATAGAGCACCCCTATGTAGCAGGAACTCCACATATTGACTTCACCAAACCCTCATAATAATTCTCTAAGGTAAATTTTAGCCTGAATCACATGAAATTTCCATTTTGTGGGTCAAAAGGCTGAATATTGGCAATTCATAGAATATGACCCGAAGGTTAATGTTTTCATTTCATAGGTAGCTCAGAGAAATTAAATTTGTCTAAACTTATACAGCAAATAACTGGCAAGGTTGGGATTTCAATGTATGTTCTTTTTTAGCATCTCATCATATTTTACTTTATCTAAAGTGATGATGATTAAATCAGAAGGATTCCACCCCACCCACAAAATATAATCTACTGCCCTCACCTCCATTCAATCAATACACCTGAGTAGTTTGAATGCCTTACCTTTGAAGGATGTGATTATACCAAAATACATCTTTTTCTACAAACCACCACCCTTCTTTCATCAGCTTCCCTATAGCTAATGGCTGTTCACTTATATTAACTGTTTTTTCAGAACCAATATCTTGAACATGTCATGAAAGAAAAACTCACAGGCATTTATGAAGACAAGGTTGCAAACTAATAATAACTAATTCCATTGTCTTCGTTACTGTTCTAATGCTGTGAAGAAACACCATGACCAAGGTAACTCTTATCAAAAAAGACATTTAATTGGGGGCTTACTTACAGTTTTGGATGGCTAGTCTATAAACATGCTACTGGAGCAGTAGCTGAGAGACTCACATCCTGATTCACAGGCAGTAGATAGAGAAAAAGAGACTGGGCCTGGCCAACCATCCCAAATGACACACATCTTCTAACAAAGCTGTATGTATCTCCTCCAACAGGCTATATCTCCTAACCCTTCCCAAACAGTTTCACCAACTGGTGACCAAACATTTAATATAGGAGCCAATAGAAGCCATTCTCACTCTAACCGCTGTAGTCATCCTAGGAAATGCTAGGAAAAAACATCAGAGCCAAAATTACTGCCCACTGTAGTATAGCTGTTTGTATGTGGCTGCAATGCCCTACTAGTAGCTTCCTGAGGTCAAAATTTTTTTTAAGGAATAGAGAGTTTATTTTAGCTTACTTATCCAGACAGATAGGAATCCATCACAGCAATAAGACATGGCAAACAGAGGGCCTCTGAAAAGCTCTCTCCTGCAGACCATCAAAGCAGATGCCAAGACCCCATGGCCAATCCTTGGTCAGAATGCAGAGAATCCCATGAAAGAAGTAGAAAACAGCAAGATCCAGAGATGACAGAAGCTCCACAAGGAGAGCAACAAAACCATTGTTTTTGTTGTAATGTGAAGAGTTATAATTTTTATGACACAAAACAGTAGGGCATCTTAGCATGAATGGCAATAACCAGAAACACCAGGGCTGGACACTGTTAAAGGACACTGTTTTTTTTTTTTTTTCTCAGAAACTGCATTCACAGAGCTGTTTGCCAAGTACTTCTCATGCACAAGGTATTTTACTAGATGTTGAAATATAAATAAATAAATAAATAAATATATATATATATATATATGTATATGCATGTGCAGCATTTTCTAGGAAGAAAAGAAAGACGAGCTATAATCTGAAAAATAAGATAGGGTAAAAGAACAGTAGAGATTCATGATTTTCACATACTTATGTAGATCAAATCTTCCTGGAGAGCTCATTAAAACATGAACTGTCAGGCCCATATCTGAGTTTCTAATGCAATGGATAAAAATCATATCCAACTCCTGAGTTATACTCATGCTGTTCATCATGCAAGCATACTTTGAAAGTCTCTAGAGTGGATCATTATAGACTGGAAATGCAAGGCAATGGGTACCACAGGTTGACTCAACCCGAAGAGTATGGCCTATCTGAAATGTACATATAGCTATTAGGCTAAACTCCTTGACACTTTGAAGGTACTCTGCCTCCACGAAACCTGAAGCTTCTCTTATCTCTGATCAAATGCTACCTAACACCCTCAGAATCTGGCAGAAGGAGAAGAGTGGCCAATCAGCTATGCATTAGATTTAGGCACACTTTCAATGGAGTCATTCCCTAACTTCTGGTTTTCTACAGTTTGTCTCTGATGAATTGTTTATTATGAAGAAATGACTCTATAGGACTCTTTGCTCTAATTAAGCACTCAAGTGTCTCACTGCTTTATAAGCCCTTTCCAGAATGCTTAGATTTATAATATAGCTATAAAAGTCAGCACAACTTTCTTTCCTAATTATTTAAAATCTTGTTTCCAACGATCTATAGCAATCAAATTTTGTAATTCTCCACAAGCTAAAGCTGGTTTTTAATCTACTATGACATCCATAGTTCTCTGGCAGTCTTGACTTAAAATGGTATAAGACATTTGTATCACACTGTCTTACCAATAGGCCACTTCAGCATATCTGGGCCTCAATGTGGGTTGCTGATTTAAAAAGTGAGAGGTCTGAGGTTTAATCAATATTTTCCAGATTGATTAATGGACCTTGATCCATATATTGCAGCTAAGTGCAGTGTTCAGAAAGCACATTCAATGAGGTACTATCACATTTATCTTTTTTATCTTACCAAGTAGGAAAATGGAATCAATAAAGGGAACAAAGTTCCTAATGAACAGCCCTCATGACGCAGACTGTGATACCTGACAGAATTTTAAAACTATCGACCATCTAAAAAGAGAACTGGGGCTAAAAAGATGGCTCAGAAGTTAAGAACAATTGTTGTTCTTGCAGAGGAACAAGGTTTCATTCCCAGTATCCATGTGGTGGCTCACAACCATCCATTACTCCAGTTCTAGGGGATTAATCTCCTTCTTTTGATCTCTAAAGGTACTGGATGCATGTGTGGCACACACACTTACATGCAAACAAAGCACTGCTGGGCATGAAAATTAGTCAACTACTCCTGTGCCGTCTAGTACATGTGCCTATCTGTCTATGTGTTGCTACTGCTTTCCTGTTCTATGAGCAGCAGAAACCAAAACAGTTTATGCTCAGAAATGGTACTAGTCATGTGTCAAGGTAAACAAGGGGAATAATACCTAGAACAATAAAATCAAAGGAGAAAATAAAGAAGATGCAAGATGTCAGAGATTTCCTTACTATAAGAGACAAAAAAAAATGTTCATACCATATTTAAGAATGATAATAATGCCATTATTTTCTCATTTGGATTCTTCCCCTTGCAAGAACATACAGCATTCTGTACAAACATAGAAAAGAGCCTTGCTGTTCTCTCTGATGCTTCAGATGAAAGCAAAGTACTGTTTGAATTTTAAGCATAACCTTGATATGCTTATAGCTGTTCACAAAGCACCGTAGTAAATTAGAACGAAGCATGACATTTGTTCCAAAGAGACACTTGGATTACTTTTATGTTTTTATGATAGTATCAGCTTTGAAAAAAATGTAATCACTGACAATGTAGAACACAGCTAAAATAAAATACTTCAATGTTTAAAATAAGACTTACTCCAACTATTAAAAGACAAACCACTTTCCCATAAAAGACAGAGAAGCATACATTTTCAGATCAACGGAAATGAATCTAGGATATCAACATGCCAGGATATCTGAACATGGAATTATTTCTTCCAAAATATTTCTCTTAATTTATTCAGTTTATATAACATGCAATAAAGCAAATAGTATCCTAAAAGCAAACATATGATTTGCATTTGTGTACATTAAAACATTGATACTTTAGAATCAACTAGATTAGACTTTCATCAACAGAGCAGTTTGGGACCAACATTCATCCTATCTTTACAAAATAATTCACTAAATAACTCAATAACACAAGCATGGTTACAAGACACATTTAGTGACTTTCTTAAGTAATCCTTTGCATGTAGATCTGAGCCAAATGATCTCAATCAGTTTCACAATTAAACAAGGACACACCTTCACAAACTAGTTGTTTCTTTTCCCTATGTTGGTTTAAGCTCGACATCTCACTATTTTCTGATATACAGAAGGCTCATCCTATACTCCTTCTCCTTCCATATTCTGCTGTCTCCCATCATGGCAGTATAAAGAGCTGAATCCCTTCTTCTCATAGGAATCAGGCAGAAAATTCAGAATTCAAAAATAGAAATAAGACAAGGAGTCTCTTAGGGTAGACAGCCTACGTGCATTGCAGTTCTTCCTAAAGCCTCTGACACGAGAATCTGTGCTCCTCCCCCAGGACCATCATAACATAATGGAGTACTTTACAACAACAGGACTGTATCATGTCACATTTCTGGAATGAAGAAAGCTAAAAGAGGGGTATTTCCAACCCCTAGGTCTCCAAAGAACCCAAAGACTGCAAAGGTAGTTCCTGCAGTTCCTCTCAGCTCTGGATGGCTTCTGGTGATCCTGAATATCTTTTCAGAGTCTTCCTTGTGCATTTAGCAAGGTCCTCTGGAGTTAATAAAGGGATTTCGTATACGTCACCCCACTGGATGTTCATACTTGGCTATCAAGTACTGACAATGCTCAGTGTAGTCCACAGTCACACAGCAAGTTCAATGATTGGGTATTCTAGGGACTAATCCTGTGGTATAATATGCTGTCTAACTATTCCCTCAAAGTAGCTTACACTGAACCTAAAATGTTTTCATAGCACTTTTATATTGTAGGTAAATTAACACCAATATCAATATCAGTTTTTAAAACTGTGGCACATGGACCTCTTTGGAATTGAAGAGATCAAAAGCAACCCTCATCAACTCACAAGAGCATTCAGTGGGAATTTCAAATTTCTGTGGAAGAATAAAATCCAAGTTTAATTTTTAAGAGTTGGTCAAAGAAAACCAGATTTACTGAGGGCTCAAAGTTTTAGTCAGAAAGGATCATGGAAAGGTCATAAAGTACCTTTTACAGAAAGGGGAAGTCAGAGAAAACAAACAGGAGAAAAACATCAGCCCAAGACTTTCCAAGTTATAACCACTGACTCCTGCCCTCTCAAACTACTACCATAGCAGTAGTACACTCCTAACTGCTCTCTGCATCTTGAATTTCAAATATTTTCTTCAAACACACATACCATGATGCCTTTACCCAGATGGTGTTTATCCAAGCACATGAAGGTGGGGGGGGGGGGGAATCAGTTGTGACCTTCTGGTCTTTGAAGCCTGTCTAACCCTCTGCCCTGACCTCCCACCATTTCTCACATGCCTCTCCCACTGCAGTCCTGCATTCACATGGTACTGTTCTCTCCTTTATGCCTCACTGCTTCCTTCCTGGAATGCCTCTCCTCCACTCTGCTCACTCTCAGGAAATAGCTCTCTTTTCTGCCAGCCTTAAGTTAACGACTGTCTCCTAGCTATGTTTCTGAAGATTCGTCTATTATTCTGCCTACTTTATAAGATTGTGATTGCTAGGTCACACATTTGATTCCCCTCCTAGAAGTATGGGAGATGAAGAACTCTTTTTAAGTTACAAGAATAAGACATGCTTGTAGTCACAATTAAGTATCAGGGAATTAAGATGAAATCTCCCTCTCTATAATCAGAGTTTGCATTTTATTTCCTAACTAATATATGTGGGAGTGTGTCTGTCTCTCAAAGACCATGTCCTGCTCTTTGTATTGTCTCATTGATTTTTCATTATTTTAACATTATATCCTGGGCACTACCTAAGTTAATAAATACACTTTTATTTAAATTATTTCTTTGACACCATGAGTTATGAAGAAAAATCAATAATCCAAAAAGAATACCTATCTTGTATACTCAAATTTATTTCTGTGTATTCCAGCAAACAAATTCAAACAAGAAAAGACAGTTTTACTATCACTCTTATGCCTTCCAGACACAGATTGTCCATGTCCATCAGGGTTCTCATTTCCTGTTTCTCACAGCATACCACAGGGCAGCAGTTGCAATTGATTCCACTGGAAGAAGAAAGAAGTGGCCTAAAGTCTAAAGGGCTTATTCATGAGCGAGTATGATATAAAAGTAACTGAAACCAGAGCCACACATCTCAATGCAAAGAATATTTACATATAAGAAAAAGTGCAAAATTTGGCTGCATTGGTGCATAATTGAGCTCTTCAAGGAACAACGTTTATGAAGATTTATTGGATTCTCAGACAAGTCTGTAGGGCAAAAATAACTGAAACCACTAATGTGGAAGAGCACATCACCCGAGGGTGTTCCCATAAGTTTGTTTATTTGTCTCTAGTAAGATGTTTGACAGTCATTTGTTCATCTGCATTGCCTTATTCTTTGGCATAGGTCCCAGTATAAGGTTGTGCTGAGGATATCTCCCAAAAATTTATATATTATAATCAGAATTCCTAATGTAACAGTGATAGAAAATGAGACTCATAGCTATAACTGTCATGAGGGTGCAAACCTTAAAACTGAGATCAGTCTCTGTGTAAAAGGAAGAGTAAGAAAATTTCTCATCACCATGTGAACACACAGACAAAAGACTGGTGTCTGTCAACTAGGAAGAATGCCACCAAAAGCCACCTGAACTGCAACACATCTAAATCTTAGATGACTTTGTCTCCGAGCTGGGAAAAAAAATAATCTGTGTTGCAAAAGCCACCCACTTTGGGTTTATAGAACCCAAATGATTTTCTTCAAAATGATCTGTATTCAGTTGAAGAGGAGGTAAGCGCCAGATGAGCAGGAAAGAGCAGATACTCACAATGGCTGAGAGGACCTCAAAGTCTCCACAGCTCTCCACAGCTCTGACAGTCACCTGATTTGAAGAAACTTGAGGAGCTAGCAAAGGAAGGCTCCTGATTACAAAGTGGTAAGAAAGTACTCACGGGTAAAGCCAAAACAGCCCTGAAGAAGTCATTTGTAAACATCCCCAGTAAATGAATGATCAAGGCCAGCATTCTTTGCCATAGATCAAGATTACCATAATTTTAGTCGCCTTTATGTCACTTGCCTACAGAAGTATGTCAGCCTGTCAAATTACATATGTGTGTTCAATGGCGGCAGTTGGCAATATTGATATACATTTTCCTCTTCAATGGACTGATCACTCATTTAGCTGTCATTTCACATCTGCCACCAAAAGAGAAAAGAAAAATTGACTCAATTTTTCAAACTCAGCAGACTTATTTATTTTGTTCAGCACAACATATTCATCTCTGCTAGTTTTCACATGGCAATGAGAGTTGAGCCATTTGAATGTAAAACTAATTAATGGAAATAACCTTTGAATTGCTAAACTGGCTGTCTGACATTGCTGATTAGATTATCATGGGAATAGTGAGTTGTGAAATGTGTTATTAAAATAAATCCAAACTTTCATTTTTTATGCTCAGAGAGGAACTAAGCAGCTTTCTAATTGAGAATTGCTTGTTGGGTTGTTGCACTGGTTTTCTCATTTATTTATGGTATGTGTAAATGTAGCTCAACATTGTGTGTTCTGCTCAGAAAGAAAATTCTGGACACATTATCTTGAAAATTCTTTACTAAACAGTTAGAAAGAAGAAACTACAACAGCTCAGTTTTAAAGGAGAAAAGAAGGCAGTGGAGATCAAGAAGAAGGATGAGGAAGAGGAGGGGAAAGAGATGGAGGGAGGGAAGAAGGAAGGATGGAAGGAAGGAAAGAAACAAAATATAAGCAACCACTTTCCAGTGACTCATATTTGTTCAGGAATATGAACACCCTGTCCTTGTATAGCAAAAAGAGACAAACAAACAAAACAGTTCCAACAGGACCCAAAATGAACCTAGAAAGGACATTCGACAAATGGCCCTCACGTTCTGTTCTGCTATTTATTTTGTCCACTTTTTTTGACATACAAATGTGAGATTTTTAACTTCTTTTCTTTGCATTAGAAAATGGCCTCTCAGTGAATTCCATGTTAATATCTCTCTCCACAAAATTTAGAACTCTATGTTTTACAAAAGCTGTGGAAAATGGTTTAGCTGAGCAGTCCAGGGACTGGGGTCTATAACATCCTCTATAGCTGTTAGAACAAACTCTGACTAACCATGAGCTCTTGACCTCATTAGCACCAACTGCAGTCACAGGGATCCTTTTAAAAAAATTCTTCCAAATGTATGGAATTCTTTTCTTCTCTCTTTTCACAAGAAACTATTTTGCTGTTACATAATAGTTGGGAAATGATTTAAGAATTATTTTACATATTCTAGGCAATGACTAGCCAAGGTCGATATTCTATGAACAGATCTGAAAAACCTTCAGTTACCCAAGTATTAAATGATACAGAACTTGGTGGATGCTATTTTTGGTACATTAGTAGACATCCTAAAGCCATGTGTAGCCAGACAGTTATTCCTAGAGAATTAATTGTGCGTGAAATTTTCATAGCCCAGAGAAATAAAATTTACAGAAATTACTGTTGTCAGTGAGAGTTATAAAGGCATTATCAAGCTTTACAGCAACATAGCTCACAATCACCTGACTCATTGCTGCCTGGGTTCTAGACCAGTCTTTATTTAAACTTTTGATATTTTGTTCATCATATACTTCTACATGAAGTTTGACTTTTTTAATTTTAACAGTCCTTTTACTAACTTGAGAATTTCATAAAATGTATTTTAATAAAATTTATTCCCCTCCCTACCCAACTAAGTACATAATCTCAAAGTCTGTGTGTGCAGGCGTGCACATGCGCATGTGTGTGTGTGTTTTCTTCCCTATCAAATCCAGATAATGTTGGCCAAATACTCCTGGGTTTGGGGCCTATCTTGGAGGGTGTCACACCACCAAAGAAAACTGACTTTCCTTCTCCCAGTAGCAATCAAATCCGAGGAACTCCTCAGCTATTGAACATCAGACCTCCTTTCCATCCTCCATGCTGGGATTTTGTTTGGTTGAGTTTGCACAGGTTTGTGTGTGCTGTCACTATCGCTGTGAGTTCATATGTGCATCTGTCCCACTGTCTGGAAAATGCCATTTTGTTGAAGTTTTCTACTACTTGGGTCTTACAATCTTTCTTCTCCCTCTTCCCTGAGCCTTGAAAGGATGGGTATGAGAAAGATATTTCATTTATGTCTGAGCACTACAAAGTCCCTCACTCACTACAGATCATCCAATTGTGAGTCTTTGTGATCATTACCAGAGACTGCAAGAAGTTTCTCTGATGAGGACCTGAGCAACATACTGATGTACAAAAATAGCAATCAGACATCAGGGGTTGTTTTATTGTTCTGTCTGTTTAGCAGAGTAGCAGTACTAGGTTTTCTAGTAGGGCTCATGGTCTATTGAACCACAGATTCTCCACTTACTTGACAGTTTCAAGTGTGGGTTCTATTCTATGGAGCAGGACTTAAATCTGATCATAAGCTGGTTGGCTGCTCCCGTAACATTCCCAATACTATTTTACCAGTGTAAATATCTTGCCAGCAGGTCATCATTGTATTTCACAAGGCTCTCAGAGAGGGGAGACTGATGATTCGCTTGCTCTTCCTGTAGCTTTCACAGCACCATCCAGCTGTGAAGGCTAAGTAGTAGGGGTGAAGCTTCCATATGCATTCCAGTTAAGGTTCTCCATGATCTATGACTCAATCTGGTAGTGTCTTCAGCAATAAGGTTTTACCATTGAATTTTGGAGGGTAAGCAATAGCTTTGGCTATATGTCATGTAATGTTTTTCAGTACTATTGGATCCCACTAGCCAGAAAGTCAAAGAGATAGCTCACTCCTTGTACTGGTGCTTTTACTTAGTAGTATATGGTGTTTAAATGGAGTATCCCTCCTACACCCACCCATTATAGGGCAACTCCATTCAAACTTTTTGCATATGTACATGAATAATAGATGAACATATATGTGTATATATTTTAGAAAGCTCTACAATAATGTTTCCATATAAATTTTTCAAGGGTTCATTAGTGTTATCCCTCTACATATTTCCTTCTCTTTCCATCCCCTACACCATTTAACCCTTCCTAGTCCAATATTCCTCTTTCCCCTGTTAAAACACTATATTCCATTTCCCCTTCCTTGTAAGATTCCCCCCTCATGGTCCCTTACCATTTTTCTGAATCCTCTATGGGGATTCTAAATGGCACACAGGTATCTAAATGTTCAAAACTAACATCCACATGAGAGAAAACACGCACAATTTGTCTATCTTGCTCCAGGTTCCCCACTCAGGATGATTGTTTCCAGTTTTATCTATTCATCAAAAAGATTATCTCCCATTTTGTAGGATGCCTCTTCAGTCAATTAAAAGTTTTCAGTACAGAAGCCTTTTTTTTTTTAATTTCATGATGTTCTGGTTGTTGATTGACAGCTATTTCCTAGACAACTTGAGTCCTGTTTTAAAATACCTTACCTGAGTTTATATCCTGACATGTACAAAGTACAAACAAATGTCTGTGGCATTCTCAGCCACAAATGAAACATCTATATTATCCTATTACCATCTAGGCTCAGGAACTATTGTGGAAGAGGAACATAAAGATTGTAAGAGGCAGTGATCAGGGACAACCAGATCAAACAGTGCCATTCAAACCTTATACCACCATGTTCATGAACCAAAGAAGCAATGGCTGACTGTGCAAAATCAAGCTACGTCAGCTTTGTAGTGTGGAAGAGGTAGGAACTCTAGATAGTTGACGGTTTTGAGTGTGGAGAATAGCAATTATTTTTAAGGATATGACCTCTGGTAGCTTGGTCATGATTCAGTTGGTAGACTGACATCTTTTAGTATATAGGCAGCATAAACTAGACTTTGTAGATTATTTATTTTGAAGACAAAAACTTGAAAAAGGTAGAGGTGGATAAGAGAAGGGTAGAGGGATGAATATGATCAAAATACATCCTATGCATGAATAAAACTCTCAAAGAATGACAGTATTTTATTAAACATTGGAAACTAATTAGAGGAACAAAATTTTAACATTAATAAAAGAATAGGATGCCCTGATTTTTCAGACCTATGACCCATATCTGTGCTAGCTGTAGATCTATACTAAACATGAATCAGTTGAATATACATTTGTGTCAGAAGCCACCAGCCTGTTTATCTAATGTGACTTTCATGTTGTCATGATTTATATAAGGAAGTTTCCAAGGAGCACATAATGTCTCACTTCTCCTAATTGTTTCAGAATTTCAGCCTCCCAAGCATAGTCTCTGCATACTCACAATGGTCATCAGCATTCATAGCTCAGTAACTGGAGTTAGTGCATCATCCAGAGAACTTCAGTGATACATACTGAGTTCTACATTAAAGTCACTACTCAAGTATAATACTAATGACACAGTTGCTTTCCTGGACAATTTAATCAATCCTTCAGTGAAAATATGACTTGAGACAATCCCTTCTCTTTGAGTATGTCTAGATTTACATCATCCATTCTTAGGAAAGCAAAGACCATGTTTGGTATTGCATTAGTTACTTTTCTGCTACTGTGATAAAATACAATGACCAAGGCGATTTATATATTAAAAAAAGACCTTAATTTGGCTTACAGCTCTAAGAGAATTGGAATTCTTAATGGTGATGAGAGCTTGGGAGCACAAGTAGGGAGAGCTCACATTTTGAACCATAAACATAAGACAGAGAGATTGAACTGTAAATGGCATGAAGCTTTTAATCTCAAAGCCAACAATTTTTTTTTCTCCAGCAAGCCTGCATTTCCTAAACAGTGCCATCAATTGGGACATGTTCAAACACCAAAACCTATGGGGGGCATTTTTCATTCAAACTACTGAAAACACTTTACTATTTATCAATGTCTTTTAATAGAGAATGAATAAAGAAAGTAACAAAAAATGAAATGTGGCACATTTAATTGTTGGCAGTAGTTAGAGGCCACAGGTTGTTGCTGAAAGAGACAAGGTTATTAATGGAGGTTTTAAAAGACTAATAACTGTCTTTGGATTTGCCATCAATATTTTATCTAACTCCATTCAATAGATATTTGAGAATTGCTTATATTAAAAAAATGAACATTTCTCCATGCATGGTCTTTGATGTAGCAGTCTCTGTAGGACTCTCTGGGCTCATTTTTTTTTTATCTTTGTTGGTCTTCTTGTGGAGCTCCTGTCTTCTCTGTGTCCTTCTATCTCTGCCCCCTTTCTTCCAGAAGATTGGCTGTTCTCTGCCCAAAGTTTGGCTGTGAGTTTTAACACCTGCTTCAATCCCAGTTTGGTGGAGCATTTCAGAGGATCCTCTTTAGTAAACTCCCATCTTTTTCCCTCTCTTCCACCGCTTCTGGTGTCTATCCAGTTTGCCATTCTTAATGAGATCTATAGGGTCCTCCTTGTTGTTTAGCTTCTTACGTCTGAAGGTATGGTGATCCTATATTATATGGCTTGGCTAATATCTGCTTGTAAGTTTGTATATACCATGTGTGTCTTTCTGCTTCTGGGTTACCTCACTCAGGATGATCTTTTCTGTGTCCATCCACTTGCCAGCAAATTTCATGATTTCCTTGTTCTTAATAGCTGAGTAAGGGGGATCCAAGATGGCTGCCACGAGAGGACACTGTGTCTGAGGACAAGGTCAGCAGAAACAACACAGCGACTAGGAGACTGAACTCTGGGACCTAAAACACCAGCATTTATGATTGCCAGGTGAACGGAAATCCTACGGTGAGAAAATAAAGTGGGAAAACCCTAGGGACACCCAGTTATTTCCCGGAAAAATCTCCGGGTGACCTGAGGCTCACAGCTCTGATCTGAGCGAGTAGCTGCACAGGGCGCCAGCAGCCGCCATACTAAATTGGACCACATAGTCTCTGGGGCAGACTGAGGACAACCCGGGCACCATTTTGTCTGACCTGCACACTGCGGGCATACACTGCTCGAATCCACCAGCATAAACCTCAGTCCCTGTGTGAGTCCACGGGCCAGTCTGGAAAGGACACGGGTTGTGCTTCACCCAGCAGGTGTACAGCAGGCACACTCCAATCGCCACTGGAACCACCTCAGACTGAGAGGGACAAGGGAACTGTTTTGACCAGACTGCACACTGCAGGCACACTCTGCTCAGGGCTGCCAGCATGAACCTCAGTCCCTGTGTGAGACTGCGGGCCAGTCTGGAAAGGACACGGGTTATGCTTCAACCAGGGGGTATAAGGCAGGCACACTCCGATTGCAGCTGGAACCACCTCAGACTGAGAGGGACGGGGGAACCATTTTGACCAGACTGCACACTGTGGTCGCACACTGCTCGGGGCACCAGTAACCACCTTGGTCCCTGTGTGTGTCCACAGGCCAGAGAAGGCCTTGGGCACCACTTCAAACAGGCCTATATACAGTGGGTGCACACCACTCGGCAACGCCTGCAACCAAACCAGACCCACTGTGTGTGCCCCAAATATCATCTCAGACCTTGGTTCACAGCCCCTGGCCAAGAAGGGGGCGCCAAGTCTCCAGTCCAGGGGAGAACTCTTAGCAGCAAGCCCAGGGCAAAGCGCAAAGCCCCCAGCTGACATCTCAAAAGACTGAGGAGCTAAACCTCCAGACCAGAGGGCTGACCAGCCTGCAGTGCTCAAAGCTGCTAGCACAGAGCACAAAGCTGGGCACACAGAGCCCACAACAGAGTTCAACTGAGACAACAACACACACTAAAAAACCACTAGAAATCCTTGATCTTCTTGAAGAATACACCTGGCACAAGAGATTGACAGTTCCAAGCTGAAGCTCAGCCTTAAAGGACAAACAGCTCCTTGATTTTATATAAACAAATGCCCAAAAATCGGCGAAAGAACTCACCCTACAAAAATCAGGACACCATGGCTGCACCAGAAACACCCAAAAGCAGTGGAGATTTTAATTCAGCAGAGACACAGGAAAATTATATTAAAGCTTAGATTATGCAGATATTGGAGGAACAAAAAGAGAGAAAAAAAGAGGAAATGAACAAGGTCCTCAAAGAAATGGAGAAGAAATTAACTGCCCACATAGGGGAACAATCAAAGATAAACAGAGAGGAAACAACCAAAATAGGAGACACAGTCAATCAGTTGAAGGAAACGGTACAAAGCATGAAAACGGAATTAGAATCTATAAAGAAGACACAAAGGGAGAAGAACCTGGAACTGGAGAACTTAGAGAAAAGATCAGGAACCACAAAGGTAAGAATCAACAATAGAATACAAGAGATGGAAGAGAGAATATCGGGAGCAGAGGATACGCTGGCTAAGTGGAAAAGTCAGAAGCACAAAACATCCAAGAAATTAAAGATGCCATCAAAAGACAAAACCTAAGAATAATTGGAATACATGAAAAAGAAGACTCCAGGCTCTAAGGACCGGAAAATATTTTTAAGAAAAT
>CM053765.1:52130412-52162580 GCA_028658305.1 Pachyuromys duprasi | reverse complement strand
GAGGGGTCAATGTAGCAATGTATCAGAGCAGACATTAAGACTCACGATCAAGACTTTGGCAGAGGGCGAGAAGTAATGATAGATCTGGGGGAGGTTGGTGAGACTTGGGGAGAACAAGAGCTCCACAAAGACCAAAATGAGCAGGGCACAGGGGTCTTGTATGAGACGGTTTCTACAATCAAGGACCATGTGTGGATGTGGCCTGGAACCCCCGCTCAGATGGGGCCCATGATAGCTCGTTGTCGGACTGAAGACCCTATTCAGGGAAACAGGGACTGTTTCAGTCATGATCTTGAATGCTGACTCTTTGACCCTCCCCCATACAAGCCGGGGAGTGACAGACTGGCTAGATCCCAGGGGAGGACATTGCAGCCAGCCCTGAGGAGACAGGATAAGCTGGGGTTGGATGGAAGGGGAGGAGGTCCTCCCCTGTTGGTGGACTTGGAGGGGGCGGGGAGGAGGGAGATGAGGGAGGGTGTGAGAGGGTGGGAGGGAATGAGGGAGGAGGCTATGCCTGGGATGCAAAGTACCTAATCTGTGATTGATATAAAAATACATAAATTAAAAAAAAAAAGAACTCAAGAAGTTAAAAAGCAAGAAATCAAGTAATGCAATTAAAAAATGGGATATGGAGCTAAAAAGAGAACTGACTGTAGGGGATTACAGAATGGCAGAAAAACACTTAAAGAAATGTTCAACTTCCTTAGCCATCAGGGAGTTGTAAATCCAAACGACCCCGAGATTTCACCTTACACCCACCAGAATGGCTAAGATCAACAACTCTAGTGACAAGGCATGCTGGAGAGGTTGTGGAGAAAGAGGAACCCTCCTCCATTGCTGGTGGGAATGCAAACTTGTACAACCACTCTGGAAATCAGTTTGGTGCTATCTTAGACAATTAGGACTAGTGATTCCTCAAGACCCAGCTATACCACTCTTAGGCATATATCCAAAAGATGTCCAAGTACACAACAAGGACATTTGCTCAACTATGTTCATAGCTGCTTTATTCTTAATAGCCAGAACCTGGAAACAACCCAGATGTCCCTCAGTTGAGGAATGGATACAGAAATTGTGGTACTTTTACACAATGGAATACTACTCAGCAATTAAAAAGGAGGAAATCATGAAATTCACAGGCAAATGGCGGGACCTGGAAACGATCATCCTAAGTGAGGTATCCCAAAAGCAGAAAGAAACATATAGTATATACTCATTTATGTAGACCTAAAGGATTGGAAGGTCATGCTGAAATCTATACACCTAGGGAAGATATACAAGGAGGACCCAGGTTAGTATTATCAATGCTCATTTAGATGAACAAATGGAATGGACATTGAATGGAGGAGAAAACAAGCAACAGGACAGGAGCATACCAAAGAGGGCCTCTGAAAGAATCAATATAGCAATGTATCAAAGCAGATATTAAGACTCACAACCAAGCCTTCGGCAGGGAATAATAATAATAATAGGGGAAATTAGTAAGACTTGTCGAGAACAAGAGCTCCACAAAGACCAAACTTAGCAGGGCACAGGGGTTCTTATAAGAGACAGTTTCTCCAAGGACCATGTATGGATATGGCCTAGAATCCCCGCTCAGATGTGGCCCATGGTAGCTTGGCGTCCAACTGAAGACCCTAGTAAGGGAAACAGGGACTTTTTCTGTCATGAACTTGATGGCTGGCTCTTTGACCTTCCTCCATACACGCCAGAGAGTAACAGCCTGGCTAGATCCCAGGGGAGGACATTGCAGCCTGCCCTGAGGAGACAAGATGATCTGGGGTCAGATGGAAGGGGAGGAGGTCCTCCCCCATTGGTGGACTTGGAGGGGGTAGGGA
This sequence comes from Pachyuromys duprasi, assembly GCA_028658305.1. Classification (NCBI taxonomy): domain Eukaryota; kingdom Metazoa; phylum Chordata; class Mammalia; order Rodentia; family Muridae; genus Pachyuromys; species Pachyuromys duprasi. Next base: position 52,160,742 of record CM053765.1, on the reverse strand, counting down.
GGAGATAAGGGATGGATGGGGACAGTGGGAGGGAATGAGGAAGAGGGCTATACCTGTGATGCAAAGTACCTAACCTGTGAATGATATAAAAATAAATAAATTACATTTAAGAAAAAGAAAAGAAAGTGTACCCATATTGTAAATTACTAATATTAATAAACTTTAATATCCATGAGATAATAATAAAAAATGTTAAAAAAAAAGAAATTGGCAACTGAAGCTAACTATGATAATAGCCCCATGTGTCTGATTAAGATTTGTCTCTGTAATTTGAGATTCAGCACTGTGAGCACCAATGGTTATTATACAGATTCCTGTACCTTGTTTCTCTGCCTTTCAAAATTTATGGCTGATAGCACACTTTACATTAAACTTCTTTCTGGGTTATTTTACTCAACATCCTACCATAAGCATACTCTTTGCCATCATAAAACCAGTTCAAAAACACATTTAAAACATATGGCCTTACTTAAATTTTATACTAGTCTCACCACATGGATATAGTCAATCCTATCCGACAAGTGTACTACAACTGGCTTTTCTGAAATAGCTTATGTTTCTTGTTTTTAATCATATCTTTTTTACTCTGCAGAAAAGTCACCTGAGTGCTCAGAGGAAGCCCCAATACCTTGAACAATCATTGTAATGCACTAGCTTACAACAATCTCAAATCTTGAACCTCCTTGGCAAGGTCTAATGTAACCACTACAGCAAAGACATATATATGTAGCTGCACATATATGTGCATTCAAGTGTGTACATATGTATATTCTAGCAATTTGGACATTTGCTTACAGGATGTGCTTTTCATTTTCTTACTTGTGAAAAAGGAAAAAATACATTTTCCTCATCTGGTACAGATTTCCCACAAAGATACTTTACCATGTGTGAAGTAATAACCAGCTTGAGTTGGTCTCAGAGACTGCCTGTTTTGTTATTGAATTTGTTTGTGCTCTCTTAAAAAGCTACATGCAAAACATTATTAAATACAATGGAGAAAACAGAAGAATAAGGTAAAATAAGAGCTCTTGGTTATTTTAAAATAATCAAGATCAACAAGCAAATCTACTTACTTTTCTTTGCCTAAGAGTCCTTTCTAATGTGAAAATCAACTCTACCATTGAATCTCAGTAGAAAGAAACTCATAAAAATCTTCAAGAATAAAATCCCATGACTGCTTTTTGGGGTAGCTTATTTTGGTTCTAAATTACCAAGAATTCCCTCAAATATTACACAGTAGTTCAGAGGCTTATGAGTATTAAAATATATTCTTGAGGGTAAGCCAAATGATTCATTAGGTAAAAAATCTTGCTGCACTGTAGGGAGTTGAGAAATCCCTGATTGAGAAATCCTTGAAAGAATGTGCTTTGTTGACATGACTCAACCATGTCAACGATCCCAGGGTCTCAGACCCACAGGTGAATCAGAAAACCTTCCTCCTGGAGTGAGACTCAAAGGCATGGAAAAGCCTCCTTGCCCAAGTGTGGATGTTGACAGTGTGTGCTGAACATGTCCACCATGGAGCTTTAAACTCTTGGATATTCATGGTCTCAAGGATGCTCACCTACAGAGACTGCTCCTACTCAGCATAACTAAGCCTATTCCTATGAACCAGCTGTGCACTATAAACCCTGCCACTTTGTTTATCTGTATATAATAACCATGCCTCCTTGAAAGCTGTACACAGTAACCTCATATCTCTGTTTAACACTATAATAAACACACAGAGATTCTGGGGTACAAAGCCTTCTCCAGAAGAGAACCCAGACCACCTGATCTCAGCTTTTTCTGTGTGTCCATGTGTCCATCTATTCTGTCTTTGCTTAATTTCCTCATTGCCCCAGGCAAGTCCATCTCTAGAAATTGTGTATGCATAGGTATAGCACTTCAAAAACATGGCTGTCTGAGTCAGATCACCAGAACTCATGTCGATAAAAGGTGTGTATCAACTCCACAACATTGTCTTCTGACCATGACACATGTTCTGTGGAATGTTTACCTCCCACCTTTCTCTCTCTTGCTCTCTCTCTCTCTCAAAAAAAAAAACCTAATCCCTCTATTTAATTTCAGAAAAACATTAAAAGCAACAACAAATATACTTAAAATTAATAATGAAGCCATCACTTCCAAAACTAACTTTATCCAATGCTTCATCCACTCTATACTTGCAACCATGTAGCCAGTTATGCCTGAAGAAAAACATGTGATTGTGTTGATTGGCCCCATTTTAAATTCGTAAGTGCAAATTTCCTAGTAGCGCTTGACCCACCCATTTGATCTCCAGATCCAGTTCCATCTCTCCCATTCAAGAATATAAATTCCTCAACCTCTCCACATTATAAATATTTTCACCCACAGTTGTTGTGCAGAATTTTCATTATCTAACAAAAAAATCATAACTCCCTCCCTGTTCCAATCGTGACCCTGTCAATAAAATATGTACTTGAGTATATTTACTCTATCCAGTTCATCCTTTCCTGTTTTCACTTTCACTCTACCCCCCAGATAACACTTCTGCATACTTCTTTCTCCATCTAAAATGCTCTAGACACATCTCTAAAGTTCTCTACAATCTAAATATACATTTCCTCAGCTTATTATGGTACCTTTGAACACTGTTTCTTCCTGAAAACCCATTCTTCATTTAACTTCTAGAATGCCATCCACCCCCAATTGTTTGTTCATTGACCATGTTGACTGGTTCCTCTACAGGCCAACCTTTTCAGATGAATGCTCCTAATCTTACTTGTCCTGGAACATCTCTTTCCCATTATCTATCTACAAATCTATCTACATCCAACAGTTTGTCATGATCTCTGTTTAAGTCAGAGTAGACTACTCCTTAGATGGCAACACCATATCTCAGTAGTTCAGTGAAAGACTCACGCCTCACATTACCTGTCAATAGTTTTCTTAAAGGTTAATAGCTCACATTGCCTTCTCTCTGGGGGCATAAGTGGATAAAAAAGGCTACCATCTATAGCATTGCCTTAGAGGTAAAGAAAATGTGAGTTCATTATGAAAGTATCCTTCCAAAAGTTACACATAGCCTTTCATTTGATTTTAATTACTTGGCAATTAAGCTACCTTGAACAGTAAAGTACAAATCCAGCAAAAATTACAAGGGGGAAATGGAAACATTTGGTGAGTAGCACTAATGATTACCAAAACTCTCCAATTTATATCTTCTGTGTAAGTTTGTTCCAAACTCTAGATTTGTAAATTTAATCCTCTACCCAACATCCGCACTTAGATAGCTTATAAAGTCACACAAGAAATGTCTTCAGAATTCAGCCTCTACTCCAAACTAAGCTCCCTGCTCTCATTTCTTTCTTAATCTCATTGTGTGGCAACTCCATGAGGTCTGCATGCAAGTTTCATGAAACTGATTACTGTGGCCCTAGGACCAAACAGTATGTAAGAAAATGTAGATTGAACAATTGAATTGATAAAGAAATCTTGGGGTTTTGTCTTAGTTCATCCAAATTTTGTTAGATACTTTTAAAGTGGTAAAATGAATTCAACAACTTACTCACAGAGAGGAGTTCTGCCTGGGTTAATATAGTCATCAACACCATATCACTTAAATATCTGAGACTGATCATGAGGTTTAAATAATGTATTGTGTTCCCTCCTCTTTGCCTAGTCCACCTCCAAGGAGCCCACTGTAGCACCAAGAGTTTTTCTGGTTTTCTCTGTCATTGTAAGCCTTTTGCCTCACTACCAGGTCCTCTTGTTTTCTCCAAGTGTCTACTCCCTCTCCACTTGTGAACACAAACCTTCCTGGCAACTGTAGAATAGCAAATACACTTTAGGAAGGTTGCCCCGTGGTTCTCAATCAGTAATTCTAAAGCTATCCACTACAAGTTTGAATGCTTCTATTTCAGAGATAAGTGTCTTTGCCTCTAGATTTGACTCAAGTTTGTCTCATCGGTCCTCTCAAGACATCATCTTCTTACTCCTTACACAAATGACATTCCAGGTGTGAAAGTTTGCTACCTGAAGGCCTGAACTTTTAATAAACTTTATGAAAATCATTTTATTTTCTGAATCTGGCATATGAGATGAGATAGTTGTCAACTGTAAGCTGACAGTTGCAAACCCAGGGGACCCTAAGTCAAGACTCTAAATACAGAAACACAACAGCTCAAACTACAGGTACTATTCCCATATATCTACCAACATATCTGCTTCTCTTTTTAAAAATGATAGTTATATCTAAATTCTATTCTTCCACAGCAACTCCTCCTGTTGTGGTGAGTAAATAAATGAGCTCGTGCAAAGTGGTTAGAACATTTCAACTTAGTTTATATGTGGATATTATTTTCCTTTCCTTGGGATTAATAATTATTTAATAGCCTGAGAAAATATACTCCATTCAATTATAATCTGAACACCATTCTTCACATGCTGTTGTTATCAACATGTTAACCCTTTGACTCATTAGAAAATTAAGATGTATGGTCAAGCATGGTGGCCCACAACTTTAATCACAGCACTCGGAAGGCACAGACAGATGGATCACTGTGAGTTCCAGGTCAGATTGGTTTTCTTATTTCAAGCATATTGCATTACTTTTAAAAAATACAAGAAGCAGAAGAAAAGTATTTTGTGTCTTATGATGTTTCTAAGTGAACCCCTTCAAGTAAATCTAAAATTGATCATGTGTGCCAAAAAGATAATGTGGTTACCCTTTCTTAACTATATGCATCTCAGTTACTGGCAACTCTACAAGAAGCCTTTAGAGAACATCATTCAGTAGGTTATATGATTGTTAAAGTGTGGCCTTTTGTGGTGTTAATGAACTGGAAACTGCATTTTTAATCTTGACTAATGTGCTGTCAAATATCAGTCACTGTTTTATTAGTGTATCTGGACCATACTGTACATTAAATTGATCTGAAAACTTATTACTTCAAGAGAAGGGCAAAACAACTAAAGATCATGCATGGACTAGACTTGGCCCAGGATACAGATGTGATTGATGGGCAGCTTGGTCTTCATGTGGATTCCCTAGCAACAAGGGGATTATGGGTTTTATCTGACATGGACTCTGTTGCCTGCTTTTGGATCACTCTCCTGTAGCTGGGCTGCCTTGTCTGGCCTCAATCAAAGAGGACATACTAAGTCCTATTGCAACTCAATGGGTCAGGGTGGGTTTATAAGGTTGGTGGTGGGGTACCCCCTTTTATGGGGAGAAGGGAGAGGGTTCGACTGGGAGGAAAAGAGGGAGGAGTCTGTGATCAGGGTATAAAATGGATAGATGAAAAAGTTTATCTAAAATATAGCCAATAGTAATGGAGAAAGATCTCACAGAAGATATGTTCAAAGGTTAGGTTGAGAAGATGATTATGGTAATAAGAATGTCTTCAGATCTGCATATAGAGCCATGAGAGTTACACCAGGAGGGGAATCTTGATAGAAGGGTTTTGTAGTCATTGTGACTTGTGTATAATGTGACATGAATCCAAAGCCCAGTGAGGATTCCCACATACTAGATACAAGGCCAGCAGTGTGAAAGCATATTCCCTATTCAAGTTAAACATAAAAATAATTTTTGATGGTCCCTGGTCCTATTCTTGGGGAACCCTCTTGGATATTGAGCTACCTTGGGCTACTTCTGTGCAGGGGTTCTAAGTTATCTCAATGCATGGTCCTTGTTTGGAGTACCAGTTTCAGAGAAGACCCCTAGGTCCAGAGTTTCTGGTTCTATTGTTCCCCTTATGGCACTCATGTTCCCTCCAGGTCTTTCTGTCTCCCCCCTTTTTAATAAGACTCCCTGCACTCTGTCCAAAGTTTGTCTATGCATCTCAGCATATGCCTTGATACCCTCCTGGGTGGAATATTTCAGAGGCCCTCTGTGATAGGCTCCTGTCCAGTTCCCTGTTTTCTCCCTCTTCCAATGTCCATGTCATTTGACTTTCTGAATGAAGATAGAGCATCTTACCCAGGGTCCTCCTTCTGGATTAGCTTCCTTAGGTGTACAGATTTTACTAAGATTATCCTATATTATATGTCTAATATCCACTAATAAGTAACCAGGGACCATCTCGGACATGAACACATGGGCTAGCTCTTTGATCACCTCCACCTGAGGGGGGAGCAGCTTACCAGTCCACAGAGAAAGACAAAGAAGCCAGTCCTGATGAGACCTGATAGACAGTGGTCAGATGGAAGGGGAGGAGGACCTCCCCTATCATAGGACTGGGGAAGGGGCATAGGAGAAAAGAGGGAGGGGGGGTAAGACTGGGAAGGTTTGGGGGAGGGAGCTAGAGCTGAGATACAAAGTGAATAAACTGTACCTAAAAAAATTAAGTTTAATTTAAAAAATGAAAAAAAAAAGATACACAGAACGTTGTTCTTCCCATGCTACCTTAGTGTTTAGTTGGAGAGTTGTTACTTTTGTATTATATACACTTTATATAAAATGAAACTCACCCTTTTAGTGGAGTTATGAGACATTTTAAATGCAATTATCACTAGAATCTAGATATAGAATCCTATCATTGTTCTCACCTATATGTCCTACTACCTATTTTTCTAACATGGTCTGCTTCTACCCACCCTTAAATTATTGTATTTTACTAAGAGTCATGTCATTAGAGTAAAAGACAATAATTTTTTAAAGATCTTAAGGAAGGGGAGATAGCAGAACACAGGTGATATGAAGAAGAAGACAAAAGGAGGGATACATTTGGGGTGGTTTAAGTAGGGTAAGGAAGGGTAGAAAAGAAAAACTGTAGGGGGATGGATAATTAACACTAAGGATATTTGAAAAATAAAACATGAAAACCTACTATTTTATAAACTTCACACACACACACACACACACACACGCACACACACACGCACACTTATATACACAAGATTAAATGGGGGTAATGCTTCTCCCAGAAGCCATATGTTGTCAATTGAAAGCCCAGTGCCAGGTGTGGAATGCCACCTGTCAGGTGTGACTCAGAGACCCCAAAACAATATCGCCTGCTGCCATTGCTCTTGATTACCCACCATAACTTGATAGTAAGAATCTATTGCTGAAGACATCACATATTTTAATCATAGGACATGGGTAAATCAAGCTAGTACTGGCCTAGAAAGCACCTCTCTACTGCATAGCTTTTCTAACACTGAAAAATGCTACATGGGCTGCCAGGGAAGAAAAGCCATTATAGTCTTGACCATGTGTCAACACTGAGAGATACAATAATGACTGACAGAAAGATCTTAAGGAAAAGGACACAGTAGAACACAGGTGATATGCCTGGGTGCATGAAATTAGCATGAATGTTATTGTGGTAAGCAATCACTTTCTGATTGGATTTAAAAACTGCTTCGCTAGACCAAATTCATGCTTGGTATTTGTAAATGTGACTAAGGACTCACAGCTGGGGAACTGGTAGACTATAGAGGTGAACTATTATTTTGCTATATGTGATTACTATCAACCTTCCTTTTAAATATGTATCTCTAGACCCATAAATTAGTGCTGATATCTATCAGTCCTCTTCAGAACGGAGTATCTTTACAGTGGTGGTAACTGATGCAAAAATTCACAACTAGTCAAAGTGAAGAGAACAGGTGTCTATGTAGAACTGTAGACAGCTGATGCTCCTAATGGAGATGGTGTCAGTTTTCTATAGTGGAGTGATCCCTGGTCCCTTGACCACATTTCAGGGGATGACACCACCCATTTGTATATGGGCAGCACTAAATTTAACTCATTAGATTACATTAAAATGACATGAAGTTAGGAGGGAGATGAGAAAATCCAAGTGGTCTTGGGAGCATGGACCAAGGATGAATATGATCAAAATATATTGTATAGGTGTATAGAATTCTCAAATAATAAATAAGTTATATTGTACTAAAAATAACAATAACTAAAATATTATAAATGTTCCATTTTATAATTTCTTTTTTCCCTTTTTTAGGGTATTTTTTTTAATTTATATTATTAGTTACATTTTATTAACTCTATATCCCAGCTGTATCCCGCTCCCTCATTCCTTCCCAATCCCACCCTCTCTCCCTCATCTACTCCCTGCCCCTTTCCAAGTCCACTGATAAGGGAGGACCTCCTCCCCTTTCATCTGACCCTGGTTTATCAGGTATTTTCAGGACTGGATGCAAAGTCCTCCTCTGTGGCCTAGCAGGGCTGCTCCTCCCCTCCAGGGTGGAGAGGTCAAAGAGCCCGCCATTGAGTTCCTGTCAGAAATAGTCCCTGTTCCCCTTACTAGGGTACCCACTTGGATACTGAGCTACCATGGACTACATCTGAGCAGAGGTTCTAAGTTATATCCATACATAATCTTTGGTTGGAGAAACAGTCTCGTATAGGACCTCTGTGCCCAGATATATTTGGTCCTTGTGAAGCTCCTAACCTCTCCAGGTCTTACTAACTCCCTGTTCTTTTATATGATTCCCTATACTCTGCTGAAGATTTGGTTATGAGTCTCAGTATTTGCTTTGATACACTGCTAGGTAGAGTCTTTCAGGGGCCCTCTGTGGTAGGACCCTGTCCTGTTACTTGTTTTCTCCTACATCCAATGCCCATCCCACTTGTCTTTCTAAGTGAGGATTGATCATTTTAACCCAGGTCCTCGTTTATCTTCTTTAGGTATGTAGATTTCATTATGTTTATAATATCTTATAGATATAAATAAGTGAGTATATACCATGTGTTTGTTTCTCCTTCTGGGATACCTCACTCAGAATGATCTTTTCTAGATCCCACCATTTGCCTGCAAATTTCATGATTTCCTCATTTTTAATTGCTAAATATTATTCCATTGTGTAAAAGTACCATAATTTCTGTATCCATTCCTCAGTTGATGGACATCTGGGTTGTTTCCAGGTTCTGGCTATTACAAATAAAGCTGCTACAAACATGGTTGAGCAAATGTCCTTGTTGTGTACTTGAGCAACTTTTGGGTGTATGCCTAAGAGTGGTATAGCTGGCTCATGAGGAAGCGCTGTTCCTAATTGTCTGAGAAAGCACCAGATTGATTTCCAAAGTGATTGTATCAGTTTACGTTCCCACCAGCAATGGAGGAGGGTTCTTCTTTCTCCACCACCTTTCCAGCATGTATTGTCATTTGAGTTTTTGATCTTAGCCAATCTGATGGGTGTCAGGTGAAATTTCAGGGTCATTTTGATTTGCAGCTCTCTGATGGCTAAGGAAGTTGAGCATCTCTTTAAGTGTTTCTCTGCCATTATACATTCCTCTACAGAGAATTTTCTATTTAGCTCTGTACCCCATTTTTTAATCTTATTGCTTGATTTATTGCTTTTTAACTTCTGTAGTTCTGGGATTCCAGTCAGTCCAGATGCCTTCTGGGAAGTCCTGGGGGCCCTCCACTGGGCTCTCAAGACCTTGGAGGCCTGGTGCCCGGTGTGCCTAGCTTGTTTGGCAGGTCTGCTGGACTTTGGTGGCTATATTTGTCTTTTGCTTTACAGAAGCCTTTCAGTTTCATGGGGTCCCATTTATTGATTTTGCTCTTAAATCTTGTACTGTTGGGGTTCTGTTCAGGAAGTTGTCGCCTGTGCCAATGAGTTCTAGGCTCTTCTCCACTTGTTCATCTAACAGATTTAGTGTGCCTGGCTTTATATTGAAGTCTCTGATACACTTGGACTTTAGTTTGTGCAGGGTGATAAATGGGATCCATTTTCATTTTTCTGTATATGGACATCCAATTGGACCAGCACCATTTGCTGAAGATGCTGTCTTTTTTCCATGGAATGGTTTTGGCATCTTTGTCAAAAATCAAGTAGTCCTAGGTATGTGGGTTTATTTCTGGAGGTATATGGGTTTATTTCTGGGTCTTTTATTCAGCCCCATTGATCCTCTGTTCTGGTTCTATGCCAAAATCATGTAGTTTTTATAACTACTGATAGGTAGTAGAGCTTGAGTTCAGGGATCGAGACACCTCCAGATGATCTGTTTTTGTACGGGATCGTTTTGGAGATTACTGTTTTGTTTTTTTTTTTTTTCTCCAAATGACGTTGAGAATCTTTCCTTCAAGGTCTGTGAAGAATTGTGTTGGTATTTTGATGGGAATTCCATTGAATCTGTAGATTGCTTTTGGCAGAATGGCCATTTTCACTATGTTAATCCTACCAATCCATGAGCACAGGAGATCTTTCCATCTTCTGATAATTTCTTCAAATTCTTTCTTCAGACACTTGAAGTTTTTCTTTTCTAACAGGTCTTTCACTTGCTTAGTTAGAGTCACCCAAGTACTTTATGTTATTAGTGGCTATTGTGAAGAGTGTTGTTTCTCTGATTTCTTTCTCAGCCATTTTGTCTTTGGTATACAGGAGGGCTTCTGATTTTTTTTTTTTTTGAGTTGATTTTATACCCAGCCACTATGCTGAAGGTGTTTATCAGCTGAAGGAGTTCTCTGGTTGAATTTTTGGGGTCGCTCATGTACACTATCATATCACCTATGAATAGTGACTTTTTGACTTCTTCCTTTCTGATTTGTATCCCCTTCATCTACTTTAATTGTCTTATTGCTTTAGCTAGGAATTCCAGTACTATGTTGAATAGATACAGAGAGAGTGGGCAGCCTTGCCTTGTCACTGATTTCAGTGGACTTGATTTAAGTTTCTCTCCATTGAGTTTGATGTTGGCTATAGGCTTGCTGAATATTGCTTTTACTATGTTTAGGTATGTGCCTTGTATCCCTGATCTCTCCAAGACTTTAAACATGAACCCACCCTTGCATGCCTGAGATGAAGCCTATTTGGTCATGGTGTATTATATCTTTGATGTGCTTTGGATTCAGTTTGCAAGTATTTTATTGAGTATTTTTGCATCAATGTTCATAAGAGAGACAGGTCTGAAGTTCTCTTTTTTTGTTGGGTGTTTGTGTAGTTTGGGTATCAGGATGACTGTAGCTTCATAGAATGAGTTTGGTAATATTCCTTCTGTTTTTTATTTTGTGGAATAGTTTAGAGAGAATTGGAGTTAGCACTTATTTGAAGGTCTGGTAGAAGTCTGCACTGAATCCATCTGGCCCAGGGCTTTTTTTGGAAGGGAGACTCTTGATGACCGCTTCTATTTCTTTGGGGAATATAGGTCAATTCAATCTTTCTACCTGATCTTGACTTAATTTACGTAGATGGAATCTATCAACAAAATTGTCCATTTCTTTTAAATTTTCAAATTTTGTGACATATAGACTTTTGTAGTACGACCTAATGATTGTTTGGATTTCCTCAGTGTCTGTAGTTATGTCCCTCTTTTCATTTCTGATTTTGCTTATTTGGATAGTTTCTCTCTGTCTTTTAGTTAGTTTGGCTAAAGGTTTGTCTACCTTGTTGAATTTCTCAAAGAACTAGCTCTTGGTTTCATTAATTCTTTGAATAAGTTTTATTTGTTTCTAATTGACTGATTTCAGCCGTGAGTTTGATTATTTCCAGCCATCTGCTCCTCTTGGGTGTATTTACTTCTTTTTTTTTTCCTAGGGCTTTAAGTTGGGCCATTAAGTTGCTTGTATGAGATATTAACAAATTTCTTCTTGAAGGCACTTAGTGGTGTGAATTTTCCTCTGAGCACTGCTTTCATTGTGTCCCATAAATTAGGGTATATTGCACCTTCATTTTCATTGAATTCTAGGAAGTCTTTAATTTCTTTATTTCTTCCTTAACCCAGCTGTCATTGAGGAGCAAGTTGTTCAGCTTCCATGTGCGTGTAGGCTTTTTTGCTAATTCCATTGTTGTTGAGGTCCAGCTTTAGTCAATAGTGGTCACATAGAATACAGAGGATTATTTCAATCTTCCTGTATCTGTTGAAGCTTGCTTTGTGATCAAACATATGGTCTATTTTGGAGAAGGTTCCAAGAGGTGCTTGAAAACAGGGTATATTCTTTTGGGTTTGGGTGAAAAGTTCTGTAGACATCTATTAGGTCCATTTGATTTAGGACCTCTGTAAGTGCCTTTATTTCCCTATCTGGCTTCTGTCTAGATGATCTGTCCCTTGGTGAAAGTGTGGCGTTAAAGTGTCTCATTATTAAGGTGTTGGGATCGATGTGTGATTTATGTTTTAATAATGTTCCATTTATGAATGTAGGTACTCTTGTATTTAGGGCATAGATATTCAGAATTGTGATGTCCTCTTGGTGGATTTTTCCTTTATGAGAATGTAGTGTCCCTCCTCATCTTTTTTGCTTAATTTTGGTTGAAATTCTATTGTATTAGATATTAGGATAGCTACCCCAGCTTATATTCTGGGTCCATTTGCTTGAAAAACACTTTTCCAGCCCTCTACTCTGAGGTTGTATTTATCTTTGTTGCAAAGGTGGGTGTGTTTCTTCGATACAGCAGAATGTTGGAACTTGTTTCTGCACCCATTCTGCTAGTCTGTGTCTTTTTATTGGAGAGTTGAGTCCATTGATGTTGATATTCAATAGTGACCAATGAACATTAGTTCCTTTTATTGTGGAGTTGGTGGTCTTACTGTGATTCATTGCTTGTTTTTTTTTTTAATTTTTGTAGGGACATTATCTGTTTCCTATGTTTTCTTGGGTGAAGTTGTTTTCATTGTATTGGAGTTTTCCTTCTAGTATCTTCTGTAGGGCTGGTTTGCTTTGTAGATATTGCATAAATTTTGTTTTGACATGGAATATTTTATTTTCTCCATCTATGTTGATTGAAAGCTTTTCAGGGTATAGTAGTCTGAGTTGGCTACTGTGGTCTCTTAAAGTCTGCATGACACCAGCCTAGGCCCTTCTGGCTTTCATAGTTTCTGATGAGAAGTCCGGTGTGATTCTGATAGGTCTACCTTTATATGTTACTTGGCCTTTCCCCCTTGCTGCTTCTAGCATCTTTTCTTTGTTCTGTAGACTTAGTGTTTTGACTATGATGTGGCATGATGTCTTTCTTTTCTGGTGTATTATATTGGGTGTTTTGTAGGCCTCTTGTATATTTATGGACATCTCTTTCTTTAAGTTGGGAAATTTTTCTATGATTTTCTTGAAAATATTTTCAGGACCTTGGAGACTGGAATCTTCTTTTTCATCTATTCCTATTTTTCTTAGATTTTCTCTTTTCATGTCATCCTTGATTTCTTGGATATTTTTTGTTTTAGACTTTTCTGATTTTACTTTTTCTTTGAGAGAAGTATCAATTTCTGTGAGTATATCTTCAACACCTGAGATTCTCTCTTCCATCTCTTGTATTCTGTTGGTGATGCTTACCTTTGTGGTTCCTGATCTTTTCTGTAAGTTCTCCAGCTCCAGGGTTTTCTGTTTGTGTTTTCTTTATTAATTCTAATTCTGTTTTCATGCCTTGTACCATTTCCTTCATCTGTTTGAATGTGGATTCCTTTCTCTCTACGATGGTCTTTTTTTGTTGTTTTTTGTTCATTTCCTCTCTATATGCCACTAATTGTATCTCTACTCATGCCTCTATTTGTTTGGCTATATTTGCCTGTGTTTCTTTGAGAATTTTGTTCATTTCCTCTTTCTTTGCCTCCACTTGATAGATTTGTTCATTTCCTCTTTAACTGTATTTGTATGGCTATTGCTCTGAGAGATTTGGTTGTTTCCTCTTTATGTGCCTCAAATAATTAGATAAGCATAGCTTTAAAGTCATTTTCTTGTGTTTCAGATGAATTGGAGTATCCATCAATTTTGGGGATTGCTGGTGAAGCCATGATGTCATGATTTATGTTGGATGTGTTCTTTCACCAACCCCTGGCCATTGGTTCATCTGTAACCTTTCCTGTTTGTTCCTGGATTATGTATTCAGACTGATACTGTCTCTCTCAGGAATCTGGAGAGTTCTTCAGGAAACTGAGAGAGGTCCTGTGGCCTCAGTGTGTGTGCTGGTACTGTCTCTCTCAGGAATCTGGAGAGTTCTTCAGGAAGCTGAGAGAGGTCCTGTGGCCTCAGTGTGTGTGTTGGTGCTTCAGCTTTACCTGAGGGAAGAAAGTCTTAGGTTGCAGAAGGGCAAATGTGGGCATGCTTGTGTGTGTAAATATGCATGGAAGTGTGCTTCCAGGGATAGAGTGATAGAGAATGCTGAACCCTTGAGTGTGTGGGAGGGGATCTTCCCACAGGCTTCTAGGGAGTTACTTGTGCATGCACTATAGATGTAGTAGTCTCTGGTGATAGTCGTAGCACAATTTCTGGCATTATCCACCTTAACTCCACTGTTGGAACCGCAGAGCGGGGGCTTCGATGTGCCAATAGTCCCTCTGTTTCCCACAGCGGGTGTGTGGGTGGGAGGGGTCCGATGCCTTGCTGCTAGTTTAGAAGGACCCCGGTTCTAGGGCTCTGCAGACACTCAAGAGCACACTTACTCTCAAGCAGGTCACATTGGCAAGGATCAGGGTATCCTGGCTCTCTACTCTCTGGTTTGGCCCTGCTTGGTCATATGCAGGAGGTTTGGCACGCTCTGCCAGCTCAGTGCTGCTGCAGCTGCCAAGCTAGGAAGTCCAGCTGCAGCTGGAGACTGCGATGCTGGTCCAGATGCCTTTTGCAAAGTCCTGCTGGACTTTGGTGGCTATTATCTATCAGTGAGGGTTTGGGCAGCCAGTACAGTCAGTGGCTGGGAGACCCTGCTGAGTCTGTATGGCCACTCACAGACCTGGAACACAGGGAGGATAGCACCATGGATCTGGGACTCCAAGGCAGGTACAGCTGGGAGGTAAGGCTGAGGGGCCAGGAGCGCTGCCTCAGCCACCTCAGTCCCCAGGCAGTGCGCTCTGAGTGAGCTGACTGTGCTAAGGAGGAGGGAGTCCTGAAAAAGGGGAGTGCCGGGAGATCAAAAGATCATTTCTCTCCTTCCCCAAGCAAGTCCAAGGGTGACCCAAGACCAAAGTTCTCATTTCATGCTATGTTTCCTCTCATTTAGAAAGCCTCACCGTCATTTCCCTGGCTTCAGTTGTCCTTCCACTCACCAATTCCGGCACAAAAGCTTCTCTGCAACTCAGAAACTGTGTGAGCTCATCGCCATCTTGGATCCTCTCCTCCATTTTATAATTTCTGATGGTGAATTTTGTACATCTTTCTATCCAATCAGTTGGTTATTTTCATTTTTAACTTAAGTCTATTTTCTGTATGGTGTTTTTTGTTCTAGAAAAAGTAATTGTCCCAAACAATTTGTAAAATAAGCACCTTTTTTTTTCATGCTGCTTTTTTCCCTCAACTTTTTCAACTTTGGATATTACTTAGCCTTTGAGTGGTATTCAGGCATGTATTACTTAGCTTGTAGTAAATATCTGGATGTGTTATTGTAGTATATGTTTATGCATACCAACTTCTGCTTTGTTTTTCTCTTCAGCATCTAAACAAATTTTAGGTGAGAGACTAATTTGAGTGACGCTACCTGTGTGCAATGACAAAATAGAGTGAGTTCAATTCATGTTTCAAAGTAGCTGGTCAGTTGTGTGAGGAAGAAAACATCCAGTTTAACAATTGGTCACACATTTTACTACAGACACTGGTGTAAGGTGTTCCGTTGGCTGAAGAACAAACTGAAACCAGTCCTCGATCTCAGTGAGCTTAAAGTCCTGGGTTTGGGAGAAAAATGTATAAAATGACGAATGAAGCCCTTCTGTTGGAAACTAGAGATATGTTTTCTCAAGGAAAGTTGTCACTTTTACTGGCTGATTTGGATCATATTAAAAGAAAAGAGGATGTTTATTTCCTGACATGTAGATGCCAAAGATACAGAAGCATAAAAAAAAGTTCCAAAAGAACTTCATAGTTTGTCAAGATTTGATATTTTGATTATTTACACATGCACAAAAAGTTGATAACATATTCACATCACTATTTCTGCAGGGAAAGAACTCAGAGATAACACACAGGGCCCAGATACAAAGGTCAGAGCTCAGTAAGATCAGGGGATTGACTGCTTACTGATGAACTGAGTAAATCTATAAAAGTATTTGGAACATGAGAATCAGAGGATTATAAACATGAAAAGAAGAAAGTAGAAATGCCCCTGCAGTGTTAGATTAGAGTTGAAGGTACTGGGATAAACTCCTGGCTTTCAATAGATATCAAGAAAAAGTAAATATAGAAACCTAGAAGTATATACAGTGATACATGTTTATGCACATATGTACCATCTATGGATGTAAAAGTATGTATGTACTTACAGATATTGCTTTGTTCTTTTCATGGAGAATCTAGGAGCAGCAGCATTTTAATCTCACCAACACATACATAGCATCGAGATCTTGACTTTCAAATGCTACTCTTTCATGGAAACAAAGAAAATCTAGGATAAATAGCTAATCCTTGGGGAGGGCAGGTAAATGAATTTATAGCTTTTTAGAACATCAAATCAAGAAAGCTGCCAGTGGACAATATGAAATTCATTAAACCTCAAATAACTGGGATAATGAATTTCTAGCTCCTCAAATAACACATAAGTCTGAGAGGTTATATCAATGCATACACATGTATCCTTGCCTACTGCAGTAAATAACTGAATGAGAAAATCAATATTTAAAAGCTGGTATAGTAATAATTAACTCATGTAGTAAACATCAATAGATACTGAAGCTGATAAATAAAAGTAAGACTAATATATTGTAGTAGTCTCAAAGTGTCTCTCTATAAAATATCCATTACTATAAAGAGAAGAAAAGTAAGTTTGGAGTAGAGAAACCTAGCAGACATCATCTAAACTAAGTGTAAAATTTACCATACTTCTAACAATGACATCAAACTGCCATCAAAAATAATGAAATGAGAAAGCAGAACCAATGGTCAAAAAGTCTGGGTCTAATCAGGAAGAATCTCACAGGCACTGAGGTTATCTGTAATATTTACAATTGTCTAGAGTCCTGAAGAGGTTTTTCTGTTTTTTTGTTTTTTTCCTGGTTGGAGATTTGACTGTAATGACCAGTGAGTGTGAAGTTCATCCCTGACTTTATAACATTACTATAAAGTGAACTGGAAGGGAATATATATATATGGGAATTCCCATATATATATATATGGCGTTTATATGGGTTAATTTTCCTGTAATGCAAAGTTATCTCATAATTGAAATTACCATAAGTTGCACTGATAAAAGCACTTGGCTAGAAGGGCAGTGTAAGGAAAGTGAGTTGGGGTTCAACAGAGTCATATCTCCATAGTAACAGAGTTTCTAGATATGTCTCCAGCACTGTGAAGATGTAACATCCTGAAAGCCCAGCCTGATCCTTCACATAATTGGGATGTGGCAAGTGAATTCATTGGTTAATTAAGCAGGGAGGAAGGGAGGTGTCACCCAGGAAAGGTTCCACAAATGAGACAAATGAGAAGAGAGGGCACTGGCAGCACAGGGAACAATGCAGAGAAGGGCACAGGAAAGAGCAGACGCACGTGAAACTGGGCGCCGGAGTCTAGACGATACTCAGAAACACAGAAGTGATGCTCCCTTGAAAAGCAGTTTCAAGAAAAGTACAACCCGATAGATGGTCTTCAATGTCACCTTGAACTGCGAAATGAAGTGTGAATTTAAAAGGCTTCAGGAAAGATTACTAGCTCTTCCTAAGCAAAGTCGGTTTAACCTCTTTTCCCCCTATACTTTCCCTTACAGAAGTATCGGTGCTCAGCACTGGCTCCAATGAGTGAAAAATACAAGCAAAAATAGGGTTCATCTGCCACATTTCCCAGAGAGATTACAGGATTATGTTTCATAAAAACCCTTTGTGTTATGGTGGAATAACTGTGCTGCACTAAGTGCATCATATCACCCTCACAAGGTTAATCCATAAGAAAGTATACGACATTTGGCTTTTCTCTAGGCTACCCATATTTGGCAGGATTGTCTAGAGTTCTGGCTCTCAACCCTCTTAGTTTTGTGACCCTTTAATACAGTTCCTCATGTTGTAGTCACCCCCAAACATAAAATTACCTTTTCTTCTATTTAATAACTGTAATTTTGCTACTGTTAGAAGTTGTAAATATCTGGTATGCAGCATATCCGATATGTGACACCTGTGAAAGGGTTGTACAACCCCCAAATGGGTCATGACCCACAGGTTAAGAACCACTTGTCTAGAGTTCCTATAAGAGCACTTTTCAGGTTTCGGTTGTTAGTTCAGTGCTTAGAAAGAGACCAACACCAGAGATTTGCAAACAGCCAGACCATTTACTCATGATATACGGATTTTCAGTTATATCAGAGACAAAGTGACTGAGTCCAGTTCATGGCAGAGGATCAGGGTCTGGCAGCTCACAAAACCTACTCCCCCTCTTTGGGCTTGCTTTTCCTCCATTGTAACAGCTACAAACCAGAGGTGTTGTAGATAAACATTAGTCCTTTCAAAGACTCCCATGAGCTGGCCTCTTCATAGTATATGTATTTCCTGAGGCTGGGCTACCATGCATATCAGGAGACTTAAAGGAAGCTTATAAGAAAAGTTATTCATTAATGGCTAAGGTTACAATCTATAGGATACAGGAAGGTTAAAGGAAATAAAAAAAAGAGAGAAAATGCAATAGAGAGAATGATCCAGAGGCCAGTTTGCTGGAGGCAGAAAGTGCTGCTAAGACCTGTATCCATCAAACTACAGTGATGGGAACACCTTCTTTGTTGAATGTGCATGTTCAAGGTCTGGTGCCTCTGCTGACAGAATTGCAAACAGCCAGCCTACAGGGCAATGACTGATGGTTTCTGTGGAATTGAAATCCAGCAGGGTGTGAAGTATATATAGCATCTCTTCAGCAACCACACTGTACAGTCACAAAGTTGACTACTTAAGTGCCATGCAAACTCTGTGGATATTCACGGGGCAAACAGCTCCCTCCTGCAAAACTTGGCTATACCTAATGTAAGAACAAAAAAGCAGCATCAACTTGTGTAGCTGGAAACAAGAAAAAAGCAGGGAAAAGGAGGAGGGGCCTTAAGATTTGCTCCTCACAGTACTGTTGAAGTAGGAAGCAAAAGGGAAGGCATGGCAAAAAAGTAGGGAAATGTGTGCCATACTCATGCAATTAATATTTGTATAATATTTTATTTTTATTAATTAGTTTATTCCTTTGTATCCTACCTGTAGCTCCCTCTCTCTTGCCTTCCTGATCCTTCCCTCCTTCCCTCTTCTCCACCCATGCCCCTCCTCCAGCTCACTGATAGGGGAGGTCCTATTCCCCTTCCATCTGATCCTAACCTATCCAGTCTCATCAGGAGTGGCTGTGTTGTCTTCCTCTGTGGCCAGGTAAGGCTACACCTCCTGAGGGGGAGGTGATCAAAAAGCAGGCCAATCAGCTTATGTCAGAAACAGTCCCTGTTCCCATTACCAGGACACCCACTTGGACACTGACCTGTCATGGGTTACATCTGTGCAAGGGTTCTAGGTTATCTCCATGAATAATCCATGGTTGCAGTATAAGTCTCAGAAAAGACCCCTATGCCCAGATTTTTTTGGTTCTGTTGCTCTCCTTGTGGAGCCCCTGTCCCCTGTAGGTCTTTCTAACTTCTCCTTCTTTCTTAACCCTGGACTCTGTCCAAGGCTTGGCTATGAGTCTCAGCATCTGCTTTGATACTCTGCAGGATAGAACATTTCAGAGGCCTTCTGTGGTAGGCTCCTGTCCTGTTCCCTGTTTTTCCCCTCTTCTGATATCCATCCTCTTTGCCTTTCTGAATGAGGATTGATTGTTTTACCCAGAGTCCTCCTTGATTAGCTTCTTTAGGTATACAGATTTTAGTATGTTTATCCTATATTATAGGTGTAATATCCACTTATGAGTGAGTATATACCCTGTGTGTCTTTCTGTTTTTGGGATACCTCACTCAGGATCATCTTTTCTACATCCCACTATTTACCTGCAAATTTCACGATTTCCTTATTTTTAATTACTGAGTAGTATTCCGTTGTGTAAATGTACCACAATTTCTGTATCCATTTCTCAACTGAGGGGTTGTTTCCAGCTTCTGGCTATTACAAATAAGACTGCTATGAACACGGTTGAGCAAACGTCCTTATTGTATATTTGAGCATCTTTTGGATATATGCTTAGGAGTGATATAGCTGGATCTTGAGTAAACACTATTCCTAATTTTCTGAGAGAGGGCCAGATTGATTTCCAAAGTGGTTGTACAAGTTTACATTCCCATCAACAATGGAGAAGGGTTCCCCTTTCTCCACATCCTCTCTAGAATCTGTTGAGTTTCTTTTATCTTAGCCATTCTGTTGGGTGCAATTAATATTTTAAAAAGAAAGCTACAATTATTCCAAGTATCAATATGAGCAAAGTTCCTGAGACCTCGGGAAACTCACCAGACACTTTAGAATGTGCATCTTGGGAGTGTGGTTAGTGAGAGAGAAAGGGGCCATAGGGGCTAGCTAAGCACTGCTAGGTACTATGTGATTCTCAAGCAGGTCTCCCCTTGGAGAACTGTAATTGGCAAATCTGGAGCAAGCAAGCTCTGTCCTATAGAGTCCCACTGTCACTGAGACATGATCCCTGACACATATCTGTGTGATCTGTGTGGAATACAGAGGTCAGAGGAATAGGTCAAACAGGCTGTATTTAGCAGTTGTATAGGGAGATGGTAACAACTGGTGATGCAAACCTCAAAAATTTGACTAGACCATTTGTTGGAACAAGGAGGAGAAGTAGAAACAGTCAAAGCTGATTAAGCCCAAACTGATACTGAGCCAGAAAACAATTATAAAAATGTTAATACTATACTATTATTTGCTGTAGTCCTGACGCCATTCTTCAGATCCCAAGGAACATTCATCCTACATAACTCCAACTTTGCACACTTGGATCTACATCTCCTCATGTGCTCTTACCTTCAGTCACAATTTTCTCTACTTTTGTGTATTTCCTTTTTCTTTTAAATTTCACGTGTAAATTAGAACACAATCATTTGTTTGTTTTTTTCTATGCAATATTTGACTTAGCATAGCAATCTCCAAGTTCATATATGTTGCTGCAAATGCCAGACTCTTTTTAAACCTGAGTGATAGCTTACTATACATACTTCCACTCACATAGTCATGTACATGCACACATACATGTATGTGGATATTTTATCCACACATCTGTCAATGGCCAAAGCTTGTGGGCTATGGTGCACAATATCATAATCAAGAAGAGTGTCAAATCATTCAGAAGTCAGTTCTGTTCCTTGAGCATACACCCAGAGGAGGATTGCTCCTCAGTGTATAGTTCTGCAGTTTTTCAAGTTCTGAGGAAGTGCCATTCTGTTTTGCACACTGTGCTAATTTGCATTTATACCAATATTACCAAGGACGGCATGCATCTCAAGTGCCACACTCTCCCCGAAGCTGTTGATGTTACCAACTGGGGTACACATGTGAGGTGCTTAAGATGGCTACTATAGCAGATAAGCACCTCAATAATGCCAAAGGAAGAAGAAATTGGAACTAATATTTCTGTCAGACTTTTGCTAAACAAAATTAATTTGGTTCTTCAAGGAAAAGAAAATCAACCCTAAATAGTGAATTGTCTACCTCTAGAACCATCCATTTGCCACCTGAAGCTTTCACAAGGATGGTCAGCCTGAAGCTATGACACTTGAAGTGCCCAGGGTGATGCCATGTCGGGGGTGGGGGGTGAGTAGGGGAAGGGTGGGTCCCTTCTCTGAGAAGGGGAGAGAGGAATGGGGGAAAAGAGGAGGAGCCTGGGGCTTCAATTGGGAAGTAATGTGAATAAATAAACTGAAAATTAAAAGATTAACGGGTGATTTTACCTTATTCCTTTAACGAAACTAAGGAAGAATATATTTCCATAAAGCTTAGGGTTTCGTGTCCCAAATTCTATAAAATATTTTGGTCCAGCCCTCCCAATTCAGGCTTCTTGATCCAATACATTCCTCTCCTTTCTCCTGAGATGAGCCTTGCCCCAAATGCTCATTTGCAATCACACTGAACTTGAAAACCCAAGTGCAAGACTGCCCTTCTTCCAGCTAAAGACCTTGAACAAATCCTTACCTCTTTAAGCAACAGGTTCTGCTTTGCTTTTAAAAGGCAGCTATAGGATCCAATGAGAGCTTACATATCCAGAGACAACATTGTAGAAAACTAATGTATTAGCTTGGTACTGTTAGTTCTGTAATTACTAAGAGATCAGGCCTTGTGGAGATGGGCTTTTAAGGTTGAGTGAAAATAAACTCACACTTAAAGCCAGGCTAAGTTTGAAGGTAGACAAAGCTATTTGCTCAAATTAATTTATGAAGTTCACTTTCTATCTCACAAATCAAAAAACCTCATTTCTATGGCTGAAATACTTATTGTTTCCACCCCAATTTATATGTTAAAATCCTAAATGACAGGGTAGTGATATGAAAGAGTGTGAGGAGGTAGAGCAAATAAATGGCTAAGAAATCCTCAGTAGGTAATACCTGACTGGAACTTCTTAGCACCCTGCTGGGGAGTGGAGAAAGGAGGGTTTTGTGCTGCTAACTAGCCACCAGCTTAGGCCCAGGTTCAGTGAGACACCTTGTATCAAAGGAATAAAGTAGAAAGTTGTAACACTGGCCATCATCCCTTGCCTCTGTGTATGCACAGGTAAACAAACACATACACATTCATACATGCATGCACACATAAAACACATACATACACACAACAGACCACACACACACACATCCACACATACATCCAATGCTGCTAATTTGCCCCTTCCCCTAAGTAAGATGACAGCAAAAGTGCCAAGCTCAGAAGTGGCTCTCAGGCCCATAGCCATCAGCACCTGGATCCTGAACTTCCTTGCTTCTGAAACTGTGAGAAATGGATTTCTGTTGTTTCTAAGCTACCTAATTTGTGGTGTTTTGTGATAACAGCCAAAACTGATTAGTACCCAATTCATACATCCAGCTAGACAAATTTTCTAATCCTCTGAACAAAAAAGAAGACAGAATTGAATAGAGCCCAGCTTCAGCCCTATCAGTCATTTTGCTTTGCCTACAACACAAAACAAGTATCTGCCCAGTGCAGAAGCAGCAGTCTGCCCAGAGTTTGTCCCCACCCTCCTCCCCCGGTTTCTGTGGGCTATTTGGCAGAAGCAAAGGCATAGAGGAGCAGTTCAGGCTGTCCTTCCAGGAGCAAGTAGCCTCTAGCCCCCCGCTGGCCCCCAGTGCAAAGAAAGAACAACAGCAAAGGGCAATCAGCCCCAGGCCACTCCGAGTGGCTGGATCTGCAGGAGCCAGCAAGCTGCAGCTACAACAGCTTTGAGAGCTGAGGCTGACTAACCAGCTGTCACTCACTAAGATCCGCTTGGGATAGGTGCAGTTCTCCCTCTGAAGGTGAGGGCATGACCTTTACAAGCCACCTTCTTTACCACACTCTTAAGACTCAGAAACATGTAGAGCTTTTGAAATTTTATGGGAAAGGGTGTACAGAGAGCCTGTCACCCTAAAAAGTATTACTTGTCATGGCCAAGAACAAACTTTGTAGTCTTTTTTTCTGATATTTTTAATAATCCCTTTACCCACGAGCAACTTGGAGACCGATATTAGGTTTTCTGTGTTTCCAGAGGTTGCTAGGCAACGTTTCTAGGCAGCTGGCGATATTTCCATAGTAAGTGAGTCATGTTCTACCACAAAGACCATGCTTTGAAATATAGATTTTTTTCATCTATCATCTACAAACCCAGTATTTTAATACCAGGGGGCTTTATCATAGCTAAAATGAGATTCTGAATTTGATAATAGTAACTGCAGAGTGCTTTAGGAGAGGGTCCTGAGAGAATTCTGCTCTGGCAACTCATAAACTAAAGAATGCGCCAGTTTTCTCCAGTGCTGAAGGCAAGTGTAGTCAACGAGATGGATCAAAGACTAGTCACCTACGCAAATTTGTTTTAGATACAAAGAAGAGCCAATTTTTTTAGAGTTCCTTTTAATTTATTACAATTTATTCACTTTGTATCACAGCTATAACCCCCTCCTTTGTCCCATTCCAATCCCATCCCCCTCCTTCATCACCTCCCATGCCCCTTCCCCAGTCAAATGATAAGGGAGGTCCTCGTCCTTCTGACCCTAGACTATCAGGTCTCATCTGGACTGGGTGAATTGTCTTCCTCTGTAGACTGGTAAGGCTGTCCTGCCCCCCACTCAAGGGGAGGTGACCAGAGAGCCAGCTACTGAGTTCATGTCAGAGACAGGCCCTGTTCCCCTTACTAGGGTACCCACTTGGATACTGAGCTGCCATGGGCTACATCTTTGCAGGATGTTATCCCCATGCATGGTCCTTCGTTGGATTTTCAGTCTCTAAAAAGACCCCTGTGCTCAGAGTTTTTTTCTGGTTCTGTTGTTCTCCTTATGGAGCTCCTGTCCTCTCTAGGTCTTTCATCTCTCCTTTCTTTCATAAGATTGTCTGCACTCTACCCAGAGTTTAGCTGTGAGTCTCAGCATCTGTTTTAATACCCTGCTGGGTAGAGTCTTTCAGAGGCCCTCTATGGTAGGCTCCTGTCCTATTTCTGGTTTTCTTCCTTTTCTGATGTCTATCTTGTTTGCTTTTCTGAATGAGGATTGAGCATCTAACCCAGGATCCTCTTTCTTGTTTATCTCCTTTAGGTGTACAGATTCTAGGATGTTTATCCTATATTATATGTCTTATATAATATCCACTTATAAGTGAGTATATACAATATGACAGAGGGCTAATATGCAGAATATATAAAGAACTCAGGAAGTTAAACAGCGACCGAGGTATCGAAGCAGAGGCTGAGACTCATAGCCAAACTTTGGGAAGATGCAGGGAATATTAGAAAAGAAGGGGGAGATAGAAAGACCTAGAAGGGACAAGAGCTCCAAAAGACCAACAGAGCCATAAATACTGAGCCCTGGGGCCCCTAAAGAAAATAATACCCCAACCAAGGACAATGCGTGGAGAGGACCTAAAACCCCAGCTCAGATGTAACACATAGACTCAGTCTCCAAGTGGGATCCCTAGTAAGGGGAGTAGGGGCTTTCTCTGCCATAAACTCAGTGGCAGGCTCT
This sequence comes from Pachyuromys duprasi, assembly GCA_028658305.1. Lineage (NCBI taxonomy): Eukaryota > Metazoa > Chordata > Mammalia > Rodentia > Muridae > Pachyuromys > Pachyuromys duprasi. The sequence continues at coordinate 52,135,818 of CM053765.1, read as the reverse complement.
CTGATCACCTGCTCCTGGGTGGTGCAGCCTTGCCCGACCACAGATGAAGACAATGCAACCAGTCATCATGAGACTTGATAGGCTAGAGTCAAATTGAAGGGGAGGAAGACCTCCTCTATCAGTGGAGTAGGAGAGAGGCATAGGGGGAAGAAGGTTGGATTGGGAAGAGATGAGGGAGGAGGCCACAGCTGGGATACATATTGAATAAATTGTAATAAATGATAACTTAAAAAGTTTAAAAAGTAGTTAAACTGCAAAAAATCAAGTAATACAATTTAAAATGGGGTACAGAGCTAAACAGAATTCCCAATACACAAAAATCAAATGGCAGAGAAACACTTAAAGAAATGCCCCATGTCCTTAGTCATCAGGGAAATGCAAATCAAAACGACCCTGAGATTTCACCTTACACCCATAAGAATGGTTAAGATCAAAATCTCAAGGGACAACACATGCTGGAGAAGATGTAGAGAAAAGGGAACCCTCCTCCATTGATGGTGGGAATGTAAACTTTTACAACCACTATGGAAGAGCTTTTCTTTAAGAGCTTTAGAGGTTTTTGACTTTCTTTCGTTCTTTCTTTCTTTCTTTCTTCATTCATTCACTCATTCATTCATTCCTTTCTTCCTTTTCAGAGTTTTTCAAGGATTTGCTTTTAATTTTTACCAATAAACTGGGAAGAATATGTTCCTTTCCCTGCTCTTCTTTATGCCTTTTAAAAGTACAATAACCCATGCTACCATGGAACCTACTTGTGTTGCTTTTTAATTTAAAATATAAAATATAGCATCACTGTGTATTTTTTGTTATAATTTTGATTCTCTTTAGTTGAATGTTAATGAATGTGTGTGGGGGCTGCTTTAAATTTTTTAAATGTTGATTTTCTCTGGGAGTTTAAAAATTAAAGAAAAAAGGTATAACAGTTGAGAAACTCTAGGGAACATCTCTGCTGTTATAGAAAATTAGCTTTTAACAATAAACATGTTAATCAATATCAAATGAAATTATTTCTTATTCTGGCTCCACACCATTTCTTCGGGGCCAGGCAGCCATCCCTAGTGCTGAGCCCTCTCTCCTCTGAAAACCTTGTGGTGCCAGACTTCCTTTGAAGGAGTCACATTTCCTGCATTCCAAGGTTCTTCAGAACTGGCTTGTGCACAGGATCATTTACAGAGTTTACTGAAGCATAAATTCACCCACTCTCTTTTCACCAACAAAGCATATGCTGTGAGCTAGCAATGCTTGCTGCTTGCTTCTAAAGAAGCTAAAAATAACACTTAGGTATGCTAGCTTAAAAAAAGCAAAACAAACCCTGTGGAACTCTCTTCCTTATTGCCCTTCCCCCCCCCCCAATTTATATAGCTTCAGAGAAGGTAAATTGATTACTTCTAAAATAAAATATTTATACCTTATTCTTTCCTAACTGAATTGTATATGACAAAAAAGAACAAGACATACAAAGTAATTACATAAAATATAGTATGAAATTATCTTCGGAATTTATATGCAATCTGTTTTGCATCTTTCTCAAACTGGTGAGCATTTCACAGAAGCAAATGGATGTCTGTACTTCAACAAGACTTTTCCTGTCTTGGACAATTTTTAAAATTAGAAAGATCTACAAATGCAAGTAGCTTAATTCTCTGTGTGGTTAAGCAACTGTCACAATTAGGAAGTATTTTGTTTTTGTTTTCCCACAAAATCAGTTCCCCTTCAACTCGTTCAGGTAACTTTGAGGCCCCTCTGTATACAAGGTACCCTGCCATGCTCCAGGGAAGCAAAACCCAGGAGTGATACCTCTGCCTTCAAGGAGCCAATGACCCAGGGAGGAAAAGCAAAAAAGCCAGACACTGTAGTGATATGAGCAGAGCTGGACAAGAGCAAATGCAGAGGACTGGGAAGGCAGGGCCTAGGGGAATCTGCCCAGAGGACATCTCCAAGGTGAGACCTAAAATACAATGGAGTAATCCAGTACAAGGAGAGAGGTGAGCGTGAGAGGAGAGACACTTCAGACATTAGGGTCCACACAGAAAAGCAGGAGCTCTGGACATATGTGTGTGCACGCTCTTCCTTTAACTTCACCTGCTCTATGTCCTATATGTGTTGGTTTCAGTGTCTTTTTCTTCTCGGACACCAGTCTGATGAAGACTCATCTTAATGGCCTTATTTTAGCTTTCTTCCCTCTTTAGAGACTTGCCTCCAACCAGTTACACCCAAAGGTAGTAAGAGCTAGGACTTGATCTTAAGACTTGAGAAAAACAAAGTCAGCTCATAGGATCCACTTTGGCTTTGAAGGTTGAGAATATAAGGCTGGAGAAAGAAGAGGGGATCGTAGACATAGCACATAGTTCCAGAAGCAGAGAGTGCAGAGGACTCATAGTGCTACTAAGCCCTAAACACTGAAGGTGGCCTTTGGAATTAGTGGTAAGGAAGGCATCGTGACTTAGAAAACATGGTTTAGAGTAGCAGTAGGCTTCCAAAGTAAATTGTTTCTTATGAGTTAATTTTAAATGAAAACAACTCTTCAAGAGACTAGATGTAATTCCTTGTTTCTTCATAGTTGCATAAGTTCTTCAGGAAAAAATGGCAGACAGAACAATATTAGCGGAACCAGAATGAAATAATGAATTACACTGAATATATGGAAGATGCACATAAACGGTGAAAATTAGATAAAAAGAAATAGATGAGTTCATAACAAAAGGCCCCATCTGAACAGAGCTTAGGTCTTGTTGTACTCATCTTTATTTGTTTGTTGGTTTATTACAATTTATTCACATTGTATCCCGACTGTAGTCCCCTCCTTCATCTCCTCCCAGTCCTACCCAACCTCCCTCTTCCTCTCCATACCCCTCCTCTAATCCTCTGACAGGGGAACACCTCCTCCCCTTCTATCTGTCCCTAAACTATCAGGTCTCATCAGGGCTGGCTGCATCATCTTTCTCTGTGGCCTGGTAAGGCTTCACCCCCTAGGGGGAGCTGATCAAAGAGCCAGTCACTGAGTTTCCATAAATTTTGTAAACTATTCAATGTTCAAGTTCTTTTTACTATTTCTGTATACATTTGATAAATTATTGCATCTTCCTGTAAAGATACCAAGTGATTTTTAAAATGAAAATTTTAGTTCAATTCCAAAGTTTTCAGTTTGATTTTTGTTCTCTGCATGCTGTACAACATGCACCTAAGACAATATTCTCATGTGCATGTATATTAAAAAAAGTAGAGTGACAATAGGTGCCAAGGCCACCGTTCCTAGCTCATGAGCATCCAGCAGTTCAAATGTACAACCAACTTCAGAGGAGTTCATCAGGGAAAAGAGGGCAGCTTCCAATGACCATCACTGATATTGTGATATAAAATAATTTATGTAGTCTTTACAGCATAAGCTAAAATGTCAATTCTTGCAAGGTCCTTTTTGAAACACAGATATTTCCTGTGTGTGTGTGTGTGTGTGTGTGTGTGTGTGTGTGTGTGTTTTAGACAGTCTGGTCAAATCTCACTCTGCTGACATGCCTCCCTTCCCCCACCCTAGGTCTGAATTTTCCCTTAAGCTGCTTTTATCCAGTGTTTTGCTACAGCAAGGAGAAAGGTAACTAATAAATATCAGAAAAATTATATCTATATATGCACTTGTCATCTACATCTTGGTTGAGAAATTGCTTGAGCTCTGTTTGGAATCAAACAACTTTCATAGATGTTCACATATCTCACCTACCAATTGACACAAATTTCTACAGTGTTATTTCCAAATCACCAAGCTCAGTGGGCTTACTGTTTGAATCTAATTAATACATAAATTTCATTTGTCTGTTGAATTATTGAACACTAAACAGAACATTAGGACAGAGCATAAAATAGGATCATACAGTACAGGGACTATTTCATAAGCTCTCTTCCTTTGACATCACTTTTGTTTTCTTGCTTATGTACTGTGTGTTTGTAGTAATTCTCTTTGCCATTTCTTAGTACTGATCCATTGGAATTTGGAAGGAGGAATGACTTTCCTCCTTACTTTTCCAGGGCAATGACACAAGGAGAACTTCTAACACTTGTGAAACCTGAACTCTTTCCTTGGAGTTTTTTGTTAGACAGAATCAATCACCAATTATTAGATATACCTCTTTGTTTTGCTATGATTTTTAATTTGCTTAACTCATAACTTTTAGCAATCAAGGGTCATGTGTAAATGTAACAATTACAGGTGGTGAGTTAAATTCCAGAATTGTTTCATGTGCAGATGTATGTGTGTATGTGTAGGTATGTTTGAGTTTGAATTTGTGCATATGTGTATGTTAAAGTGTATAAAGTCCATAGACTGACATCAGGTGTTTTCCTTAATCTTTCTCCTTGTCATTATTGAGACAGTGTCTCTAAATGAACCAAGAGATTGCCTATTTGGCTAATGTAGCTGTCCATCTTATTCTAGAGATCTCATCTCCATCTCCTACGAACTGGGATTATAAGTGGGCCACCATGCCTGCCCAGCATTTCTGTGGGTTCTGAAGATCAAACTCTAATCCTCAAATTACATAGCAAGTGTTTTAACCACTGAATCTCCTCTCCATCCCCACTAAGTTACTACTCTAAGCAGACATCAGTAGTAGGCTCCTATAATGCCTTCATATTCAAATTACATTGCTTTCTTCATAAATCTCCAATTCAATTGAATGCTATTCTTTCCTCTTTTGGTAGATCCCAATTTTTCTACAGAGTACAGCACATACTGTCTAACGAATGATGCAGAAGTAGCACTTTATAAAGCAAAATCCAAATATACAAGATAAACTTTCTATCTACAGACAACTTAAAGATGAATCAAGAATCTGATTTTCTGTCCACATACTGGGCATCAGCCACCAGAGCCATCATCTCAGATGGAAGTCAGATAATTGTTGTGTGTGCAACCTGTAAAGTTTTGAGGCCAATCCTAGGCTTAGTACTGCAATCTTGGCAGAGTTACCCTGCCTCATTTTACTCAATTCAAAACCAGAGATGACAAAAGAGACTAAAAATAGTAAGACATGTAACAGTGATAAGTAAAGGTACTATGGGTGACTTCCTAATGAGACAATAACCTAATTTCTTTCTTTTTTTTTTAAAGAAAATATAATTATAATTTTGAGGGTAATTGTAATTGTCAAGTCCTTAGGTATAGCCTGGAATTATTGTCATAGTATAATACAGAAATGTGTTTTGATAAGAAAAACACCATAAATAAGTTTATTGTACATATAAGACTTTACCATACTCCTTCAGTGAAAACCATAGTTATAATGGTACTCTCATATGGTAATATAATTAAAATTCATTTGTCAATATTTAAGTTGGCACACAGCATTTCTTATCCCATGAAAGTAAGGGATAGCTCTGTACTTACAACATCAAAGTCATTATTTTTTTTTAGTA
>CM053765.1:52104099-52128291 GCA_028658305.1 Pachyuromys duprasi | reverse complement strand
AAGATGAACTGGGGTCAGATGGAAGGGGAGGAGGTCCTCCCCAGTAGGTGGACTTGGAGGGGGTGGGGAGGAGATGAGGGAGGGATGGGGAAAGGGGGAGGGAATGAGGGAGGGGGCTATGCCTGGGATGCAAAGTTCCTAACCTGTGATTGATATAAAAATAAATAAATTACATTTAAAAAGATACTCTATAGATAAATTAATCTTCAGCCATGAAAGCATTTTGCTCTTCTCCTATCCAGATCTGAATCTTACATACTCACTCTTTGTATTTGGGGGCACACACCACTGTGATGGACTCAGGAAGCATCCTCTGGTAAGTCCACAATTGACAAGAACACTCTCTGGGTTGGATGAGTCTATGAAAACAAAAGAAAACAAGAATTGCAAGTGAGCATAGCCAGCTAGGTCTGATCCAAAATGAAAGGCAAGCCCAACCAGCTTCAACAAATGGCCCCTACCACTATTCCTCAAATCATTCAAGGGAAACACTCATCTGCTAGGTGAAGAAAGAAGGGAGGAAAATCTGCTTTGCCCTCCTAACTCATAAAGGCCGAAGTTAGAGCTAAGTTTCTCTCTATCACTTTTTAGCTTGCCTTTCACTGAGAAGGAGACTCTTTTATTCATCCATGCTTAGTTATATCCAATGTCTAAACCGTCACCATTTCAAGCTTTGTCCTTTAGCTTCTAACCCACATCTGCTTCCCTGCTGCAAACAGCAGACTGAGTACTTCCTCAACAGTCTTTCTGATGACCACTACAAATATTGTTTCAACAATATCTCTGAGTCTTCAGCTGTCTACCTTCACTCCTGCCTCTGAACCCCATGTGATTACTCCCTATGTCAAGAGGAGTCCCTTCTGCCCTTCAGATGTGGTACTGTACTACTGTCACTTGATTTACCTCTCTTTCCTTTTCTTCCCTCCCCTTTTTAACTAGATCAACAGTGTAAAAACACATCAGAAAACTGAACGCCAGAGTGGGGATTAATCCTGCAGATGTTAATCCAAGGAAGGCAGAGGTAAAAGTTACTTATATAGCCATTGCATTTCAAGAACTATTGGCAAGGAGGGAGGCACATGTAGGATGGGATCACTAATGAAATCCAGGAATAGATAGTGAAAGCAGACTTCAAGCTGGAGGAAGGAAAGAATTTGAACTAGGCCCCCGGTAGGTTCCTGTTTCTTTCTCTAAGTTGTGTATGCAGATTATATTTATTCTATGAGCTATTAAACTGTACTGTTCATGTATGTACACTCACACATTAGCTATATTTTAAATATTACTGATTTGAAAAACTAAAGTGAAGTCAAAGAAAAAGTAAAATCAAGAAAACCAACATCAACAAAATAAAACCATATTCATACCATCTGACAGTTCCCTCATGTGTCAGCAATCTCCTAACCAAGTTCTGCCAAGAGCAGACTCATAATTCTTCTTTCTCTTAGAATCTAGGAATTAGAGCCAAGCCTTAGCATGACAGTCAAGACAGATTTTTTAAATAGCCATAACCTTCATCACATGACTTTTGTTTTGAGGCACTGTCTTACTATTAGTCCGGGTTGGTTCTGAGTTGACCATCCAACAGCCTCATCCTCCTGAGTGGTAGAATCTCATGAGGTTTTCATTATACCCAGATTTCTAAGAATCTGCCAATGCTTGAAGTCTCTACCCACCATGGCCTAAAATCTGTTAACCAATATGATTAGAACCCTAGCAGGAAATATGAATACTCTCCTTGTGGGAACCTGTCTCCAAGTCACATGCTGAAATAATTCTTCAGCTCTCCTTGCTGTGTGGTTTTTGAGAACCTCCTAACCAGTACTCCTGCAGCATTGTTGCTGTTCCGTCACCCACTCTGTTCCATGTTCTCCTTATTAGACCTCCACCTCAGAGGCCAGGGAATACACTCTCTTGTAGCCAGCTCTCCCTATTTACCACATTTCCTAGGCCAACTCCATGCAGAAGTCTCCCAGGTCCATCTCCTGGTTTCTACTGGCTTCCCCAAACTTCCTTCCAATGGCCATATAGATTTGATATCTCACACATGCCTTAAATTTCACACACAAAGAATTAACTCCACTTCCAATCTCAGTCCTTCTCTAGAAGCCCTACTCATCCATATGAGAGGATCACTACTATCGCCATGAGACGAGCTGAAAGCCTACTCTGTCCCAGACTCATCAGCCCCTGTCCTCATTACTTGGATCTCTGAAATCTCACTCCTCCTCAACACACTGCTCCCACTTTCTCATTGGATGCTAGCAGCTCCCAAAACCTTAACTGATCTTCACATCTCAATCAGCCTTGGATCTTCTTCACTTTAACTTCTGGACTATGGCTTTATCATGAAATTTTTTTACCCAGAATAACCCAAACAGTTATCCCTCTACTCAAAATCACCAGTATTTTTCTTGCCAACACCAGACAATAGAGTCCATGGCTTTGATAGTTCATATCAACAAATATATCTCCCCATCAAAATACAAACACGATTCTTTACAGACCTTGAAATAAAAAGTCTTAATTTCATATGGAAAAACAAAAAACCCAGAATTTCTCAAATGATCCTGTATAATCTCCAGATCTTCTGGAGATATCTCCACCCCTGATTTCAAGCTGTACAGCAAAACAATAGTAATAAAAACTGCATTGTATTGGCATAGAAACAGAATAGTGGATCAATGGAACCAAATAGAAGATCCAGAAATAAACCCACACACCTACAGATACTTGATTTTTGAAAAGGAAACCAGAACCATTCAACGGAAAAAAAGACAGCATCTTCAACAAATGGTGCTGGTCCAACTGGGTGTCTACATGCAGAAAAATGAAAATAGATCCATATTTATCACCCTGAACAAAACTAAAGTCCAAGTGGATCAAAAATCTCAATATAAAACCAGATACACTATTGACTGCATGTTTAAACAGAAGAATGATATGGAATGGATTGACTCTGTGCAGAGATAGATTTAAGCAGGATGTTTCTGAGAGAGAGAAAAGAGAACCCTTTCATCAGGGAGGTGATTTGCTTACATGAATCTACCCTAAGGTGAGAAGCCCCAGTACTTCTTGAATAGAAAACAGTTCTTCCTTATTGGTGGTATAGCAATAGTCCAGGGCTCCTTCCTGGAGTGGTATGACTATGTGTGTGATATGGTACTCTTCTTCTACCTGCCAAGAGAAAACAACTTATTACTGTTCCTTAGAAGTCTCAATCTCTTTCTCTCTTAACACAAGTAAGTGAATCCCTCACCCAAGTGAATGACCCTCCCCCTTCAGTCTTTCATAACCTTGGGAGCTATTAAAGGTTCTGTACTAAGGAACAGATGCTGAGATGACCCTGAAATGTCCCTCTTGGCACTTCCTAGGCCTAGACTCCTCCCTGTGGCAGTCAGCAGGTCTGCTCAGGAAGCTGGGGTGTTTATAATTTACATTCCAAGGCTTACCAGAGTAGGTGCTCAGACCAGGACCCAAAAGGAATTCAGTCCGCCTTTTCCTTTTAAAATTAGTCAACATACAGGTCTACAATGCCTCATTCCTTCCTATCTGCCTGTCTGCCTGCCACCCTGCTTTCTTTGCCTTCAAAGCTAAGTCTCATTTTTCTTGTGAAGCTGGTTTGAGTTTGTAGGCAGCCTCCAGCCTCATTTTGGCAGTAACAGGATCCAGCAGCATTAGCTACCACTACAATGAAAATTTCTAACTATTGCATTGAATCAAATGGTTCAAGGGATTCTGAAAAGCAACCAAAAACAAAGTCATCAAACTCAAGGTTTCCAGGCCTTGTTGCCCACAGTTCCTTCTGTCTAGTGATGTCTATGGACACAGACCCTGGATATGTTCTCTGTCAGTCATGGGAAGAAAAGAGGAAGAAACAGCCTCAGATCAGGAAGGACTTTTCATATTTTTACCATGGATCTGCACAAAACACCACAGGTCTCAATTTTCTTCTTAGTGTTCTTCCTCACAGACTTCAGAAATGTCTCACATAAATCAAGTGGAAAGATCACAGGACATTGGCCTCTGACTTTCTGAAAGGCAATGGAAAAGAGAGAAAAGTCTTAGGCAACAGTGCCTGCTGTTCATTAACAGAATTCATCATGAGAACCTGGAAGAGAAAGGAAATGTTATTGGGATTCTCTCCATGAGTACCTCCCATGATGAAATCACAAATCGAGCCTGTTTTTTCAAGCTCTGGGTACAGCTGACTGGGAGCTGGGACCATGGACTTTATAGCCAGCTTGAGTGGATAGAGCGTTATTTTTGAATATGACTGTGAGATGAGTGAAAATGGACCACAGAAACCAAAGCCTGAGGAAATGGACAAGGAAATGCAATATTCTCTGTGGTGGTGCTCAGTGCTCCAGACTTCAGACACCTGTCCACCTGCATGTGCTTACTTTACCAGCAGTTGATCTTCTCTGCAACCTTTTGTCATGTCCCTTGGGGCTGGCTGTAGAGATGTCTGCTTAAGGATCCCAACACTCAGTCTTTCTTCATTCTCTCTCTGTGCATGCTTTTCTCTTTCTCTCTCCCTTCTTCCCAAGTATTGGAGCCAAGAGCTTTCCCAAGAAACCTGCATTTCTATACTGTAATTTCATCTTACCATTAGCTCATTCCTGTGCTAAAATGAGGAACCAATTCTACACAAGTCATTTCCAAGTAAGAAACCAGTGGTTATTTACCTGTACTTTCCTCTTGCCATTTTTCCCAGAGTGCTAGGCAGATGTTGATGTGTTTGGGGTGACGAATTTAGTCTTTTCCTCTGTTGAACACTGCTGTGGTGGGCTGGAGGTTTTGGTTGGTACTGAGGAAGGTTGAGCTTCCTTTGCTGTTAATGTTGCTCCAGGTCCTACTTCTCTACTTTTGTTTTCTTCAGGTTCATACAATGGATCAAATGGAATAGAGCACCAACTAGAACATCCTGCTTTTTTAAAGCTGTCTCTTATGTCCTCCCAGAAGTCTGCCTGCTCTGCTGCTTCCTCTTCATCCTTCTCCTACAGGAAAAGGATTTACGTAAATACTTGAAATCCCAGAAGAAAAGTCTTGTCATCACAGAGATGAACAAAACCTCGTTCTGTTCATGTCTGACATCTCAGAGTTGGATCAATAAATCTGGTGTGGTAGAAATTAGCCATCACCCCTTATTCAGTTCCTATATGGATGTCTCTAATAAAGGCTAAGTCTCAGTCTTTTCTACAGTCCACCTATCTTTGTGTGTTTGTATGTGCTGTGTGTTTTGGCTGTGTGTGTTGTGGTTGTGTGTTTTTACGTGAAAATGATTGTGGAGCCTATTCATTGACTCATAGACTCCAGTGGAACATAATAAGACAGTCCAAGAATAAGCTGAATAGCTGCTGCACAATCCCACTGTCTCTGTGCTCCTCATACTGACCATCTCTGTTATGCATTTTTCATATTCGCTGTTAAATTTCTTTAGTAGGTTCCTCTTCAGATTCTCAGCCCTGGCAAAAAATGATATATAGGATCTGAAATACAAAATCAAATTGCAGAATTAGAACAGTTCTAATGTGAAAAAAGGGGGGAATAAACCAAGTTGGGAAAGGCAGCAGTAACTCATGCACAGCTTGAACCCTATTCCCAGCCATCCCTCTCCTCTTACTGCTCTGCTGAGGCAGCATCTGACCCCTTCCCATCAAGTGTCAGGATCTGTGGATTTTCTTTGAGTAGCTCCAGGCTGCTCTGGAGACATTTGTTCATCAGCTTAGGCAACAAAGCCCCACCTTGATGAAGTTTGATCTTCTTCCATGGGCATTCCTTTTTTTGGAGTTTTGGGAAAATATTCAGTTTTTCCACACATAATCTAAAGGAATAAAGGAGAGTGAATAAGATGTACAGAAAATTTTGACATATTTAAATGAGGCCCGGAGGAAATTTAGCCTCTGTATGCAAGATTTCAGAAGTTCCTGGAGTTTAGAGAGGCACACGCTGAAATCCAGCATCAGTTTCTGTCCCAGAGTCTGGAAAGATATATGTAATTACTGTAATGCTAAACTGGCACATTCAGCAAATACCACCTGTCAAGAAGTATAGGTAAACTGTTAAGGTCCGTGCTTGTCATCCCTGCACTCAGGAGGTAGCACATAGAATTAATAGACCCCCAGATCCTTGAGGAAACAGGGCATAACCCTGACTTTCAAAACAGGGAATAAAGACAACAGTCTCTCTTTTTCCATTCTGAATCACAATATGGATTGCTGCTCATAGAGCACCTTTGTGTATTGTTTCCCATCAGGGTACAACCTCACCTCAGAGATCATTAGGTAATGGAAGGAGACACTGAGGGTGCTCAGAGTTAGGAGTGCATGTGCTGTGGTTACCTGGTGGGATGCTGCACCCAGGGATGCTGTTAACCTGCTTCAACCCTCACATCAGTCCAAAATTCTGAGACTGATACTCCAACCAAGGACCATTCATGGAGATAACGTAGAACCACTGCACAGATGTTGCCCATGGCAGTTCAGTGTGCAAATAAGTTCCATAGTAATGAGAACAGGGAATGTCTCTGACATGAACTGATTGACCTGTTCTTTGATCACTTCAACCTGAAGGGGGCACAGCCTTATCAGGCCACAGAGGAAGACAGTGGAGCCACTCCTGATGAGACCTGATAGAATAGATCAGAAGGAAGGGGAGGAGGACCTCCCTCATCAGTGTACTTGGGGAGGGAAATGAGTAGAGAAGTGTGAGAGCAGTTGAGAAGGGAGGGCAGGAGGGAGGGGACTACAGGGGGAATACAAAGTAAATAAACTGTAATTAAAAAAATAAAAAATATTTACTATCTTCAAAGAAAATAAAAAATTAAAAAAAAAGAACAATTCATGATCCTGTCAGAAACTCTGCTTGAGAGGAGGGTATGATCAGAATCATTTTATGTACATATGTGCTTTTCATCACTGTTTGAAAAGCTGATATCTCAGAGGACACACAAGTTCCTTGTTAGAGTGATTTGTCTTTGGAAGGGTAAGATAATGAGAGGGAGATACAACATGAGCTCAAGAGAATACCTTCATGTTACAGAATACCAACAATGGAAAACAAACAGAAGAACCCTTGTTCCAGGATTTGTACAAGCAGGGAAATGCAAACTGTCCTGCTGAACTCATCTCTAAACCTGATATTTCTCCTCTCTGTGGAACAAGAAGGTGATATCTCTCCTCAGCACACGCAGTCTTCTGAAGATCAGGGAAGTCATGGCCAGAAAACCCCACCCCATTGTCTGAGCTCCTCAGAGTCCTGTGTGTCTCCTTAGGTTCTGTTTCACCAAAATCAGAGCTAGATACAAGTAGTGAGATTTTAATATCATTTACTTCATCAAACACAGCACTCTTGTCACTGACCCTATAAGAGTCATACCCTGGTGTGACTTAATCTTGTGTTTAATCTGCCTGTGTAAGAATGATGAGGATCTTGGGAAAATTTGCTACTGTGCTGAACCCCACTGACTCTAGGTGCTGTACAGTCCTCTGGTGACTGTACCTTCAGGGAAGGCTACCCTCTTTCCTATACAACTCAAGAGGCTAAAGGATGAAAGGAAGAGGGATCTGGGTTTGGATACACATCAAAGATAATCCTGTGCCTTAGACACCATTTGCTGATCAATACACTCACCAATTCAGATATGCGCTGCTTCCCCACCAGCTGTTATTTTCAAAAAGACCTACCCATGTGGGCACAGGATCAAGAACTCTTACTAATGATAATCTTTTCTAGGTCTCACCATTTGTCTGCAATTTCATCATTTCCTTGTTTTTAATTGCTGAGTAGTATCTCATTTTATAAATGTACCACAATTTCTGTATCCATCCCAGAAGCAGACAGACACAGATGGTATATACTCACTTATAAGTAGATATTAGACATATAATATAGGATAATCATACTAAAATCTGTACACCTAAAGGAGCTAATCAAGAAGGACCCTGGCTAAGTTGATCAACTCTAATTCAGGTAGGCAAGTAGGATGGACTTCAGAAGAGGGAGAAAACAAGGAACAGGATAGGAGCCAACCACAGAAGGACTCTATCCTGCAGGGTGTCAAAGCAGAAGCTGAGACTCATAGCTAAACATTGGGCAGAGTGTAGGAAATATTATGAAAGAAGTGGGAGATAGAAAGACCTAGAGAGGTCAGCAGCTCTACAAGGAGAAAAAAAAATATCTGGGCACAAGGACCTTTTTAGAGACTGATACTCCAACCACGGACCATTCATGGTGATAATCTAAAACCTCTGTCTAGATGTAGCACATGGCAGCTCAGTGTCCAAGTGGGTTCCCTAGTAATGGGAATAGGGACTCTCTCTGACATCAACTCAGTGGCTGGGTCTTTGATCACCTCCCCCTGAGAGGAGTGCATCCTTACCAGGCCACAGAGGAAACCAATGTAGATACTCCTGAAGAGACCTGATAGACTTGGATCAGTTGGAAGGGGAGGAGGACCTCCCCAATCAGTGGAATGGGGGAGGAACATGGGTGAAGAAGAGGGAGGAAGGGTGCGATTGGGGGCCAGGGAAGGGGCTACAGCCGAGCTACAAAGGGAATGCAGTGTAATTAATAAAATTTGTTTTAAAAAAAACTACTCATGACGTTCTTTATTTCTGACTACAGTACCTTTGTTCCTTGTGTCTTTGAATAGGGAGGAAAAGATTGTGTATGAACTGCCAGAAATATGATTAAAACTTGACATTGTCAAATTCAGTAACTGTCAGCAAATGTGGCAAACATGAACAGGAGAGCATCATGATTTAGGAAACAGTCCCAGAAAAGGAGATATAAACTGCAGGTTCTCACGTGAAGAATTTATGATAGAGAATAAAGGCTCCTTCTTCTTTTCCACATTCATCCAGTTCAGTTGCCATTTTGAAGAAGTCTTCCCTCAGGCTCAGGTAAGAAACCTTGGAAAATTTTTTGTTGATTTTGATGTCCTTCCCTAGAGCACTTAAGATCTGGAACAGCTCTTGAGGTGAAAGACATCATCGTGTCTATGGATGGCCTAAGAAAAAAGCAGACAGGAAACATCAAAACCCATCTCCTGCTGTGCCAACTAACTAATACACAATGTTTGCTTGTGTGTGTGCCGCATGTATGTGTGCCGGCTTGTGTGACAAACCTCTCCCTAAAGAAATCAGAGCAAATAAAATTTGTTGTGATTCAGCTCAATAAATTTAGTGAAAAGGCACAGCATGGGATCCCCTTAATATGGTTGTAAAGTGGCAGATTCCAGAGCTGGGGTCTCTGTGTCCCTTTAAAACACAATGCAAATGAGCTTTCAGGTAGCAAGTAACTTAAAAAGGGGTCCCTACAAACAGCCTGCTTATTGAGATTAGCACCATGACTTTACATAGCTGTTGGTATAATGTTCTTTTGGAATGTATACAATTTACCCTTGTTAATTCAAATGCTGCTTTCTCTACAAGGAGGAGGACCAAGCACCTAGTTTCAATCAGTAGGAACACTGAATTGTGATGCTCACCTCTCTCATGTTTGTGTAAACATGCCACCGTTTCTTCTCTGTGTTGTCAAAAAAAAAACAACAAGCCATTGCAGTGCAATGGGGAGAATAGAATGAGATATTTTGGTTTAGAGGGCAGAGGAAGGAAGCAGGAGGGTAGGGACAGAAGTGAGCAGGAGAGAACTTAGAACCACATGGAGAGATGAACCGGACCTAAAATATGACTAAAAATAAGTATAATGGGTAAAGTATGAGTGGTAGGAAACTATGCAAGTTTGGAGACTTAGGATGGAGTAACTATTGCCCAGCACAGTGCTCTAGGTTAATTAAATAAATCTTAGTCTCTGTGTGGTGATTTGGGTATACAGCAGGTTTAGGAATAACCACTGCTTAACTTAAAAAATACATTAAATACCTACAACACATAGCTATGAATAGTTGTGCACACATTGGAGGATTTTGCATACACATAAAACCAGCACTCACCACAGAGACTTCTCCTGATATAACCAAGACAATTAGGGAGCACCTGAGCTTGGAGGAACCCATATCTTTGTATTCTATAATTCAATCCCAGCTAGAAGAGGGATTGGGTGCTCCCCGTAATTTAATTAGTATCTACGATGTTCAAGTATTCAATAACACCTGAGTGACAATGAGGAATGAAAACCCAGTTCCTGCTGTTGAAGGACTTTGGGAACTAAGGCTGAGAAGCAGCAGAAAGAAACAAACCTTTGAGAACTGTCAGCACCTTGGACCACAGCATTCCACAATCCTATCCTGAAAGTTTTCAAGGAAGTCGGGGTGTTTGAGAGCAGAAATGCAATGTACTCTAAAGACTACCTATTTACAGTATTGCCCTCTTTTGTCTATCCCACTGACAGTGTAAAGAAAAGGTGATATATTATCACTCTAGTTCTATAGTTTAAACACCGAGAAAGACATTAGGATTTTAAATTTGCCAAATATGATTTAGTGTAAATTACCCTTATTGTAACATGCAATGAGACTTACCACATTTGCTGTTCCAGTAGTGAAAGGTCCTTTATTTTCTAGACAAATCTGGTAGTCTGACTGTCTGCATATCAGTAAGTTACCTTCTGTCACCAGATAAACAAGTTTTTAGGAAAGGAGACTTTTACTTCTGAAAATTAATATTAAACTGTGCCTTGCTGTAGTAATGATAACTATTGTTAGTATTAATTTATAAATACAAGGAGGCTTACAACAGGTTTTCTATGAAAGAGGTTTATTAAGTGGAGAGAGGGTAACAGGGAGAGTGGGCAATGATGGGGGGAAGAGAGAGATAAGAGGAGGAGGAAAGGGGGGCGCCCCGATAGAGAGAGAGAGGAAGAGGAAGAGAGAGAAGAGAGGAAGAGGAAGAGAGAGAACAGGTGTCCTGTTGTCCTTTTTAAGGTCAGGTAACCACTAACCACGCCCCCAGTGTGGCCACCTGATTGGGCGATACAAGATGATGTCATAAGTTGCTAGGTAACCCAGAAGCAGGTTGTTTCAGAATACTAACATTCCTCCCTTTTTCTATAATTAATAAGTGAGGAACTTGGTCTGCTTTTCATGTAAGGCAAGTTAAAGTATATAAGTCTAGGTTCATTGGAAGCAGCTCTTAGTTGTCATGTAAGGGGTTACAAGAGAAAAAAATTATAGGAACAAAAATGGTCAGATTACATAGTCAAGGGGAGGAAGAGAAGCCTCTGCCCTGGAAAATTTAGGGTAGAGTGTTGTCAGTAGAGAGTTGTCAGCCATGCAAGGCAGCAAGTAGGGACTAAGGGACACTGGGAGAATCTGGAACTGCTTGTCCTGGTCCTGAAACACACCATTTCAGCCTTTTGTTAATAATAAGTGAATAACGGGGGTAGATTCTCTTCTGGCTACTTCCTGCTGACACTGGGGTCACTGTGGGGGGGTCAAAAGGCTGAAATGCTGTCCAAGTCCAGTAAGAATAGACTGTTTTGATGCTGTCCAGGATCCGTGAGAACATCCATGGCTGGGAGGGAAGTGTAGGTCCAGCTTGTTGGAAGTCTGTGAAGTCAGAGTTGAACACTTGTAGCTGCTTTGGCACTTTTGTAGCTATAGGAACATTTGCGTCTGGCAGGACACTGAAACACACATATACAGGCAAAAGATAAGTAGGTTACGGAGAAAATCCTTTAGGTGTACATTAAAAACTTTTGGGATAGCAAACAGAGATGGAAGGTTTGAATCAATGAGACTTGTACATGGGAATATCCGTTTACCTGAGGAACTTTTATTTACCCAATCACTGGCAGTAGCTAAGAAGGCTTTGCTCTAGATCTGTCATTGAGGCAAGGTTTTGTTACAGAAGGGTGTAAACTTGGAGCCCCTAGTGATAGCAGGCACTAGGTGTAGAAACCCGAAATTCTCCAGAAGACATCTCATGGGAGAATTTGGAGAATGGCATCTGGGCGTTTCCTATTGGGAGGCAGAGTCAGGGACCTTCCTAAGGTGTCCCACAGGGGAGGTATGACTCAGAACCAAGCCCTATTTAACTGGACACTGGTCAGCTGGTCCAGTCAGAAGGGAAGCTGCTGCTGCCAAAAGGCAGGGCACGTGCCCCTGGGGCACAACAAGAGTACAGTGGTTGCCTAACGTTAGGACTTCCCAGGAACAACGTGAACAATTGCGCACAAGAGAGAAAGAGAAACCACATGAGATACCACCTGAGTGGCAATGCACCTCCCTAGGGAAAGTGAACCCTAAAATGAAAGTGAGGCCTTAAAATGAAGGTCAGCAGAGGGTTAGCTCTAGACATGGCTAGAAGGGTCCCTCGGTCTCAAAAGATAGCATGAAGTTGCCGGGAGCTCAACGGTCAAGCTTCTCCTACAAAGAGAGGCGTTTTATGCTGACCACTGAGGTGAACTCATCAATGTAGGTGCTGGCAATGAGGAGATCTCACTAATCCAGCCCATATTGCATGCAGTAAATAGCAGTCTGGTAGCCAGTAAAGGGAGTCCCAGAACCAGGGAAAGGGGAGAAATCCCACCTTTTGAAATAGGCAATAAGTACAGTACTTATCTGGAGTCCAATTGACCTGAGAGGTGGATATAGGTAGACTTCCTGCAGCTTACAAGAATTACTTTTAAGTTTTAAGAAGGAGATAAAACTTTAGATATGTGAGTATCACAATTGTAATCTGCACTGAAATATACATTGTAGAAAAAGCAATAGACATATATATGTGTTAACACAAGCATTCCTTAAGGTAAGCTCTGAAAAGGCAAAAGCTTTTCATGAAGTAAAACAAAAACTCACTTGATCTTAACAGCATAATAATACATATTATGGAGACAATCTTGAGCTTAGAACCATAATAGTACGTGACAGAGTGGAACGTTTTTTGTACTAGAGTTAGACTAATAAATTAGAGCTTTATTGATAAAGGTCACAACTCTGGACAGTTAATACAATAGTAGCATAGGAACAGGAGAAACCATCAAGCAGTTTTACCTATTTAGGATATTTTAAATTACCTTAGACCTTGTAACCTTTACAACTTGCATTTAACAACTTTAAGACACAATTTTAGGCTCTCAAACAAGTATAACTTGTGTTTATTAACCTTAAGACACTTTTTAAAACTCTCAGATATGTATAACTTGTCTTTATTAACCTTAAGACATTTTTTCAGACCATTAAAGATTTTTTAGGCCCTTTTTATAGTTGTTTACCATGAGACGGAAAGGGGGGGGGGCGATAGAGAGAGAGAGAGAGAGAGAATAAGAGTAAGAGTAAGAGAGAGAACACGTGCCTGGTTGTCCTTTTTAAGGTCAGGTAACCACTAATCACGCCCTCAGATGATGTCATAAGTTGCTAGGTAACCCAGAAGTGGTTGTTTCAGAATACTAACAACTATGACCATGCGGATACAGGCTTTTCATCCTGTAACTCATTGACTGAAGCAGGATGGTAGTTACAACCTCCATTCAGAGTGAACACTTAAAAATAATTTTAATTGAAAAAAAAACAGGATTAAGTCATTGTTTTTTAAAATAATGATTTACAATGAAGTTGGATTCCAGATGGCAGCAGCTGCATGTATCCTAAGAACTTTGAAGCAGTTACAAGAAACCTCAGAGACCCATGAAGGCTCAGAGGAGATGCAATGCAGCGGAGCACAAATCTGCAGAGAGCACATTATTTTCAGAACAACTAAACATGCCACGTCTTTGGAGAATATGTTTTGAAAAAGTGGTTACATGAAAATGGAGAAAACAAAGATGGCTGATCAGAGCCCCATGCATGTGGCAGAGAGAAGTGAAACTAGAGTCAGAGCAGTTGGCGCTGGTGGAGACGGATAAGGGTTCATTTTCTGGACAGGGCCTCCTCAAAAAACCTCCAAGGTCTGGGTTGTAGCTGGAGGCCATGGTGGTGCCCATGGTCCTTGCCTCATTCAGAAACCATGTGGCAGTGCATGTTCTCTTAGCCTCTACACCAAATACAGTCTAGGCAGGATGCCATTGAAGAGAGTTCTTAAAAACTGTTGTCAAGAATGTATATACCATATGTGTCTTTCTGGGTTTCCTCACTAATTATCTTTTCTAGTTCCCACCAGTGGCCTGCAAATTTCATAATTTTCATGTTTTTATTTGCTGAGTGGTATTCCCTTACGTAAATGTACCACATTTTCTGTATCTATTCCTCCATTGAGGGACACCTAGGTATTTACAAATAAAGCTGCTATAAACATAGTTGAGCAAATGTCCTTATTGAATGGTGGGCATCTTTTGAGTATTTGCCTAGGATTGGTATACCTGGATCTTGAGGTAGCCTTATTCTTAATTTTGGAGAAATCACAAGATTGATTTCCAAAGTGGTTGTAAAAGTTTATATTCCCACCCACTTTGGTGGATATTAGTCATATAATATAGAACAAATATACTAAAATTTATAGTCCTAAATAAGCTAAACATCAAGGAGGACCCTAGGGAAGATGCTTAATCCTTATTCAGAAAGGCAAACAGGATAAACATGGGAAGTAGGAGAAGACAAGGAATAGGACAGGAGCCTTCCACAGAGGACCTCTGAAAGACTCTACACACCAGGGTATCAAAGCAGATAGTGAGACTCATAGCCATACTTTTTGGGCAGAGTGCTGGAATCCTTATGGAAGACAAGGGAGATAGAAAGACCTGGAGAGGACAGGAACTACACAAGGAGAACAACAGAGCCAAAATACATGGGCCCAGGGGTACTTGCAGAGACTGGTACTCCAACCAAGGAACATGCATGTAGAGTATGTAGACCGCTTCTTCAAAGGAAGTCCATAAACTGCTCATTTTCCAGGTGAGTTCCCTAGTAAGAGGTACAGGGCATGTCTCTGACATGATCTCAGTGGCCAGCTCTTTGATCATCTCCCGCTAGAGGGTGTAGCCTTGCCAGGCCACAGAGGAAGATGAGGCAGCCAGCCCTGATGAGACCTGGTAAGTTAGGGTCAGACAGAAGGGGAGGACTTCTCCCATATCAGGTGACTAGAGAGAGGGCATAAAGGTAAAAGAGGGTGGATGGGTGGGACTGGGAGGAGAAGAGTGAGGGGGCTGCAGAAGGGATACAAAGTGAATATATTGTAATAAATAAGTAAGAAAAATTGCGATCAAGGTGATGAAGTATAGAACTCTTCAGGATTGATGGCTTCTGCTTGGATGTGGGGCCAGGATGGGGCAAGGATGAACTCAGTTACTTTTAAGGACATTGAGACTTTGACCATGTTCCAATGAGTATATGAACAACACATATTTGAATTGATGTATTTTTGTTCACTATATTCACACATCGTATTTCTAGAAATAATTGACAAATATAATTGTTCTTCATGAAAAAGGGACTGCTATCATGAGAAGCATCCTTAATGAAAACTTAGTTTATGCCAGTTGTTAGACATTGGAGAAGCAAGCTGATCAAGAGAAATATAAAGCAAAAAATCAATCTTCCTCTGTTTGTGTAAATATATTTTGATTGTTTGGATTAACTTTACCTTAGCAAGTAGTCATTCTTAACATGAGTATTATGTATGTGTATTTACAAAATACATGATAAACAGAGAAGCATGATTAGTACTGTAAGTAAAATAAATTAGGCCTCAAAGAAGACATCTGAGCCTTTCTGTGCTGGGAATTCGTATTCAAAACTTATTCTAAGGAAACAATCATATTCTGTGGCTAATATATTAGAATTAAATATAGAGCATATATATATGTATATATATATATTTAATAGTTTAATACATTTAGTCACATAATGCTAGCGGTATGACAATAGGAAATATAGACTATTGCAATTATTAAATCTGTGCTGGTAAAATAGATAAAAATGTAAAGCCACATCTCACCAAGCCTTACAACACGAACTCAACATTTGGTACCTACATGGTGGAAGGAAAGAACAGACTCCTTCCAGTTGTCTTCTGACCTCCATAGATGAACTGTGGCACGTTAACACGAATCTATCTAAAATATGTCTATATACATGAACTCTCTCTCTCTTTCTCTCTCTCTCTCTCTCTCTCTCTCTCTCTCACACACACACACACATAAATCAAAAATATTTTAAAAATTAAAGAAACACAAAATCCCATATCTGGCTTTTTAGATTCTTTAAAATCCCACTCTGTACTTCCCCTTATGTTCCTTCTACATTTTTAATTGCTTTATTTTATTTTTATTAATTACAGTTTATTCATATCGTATCACAACTGTAGCTCCTCCCCCATCACCTCCCAATCCCACCCTCCATCCCTCTTCTTCTTCTATGTCCCTCCCCCAGTCCAATGATAGGGGAGGTCCTCTTCCCCTTCTATGTGACCCTAGTCTATCAGGTCTCATCAGTACTGGCTGCATTGTCTTCCTCTCTGGACTGGCAAGGCTACTCCTCCTCAGGGGGAGGTGATCAAAGAGCCAGCCACTGAGTTCATGTCAGAGACAGTAACTGTTCCTATTACTGGGGAACCCTCTTGGACACCTAACTGCCATGGGCTACATCTGTGCAGGGGTTCTAGGTTATCTCTATGCACGGTCCTTGGTTGGATATAGTCTTAGAAAAGAGTCTTCTGCCCAGTCTTTTTAGATCTGTTGCTCCCCTTGTGGAGCTCCTGTCCCCTTCAGGTCTTCTATCTCTGCTTTTTTTTTTACAAGATTCCCTGAACTCTGCCCAAAGTTTAGCTATGAGTCTCAGCATATATTTTACTACCCTGATGGATAGAGTCTGTCAGAGGCCCTCTGTGGTAGGCTCCTGTCCTGTTCCCTGTTTTCTCCCTCTTCCGATGTCTGTCCTGTTTTCCTTTCTGAATGAAGATTGAGTATTTTACCTAGGGTCCTCCTTCTTGACTAGCTTCCCTAGGTGAACAGATTTTAGTATGATTATCCTATATTATAAGTCTAATATCCACTTAGAAGTGACTATATACCCTGTGTGTTTTTCTAATTCTGGGGAACCTCATTCAGGATGATCTTTTATAGATTCAACGATTTGCCTAAAAATTTCATGATCTCCTTGTGTTTAATTGCTAAATAGTAGTCCACTGAGTAAATTTACCACAATTTCTGTATCCATTTTTCACTTGATGGATATCTGGGTTGTTTCCAGCATCTGACTATTAAAAATAAAACTGCTATGAACATGGTTGAACCTTGTATACTTGAGCAACTTTTGGATGTATGCCTAGAAGTGGTATAGCTGGATCTTGAGGTAGTACTATGACTAATTGTCTGAAAAAGTGCCAAATTGATTTCCAAAGTGGTTGTACAAGTTTACAATCCCACCAGCAAATGCAGTAGGGTCCCTCTTTTTCCACATCCTCTCCAGAATGTGTTATGCCTTGAGTTTTTGATCTTTCCCATTCTGATGGTTATAAGGTGAAATCTCAGGGTTATTTTGATTTGCATTTCAATGTTGACTATGAATGTTGAGCATTACTTTAAGTTTTTCTCTGCCATTCGATGATGTTTTTCTTTTGAGAATTCTTCCTTTAACTCTGTACCCCATAGGAATTACCCAGCTCCCTCAGACCCCATGAGCTCAGGTGCTACCTGTGAACAAGCACTCTGGACATTGGGCACTAACTCTACTTTTCCAGAGTAGAGTTGTCTGGAGGACCACACAGATGCTCTTGTTTCCTAGACATGCAACACAGACTCATTTCTTTGTCCTCAAGGCCCAGTTTTAATGTAAACCCCAGGACCAGGAGGGTTGCTCACTGACCACTGAATAAAACACAGCTGCTTATCCAGCCAGGTCAGCCAAGGCAGCCCTGCTCACAGAGGATTGGCAACACTAATGTGGAACAGCACCAGCTGTCAAAAAGTATCTTGTCCCTCAGTTCTCCTTTTACATACACCTGTTTTCTCTGTGTGTGTTTCAGCCAAAACAGTCCCAGAAATTCTTTGCTTTCCTACTCTTTTCCCTGCTCTTAAAAACTCAATACCCCAGGGAACCCTAGACCCTGACAGCCAACCATGCCAAAAAGAATGTGAAGGTACATTTAGTGAGTACCTGAGTAACTACCCAGTCGAAAGTCACAACCTTAGATAATTTCAGATCCAATACCACCATCTTTTCATTCAGTGCATTCCCCTTAATTCCAGATCATTTTGAAGTTTCCCAACTTTGGAAACTATCCAATTAAATAAATATTAAAATTTCATTTCCTACCTGACATTGTCACAGAGGCAAATAGGAGTAAAGGGATAGGATCTGGATAAAGGGATGAGATAAAGGCTTGTTGGGTTTCACAAGAAAAAGTCACATGTTCACAGAATCAGAGATAGTGGACACTGAGGCAAATCTGTTTACTCATCTCCATGGAAAGCTCAAAATTCTATCAGGTGCTGATTGGTTGAGAGGGAGAATGATGTCATGAAACACATGAAAGCCAGTAATAGTTTCAGGAGCCATGTATTAATAGGGCCAAGTGGACACCTTGCTTGAGAGAAAGGCTGAGCAGCCCTAGGTGCCTCAATCTGGAAAGCTGAAAGCACACAACCCAGAGATGACAGCTCCTGTGTCCAAGACTCTTAGTTCAGGAAATTTTTCACACATTTCTTCAAAGGGGTCATTAATAAAGTCTTGTATCATTGACATGTGAATTTTTCATTATCACAGATTTCATTAGTATTTGTTAAATGCACAGGAATGTCCTTAGTCAGTGAATTGCTTACTATGAAAATGCCCCATGATAAAGGCAACTCTCTGAACATAATCATTTAATTGGGACATGGCTTATAGTTTTACAGAGTTCATCCATGATATCATGTCAGCAAGCAATCATCTTGCTGTGCTTCAGCAGAGCTGAGAACTTTTCATACTGAACCACAGAGGCAGGCAGAGAGAGACAGAGACAGAGACAGACAGACAGACAGAAACAGGCTGAAACAAAGACGCAGCTCAATGGTGTCCACTATTTGTCTCCTGGGCAGGGAGACCCGTACTTGTGGCAGCCACTTCTGTTGTTTCAGTCTTGGATCATAGAGACCCATACAGTGGCCTGCTGCTGCTGAGGAACTGGGATGCCTGCCTCTGCTGTCTCAGTTACCCTGCAGGGAGGTCCATGCATGGAGCAGCAGGTACTGCAGGCTGCCTCTACCGAGGAGGAAGGTCTGTGCTTGGGTCAAGGGGAATTGCAGGGGTGTCGAATATTTGCCACTCTCAGTCTCCAGAGATATCCACAGGTGACCTGGATCAAAAATGTCCCAGCTTTCAGGTTGTCCATTCTCTCCCAAGAAGCCTCAATGTCAATGTGCTGGCTTCAGTTTTGGCTTTTCAGATTCTGTGCCCTTCAGAGGCAGTGCATGCTGGTGGCTGCCATCTTGGATTCCTCTAAAATTTTTAATTTACACTTAAATTAGCTTTTGTGGTGCTAGGAATGAAACACGGGGTCCTACATAAGCTAGTCCAACACTTTCACCACTGAGCTACATCCTGATCCAACAGAGCATTACTAAACAGCTGTCCAGTCAAATCTCACCTAACCCAGAGTCTATAAAACATTCTTTCATACAGATCACTCACTGCAGGAACTCAGAATACTATTTGATATACCTTGTCAAGCAAAGCTCTGTCTAAATATACATACACATAAACACACACACACACACGTAATCTTTCAAGATATAACCCTGTTTAAAAAGTAAAGGTTCCTGTTTTCTCCCCCTTCTGATGTCCATCCCATTTGCCTTTCTGAGTGAGGATTGATCATCTTACCCTGGGTCCTCTCTCTTGTTTAACTTATTTATGTGTATAGATTTTGGTATGTTTATCCTATATTATATGTCTAATATCCACTTAAAAGTGAATATATACCATGTTTGTCTTTCTGCTTCTGGGATACCTCACTCAGGATGATCTTTTCTAGATCCCACCATTTGCCTGCTAATTTCATGATTTCCTTTTTCTTTTTTTTTACTTGCTGAGTAATATTGCATTATGTAAAGGTACCATAATTTCCATATCCATTCCTCAGTTGAGGGGCATCTGGGTTGTTTCCAGGTTCTGGAAACAGGACAGGAGCCAACCACAGAGGGCCTCTGAAAGACTACCCAGCAGTGTATCAAAGCAGATGCTGACGCTCATAGCCAAACTTTGAGCGGTGTGCAGGGAATCTTATGGAAGAAGGAGGAGATAGAAAGACCTGGAGGGGACTGGAGCTCCACACGCAGAGCAACAGAACCAAAAAAATCTGGGCCCATAGGTCTTTTCTGTGACTGATCTTCCAACCAAGGACCATGCACGGATATAACCTACAACCCTTGCACAGATATAGCCCATGGAAGTTCAGTGTCCAACTGGGTACCCTAGTAATGGGAATAGGGCCTGCCTCTGACAAGAACTCAGTGGCTGGCTCTTTGATCACCTCCCCCTGAGCAGGAAGCAGCCTTGCCAGGCCACAGAGGAAGACAATATAGCCAGTCCTGAGGAGACTGGATAGGTTAGGACCAGATGGAAAGGGAGGAGGACGTCTCCTATAGATGGACTTGGAGAGGGGCATGGGAGGAGATAAGGGAGGGCGAATGGGATTCAGAAGGGATGACAGAAGGGGCTACAGGTAGGATACAAAGTGAATAATCTGTCATTAATATAATAAAATTAAATTAAAAATTAAAGAACTAAAAGTAAAGGTTCATTTTAACGAGTGTGTGCAAATGCCTAAATGTATGTAGGTACATCGTATACCATTTCTGATACCCACAGAGAGCAGAGGAAGTGTCAGATCCCCTGGAACTGGAGTTACAACTGGTTGTTAGCCACCCTGTGTGTGGTGGGAGTCAACCCCAATTTCTCTGAAAGATCACCCAGTGCTCTTTTTTTTCAGATTTGTTTTTTTATGTTTATTAATTACAGTTTATTCACTTTGTATCTCCCTTGTAGCTCCCTCCTTCCTCCTGTTCCAATCTCACCCTCCCTCCCCCTTCTCCACCCATGCCCCCCCCAAGTCCACTGATGGGAGAGGTCCTCTTCCCCTTCCTCTGATACTAATCTATCAGGTCTCATCAGGTGTGCAGCCAGTACTCTATCACTGAGATCCAGTCTCTAAAGTTAACTTTTTAACAACGGATGGGTTTTTCTTTTCAATATGAAGTTGATATTTAGGATCATCATACTCAATAGTTAAGATGATAATTGGGAAGAATTTCTAGTTTTATTGGTCAATTCAATCAAAACATGCAAAATGGCTAGACATGATGATATAGATATGTAATCCAGCACCTGGGAAGAAGAAGCCAGAGGATTTTAAATTCAAGGATAGCTTGGGCTAAACTTCATCTCAAGATTAAAAAAAATGGTAGGTTGTTCTGAACATGTACAGACTGAATCCTGCCACAGTTCTGTGATGGAGAAGTCTCTGCATATATTGAACTATTCTGCCTCCATGTCCTCATCTTTCTCAGAGCATCTCTTAGTTTCACCACGATCCATCAGAGAAAGTACAGTGACTACATAAATGAGGGAGGCCATTAAGGTGAACTATTCAAGAGAACAGGACCCTGAGGAAAGAAGAGCTTGCATTACACACGGCTTCACACTTAGTTCTCTCCCCAGCCACAGAGGGAAGACGGATATTCTTCCGTCAGACAAACACTTTATGAGATTTTGTACTATATAAAGAGACATCTTCAGGGCCTGGTGTATGCACATTGTAAAACCTTGAGATATTTTATGTTACAACATACATATTTAATGTGATAATAAAAAAGCTTATTTATTTCAAAGCCCCTTTTTATCCTTGCTTATATAACCAAACAGCTTGATGCTATTGGCTAAAATTTTAAAACTTTCATTATTCACATTGGCAATGGGACTGTGCCCAACTTCCAGAGATGTATAAATCAGACTCAGGCAGAAATGACACACTCAGGATGAGTGATTTGCCATCCATATGGAAGCACTGTGTTGGAGACTGAAAAATCCATGTTTTAAGACCCAGTGGTTTTCTTTAGCTCCACTGGACCTACAGCAGTATATTATTGTTACATTTTTATTTCACATGATGGTTAAATTATAAGCCTACAACTATTTGGTAAATATAACACCACACCATAAAAGAACAAGGGATAGCTTTAATAAAAGGCAGAAATAGCACTGAAATAGTAAGCTGAATTTTTAAAATGTTTAAAAATCAGATCAACAAATTGAAATTCACTTAAATAACACCAAATGGTATCTTAATACTCAACAACTGTAGGCTATTTAAAAAACTTGCAAGCTCATCAAGGCAGTATCTGTTACTGACAGCAGAGCTGGTAGCAGGCAGAAATTGCTGCTATCAATGATTTTCTATGACTAATGTGAGGAAGTTCTAGAGAAGCAGGGGCCATTGTTGAGTTTTGCTGGGCTTACTTAAAGGTTATTATCAAGTGCCAAATTTTTCCGCAGCCAACATATGGCAAAAGACATGAATTTACACATCAAATGTGCCCAGATTTATGCTGCAGACAGCCAATAGTGAAGGTGAAAGAGACTTACAGTGGTTAGCACATTCTAGAAAGAGCCTGAGTCACTACTGTTTACTTTTAATTTGTAAAAGACTGCTTCCAAAATAATGAGAATAACTTTTTAACCACAGTATGAGTCTGCTAGCTCTTCAGCTATGTCCGTAAACCATGAAAGCATTTGAATAAATCTAGTAAGTGCTAGTCAGATCCACGCAATAATCAAAACTTTGTAATTCAAAACTTTAGACAAGTATATGAGCTTGTACAAGTCATGAGCTTGATTTCTCAAGCACCACAAAATAATACTGATGATGATAAAGCAAACATTTTTAAAACAATCTCACAATTGTCTTTTACCATTTCGCTCATGTATAGATAAATATAGTTCTGATTGATTTTACCTTGAAAAACATAATGTTCTTTACCTAATCCATTTGTTTATTTTTATTACTTTTTTATTTATTTGGTGAGTACTGTGCACGTGTGAGTATGTCTGTTTGTGTGTGTGTGCTCATGCTATGGCACTAACATGAAGGGCAGAAAACAACTTATAAGAGCTGATTTTTTTCTTCCACAACATGAGTCCTACAGAATCAAACCCAGACCATCAAGAACTTGGTGTGAACCTAACCAAGTAAGTCAAATACTTGAATGGAAAAAAATTTCCAGACTCTAAAGAAAGAATTAGAAGAAGACATCAGAAGATGGAAAGATCTCCCATGCTCATGGCTTGGAGGATTAACAGTAAAAATGGCCATCTTAACAAAAGCAATCTACAGATTCAATGCAATTCCCATCAAATTACCAACACAATTCTTTACAGAGCTTGAAAGAAAAATTCTCAACTTCATATAAAACAACAAGAAACCTAGAATTGCTAAAACAATCCTCTACAGTAAAAGATCTTTTGGAGGTATCTCGATCCCTGATTTCAAGCTGTGGTATAGAGCAACAATACTAAAAACTGCATGGTCCTGGCATAGAAACAGACTGATGGATCAACAGAATCAAATAGAAGACTGTGAAATAAATCCACACACTTATGGACACCTGATTTTTGACAAAGATGCCAAAACCATTCAATGGAAAAAAGACAGCATCTTCAACAAATGGTGCTGGTCTAACTGGATGTCTACATCTAGAAAAATGAAAATAGATCCATATTTATCACTCTTCACAAAACTAAAGTCCAAGTGGATCAAAGACCTCAACATAAAACCAGACACACTAGAAGAAAAAGTGGGGAAAATCCTTGAACTCATTGGCACAGAAGACAACTTCATGAATAGAACACTAACAGCACAGGCTCTAAGAGCAACAATCAATAAATGGGACCTCATGAAACTGAAAAGCTTCTGTAATGCAAAGGACACTGTCATCAGAACAAAATGACTGCCTACAAATTGGAAAAGGATCTTCACCAACCCTATATCTGATAGAGGACTAATATCTCGTATATATAAAGAACTCAAAAAATTAAACGACAACAAATCAAATAATCCAATTAAAAATGGGGTACAGAAGCTGCTTTATTTGTAATAGCCAGAATATGGAAACAACCAAGATGTCCCTCAGTTGAGGAATGGATACAGAAATTATGGTACTTTTACACAATGGAATACTACTCAGCAATTAAAAAGGAGGAAATCATGAAATTCGCAGGCAAATGGTGGGACCTGGAAACAATCATCCTAAGTGAGGTATCCCAAAAGCAGAAAGAAACATATGGTATATACTCACTTATATAGACCTATAGGATAG
>CM053765.1:52069841-52103599 GCA_028658305.1 Pachyuromys duprasi | reverse complement strand
GTGAGGTATCCCAAAAGCAGAAAGAAACATATGGTATATCCTCACTTATATAGACCTATAGGATAGGAAGGTCAAGCTGAAATCTACACACCTAGGGAGAATATACAGGAAGGAGGACCCAGGTTGGTATGATCAATACTCTGAGGTTTAAAATGAGTCATGTAATTAAAGTATACAATCACACCTGCAGACCATGTGTGGAACACAAGCTGTACATTGCAAACTATAGCAAAAACGTGTTTTTCTATAGAGGCATACAAATACCAATAGCCACTTGCAATGAATAATCTGAAGTAAACTCACTTCTATTTGTTACACCTGGGAAGGACACAACAGCATATAACAAAAAAGCAATAACAATTCTGTGGTTTTGGAGAAACTGAGGTCACAAAATTCTTGTCTTGGTTTCTTAGAGTTTTCTTGCTAGCACTCAGAAATCTTCCTCACATGAATCCATTCTTCAACTGTGTGCCCACAATGAAGTAAATACATTTGATGATTGTGAAAATATAATAAACCCTTAAATATACAGAAATAATATGAATGAAACTTTATGTAAATTAAATTAGAAATATTTGAAATTTTACAGTAGTTATCAATTCACGAAGAAACTACACAACTAGAAAGCTCTTCTTAAGGAAACAATCTGAAGTTGCTAGAGCTGTGCATAAGATATTTTACTGCATTACACCTTTAATCAGAGAAAAATCAAAACGACTTTAACAGTTCATTATATCCATGCAAAACAATCATCTCAGAAAGACCAAGAGGTAGTTTATTCTGGAGACAAAGATGAGCGACCACAGCCCAGAAACAAAATTCAGCTTGACCCAAATACCATGTTTCAAAATGAAAATATTTTGTGAAGGCGTTAGAGTACAGAAAAGATAAGATCATAAGTCAGGGCTTCTAACACTGGAGGGAGCATCAGGTATGTGGGTTACAGTCAAGTGGGGGTATCCTGGCCATAGTCTTCTGATAGTGTCTCACAACAATGCTTAGCTCTAGGGTTGGTGAAAGCTAGTGCTCTGTCAGTCCTTTCTGAAAGGTTTTGCCTGATAATCACTTACATGAAGATGGTTGATGAATAGCTACTAAAGGCAGCTCTAGATAACTGGCTTTAGATCTTCGACATTTCAACTTTCTAGGACCACTAAGTCCTGATTACTTGGCCTTGCAGAATCTTTAACTCCTGGATGTCTTCTTTTCTGTAAACTGCTCATAACAACATGTAACTATTTAAAATTTCAAAAATTGCTAATGATTTGGGGGAATGGCACAATGCTACAAATATAAGCTAGTCACATGACACAAATCAATTAAGTAATAAAGTGTGTTAGATTTACATTCACACTTAGTTTCTGCACTATTGTACTATAAGTTTCTGTTTTCTGTGTTAGAATCAATGTTGTTTGATTTCTGCATTTATTTAATTTTTCTTTGTAGAGACAAATTGTTTCTACTTTGCATATTGGAAAACCTCTAAATGGTTACTTGGAGAGGGAATGAGCACTTTTCTTCCAGATGGCTGATGACTTGTCAGAGGGTCATCATGTGAGTGCTACTGTTTTCTACAGCATCGTAAAATGATTAGGTAGAAACGTTAATGTATTCTAATAACTAAAGTCCTAATTTACAACATCTACCATGTTTTAAATATTCAGACATCTGTTGCAGTTACATTGCGATTGCAAAGATACATTTCTTGCTTATTTGGCAAGCACTACAAATATATCTGTTATTTACAAGCTTGTTGCCTCATCTATCAAGATTGCTCAGAGCAGATAGCATTTAGTGACTAAGACTTAGCAAAGAATGATAAAAAAGAAAAATGGTTCCAGCCATAGTTATGTTAATGCAGGAATGCCAACTGTAAAACACAAGAACTCTATCAGGAAAGCATTTCCTTAAATACATTTCACCAAATACAGTCAGTGCAGTAATCCTTGTGCTGGGCTCTGTACCCCAACCATCAGATGATCAACACCACCACTATGGCCCCCATCACTTCCATCACCACCATCACCACTGCTGATCTCTACTGGTACCCTGCCAAGTTTCGAATTAAACTGAGACCTCTAGAAACCAGAACAGAGCATACTATAGTAAAGCACACTGGAAAATGACAATGGAGAAAGAAAATACTCTGAGTACTAAATTCCGTTAGTTTAGACCCTCCCACATATTTCCCCAGGAATGTTTTTGCGTGTTTGGGGTGGGGTTTTGTTTGCTACTCTTTTCATATTTTCTGTGTGACAACCCTCACACGGCAGCACCTCCCTAAGAATAACTGGGGCCAAGATAACAGTGTCAGAAACCACTTTTCAGAGCACCTTCCTTTTAAAGAAGCCTCCAGAAAATTTTTATAATTCTGCTTTCTCTTGAGGGTCCCTTTAGTTTTAAATTACAAAAAAACTAAAGTGAGAATAATGTTATATAGAGAAAAAAACTATGTGTGAGGAAATAGCGATGAGATAGAAAAAAAGTACATGCACTGACTGTCCATTTTCGTGTCACCAGGGGCATTTAGATTCGTTAGCCCACCACGTCTTAAAGGGAATAAGGCCCGCCCCCTCGTCTGCTTCCTCGCGAGACTTTGCGAGCTCCTCCCTCTTCCCTTTCTGCTGCCGCCATGCCATCCAGACTGAGGGAGATGCGGGAACTCCGGGGCCGCGTACACCACGGTTGCAGCCACATTGGTAAGCACCGCAAACACACAGGATGACGTGGGAAAGCTGGAGGCATGCATCAGCACAAGATTAACTTCGACAAATACTTTGGGAAAGTTGGTATGAGGCATTACCACTTAAAGAGGACTCCGAGCTTCTGACCAACTGTCAACCTGGTTAAATTGTGTACACTGGTCAGTGAGCAGACATGGGTCAGTGCTGCAAAAAAACAAGGCTGGAGTTGTCCCCTTCATTGATGCTGTGCCATCGGGCTACTACGGAGTTCTGGGGAAGCGCAAGCTCCTTGAGAAGCCTGCCTTTGTGAAGGCCAAATTCTTCAGCAGAAGAGCTGAAGAAAAGATTAAGGGTGTTGGAGGTGCCTGTGTCCTGGTGGCTTAAAGCCACCAGGGAGGTTAATTAAATGCTAACATTTTTCTTGGAAAAAAAAAATGGAAGACAGAAGAAAAAATTTTGATAAGTGAAAATATGTTTATCTGCAGTTTGGCCAAACAAGGGGGGAAAAAAATCCTACTAGCTTTTCTCACATTTTCTGTAGCAATGTTCTAATTTTACCAAAAGATGGAGCAAGAACCAGGAAATGTGAAGAGAGTAATGTAAGTTGCCAGAACTCTGTGAAATCTCTTCCTAGGAATTAAGTTCTCTGGCTATCACCATTGCTTCAACATTTGCTTAGGATACCCAGGGACATTTTAATTATTTGGGGTCCTAAGAACACGAGTGTCTCTTTGAAATCTCCTCTCCTGTCAGGGTGATTACAACAGCACATGGAAAACATCACCTCATTCTCCAGAAATATACACTTGGGAAAATTTTATCCCAAAGTGTTCAAGGGTACACTGCACCTACTGAGCCATCTTGCCAGCCCAATGACATTTTAATATTTTAAGACTTTAAATATAATGTTAAAGGAAGAAGTGTTAAGGATGAAAATAAGACACACTTGGGAGCCTGGGTGCCAGGTGTTAGCTTCTCAAGAAAGAGTCATACTTACTGTCTTTACAACATTCATTTGCAAGATTTGGACGGTGTCTGAAGTTGTCATTTTCAAAGTAGTGTTAAGGAATTTAAATGAGTTCACAGGTTGGTTTCTGGGGGGCATCTGACAGAATTCCAATTGATAAGGTAAAACTTTAGAGCACTGGGGTAAAGAAAGTGGGTATATCTTCATTGTAAACAGAGTTAATAATCCTGTTTGGGACTGGGATAATTTCCAGAAATTATTTGGGTAAAGTAATGGCACTTAAACGTTGTGGCTTGAAAGAAAATGTCCCCCATAGGCTCAAATGTTTGAACACTTGGGCCCTAGTTGGTGTTTTTGTTTGGGTGGGTTTACAAGGTGTTGCTTTGAGGGAGGAAGATAGGGGCAGGCTTTGTTGTTTCAAAGAGCTTCATCATCACAATTTCATTCTCTCTGCTTCATGATTCTCTTTGCTTCATGGTTTACTTGAAGCTCCGGGTGGGTGCTTGACTGTTACTATATTTCCTTGCTGTGGTGGTGACAGACTCTTGCTCCTCTGGAACCATAAGTCTAAAGAAATGCTTTTTTTTTTTTCTATAAGTTGCCTGGGTCATGGTTTCATATTGCAGCAATAGAAAAGTAGATGTTACATGGGCCATATATGGTTAGGTTATAAGCATGGTCTTGCTATTTAGAATAAATTATATAAGAAGGAATAGTGTCTCTATGTGGACAGCATTTATCAAAAATGTTAATTGTGCCGGAATTCTGAATTCTCAGGTTGACAAAAAGCAACAAGCAGTCTCCAGAATGAGAGGTTCCTTTATCTTCCTGTGTCCCCATAATTTTTTCTGTCTTTATGTCCCATCACTGTGAAAGCAGGTGAAGAGGGAGCTTGATCAAGAGATCAATAACTCAGTCCTCATGTGAAGGATAAGTTGGGGTGTCTGGGTAGGCAGGCTCCACTATTCCAAAGAATAGGGAAGAGGGAATGCAAGAGAAGGAGTAGGACTGGGAGGAGAGGAGGGAGGGGCCTATGATCGAGATGTAAATTAAATTAATTAATAAAAAAGAAAGTAAGAAACAAAAGCGAGAAAAAGAAAGTGCTTCTTTTTCACTGGGGTTACAAGGTCTGTTTAAATTTCTTAGCTGATCTTAATTGAACTTTAGTACATGGTACATATCAAGAAAATTATCTGTTGATTTTAGATTTTCCAGTTTAGTAGAGTACAGGATTTTAAAGCATGTCCTTATGATTCTCTAGATTTTCTCAGTGTCTGTTGTTATATTCTCCTTCCATTTCTAATTTTTGTTGATTTATACATAGTCTCTCAGCCTTTTAGTTAATTTGGATAATGGTTTGGCAATATTACTGATTTCTCAAAGAACCAACTCTTTCATTTTGATTCTTTGTATTGTTTTTTGTGTGTTTTTTCTATTTCATTGATTTCAGCCCTGAGTTTGATTATTTCTTGCCATCTACTACTTTAAGGTCTCTTTCTTTTTCTTCTAGAGATTTGAGGTGTTCTGTTATGTTACTAGTATGAGATCTCTCTCTCTCTCTTTTTAATAAAGGCATTTTATGCTATGAACTTGCCTCTTAGAACTACTTTCATTGAGTCCCATAAGTCTGGGTCTGTTGTGTAGTCATTTTAATTCAGTTCTAGGAAGTCTGAGATTTCTGTCTTAATTTCTGTCTTGACCCATTTTTCATTCAGTAGTGAGTTGTTCAGTTTCTATGAGTGTGTAAGCTGTCTGATGTTTCTGTTGTTGTTGACATCCAGTTTTTGTTTTTTTGTTTTTTTTTTGACATCCAGTTTTAATCTATGGTGGTCTAATAGGGTCTGTTAGGGTAGTGTGATAGCATCCACTGGAGATTAATTCAGTTTTTCTGTATCTCCTGAGACTTGTGTCTTAGTATGTTGTCAGTTTTGGAAAAAATACCATGAGCTCCTGAAAAGTTATATTCTTTTGTGTCTGGGTGAAATGTTCTGCAAATATCTGTTAGGTATGTTTAGTTTAAAATGTCAGTTAGCTTCCAGCATTTCTGTTTAGGTTTTGTCTAGGTGACCTATTTTAGTAAGAGTAGGGTATAGAAGTCTCCAACTATCAGCATGTAAAAAATCAATATATGATTTAAGCTGTAATAATGTTTCTTTTACAAACTTGGGTGTCCTTATGTTTAGGGCATACATATTAAAAATTGCAATGTCCTTTTGGTGAATTTTTACTATGATGAGTATGTACTCTCATTCTCTATCTCTTCTAATTATTTTTGGTTTGAAACCTATTTTGTCAGATACTCATGTGGCTACAATAGGTCCAATTTATTTAAGTCCATTTGCTTAGCATGCCTTTTCCATCCTTTTACGCTGAGATGTCTAGCCTTGATATTAATGTGTGTTTCTTGAATGCAGCAGAAAAGTGAATCCTGTTTTTGCAGCCATTCTGCTAGTCTGTGTCTTTTTATTGGATAATTGAGACCGCTGAGGTTGAGAGGTATCCATGAAGAGTATTATCTGTGATGCCTTTTATTTTCTTGTTTTTGTTGTTGTGGTGGTGGTGATGGTGGTGGGTGGGTAGGCATGCGTACATTCTTCCATGTGTGCAACTGAGCATGTGTGCATATATCCATGCATGCATGTGTATCTGTCTGTGTGTGTGTGTTTCTCATCTTTGTTCTTGATGATTTGGAGTTACTCATTCCTTGTGCTTTCATGAGTGTGGTGATGTTAATCCCACAGATTGAAGGAAAAAGACTACCAACACAAATCTTGACCAAATTAAGTAAAGCAAGCAGTTAATTAAAGCAAGCTTTTTTTATTTGTGTACATGGTTTGTCTCTACCTAACGATGGGGTTCAAGAGATCAGCATTGGATATGAGTAAGATAAGTTCCTTTATGGTTCAGGAGTAGGGTGTTTTCAAATGGGGGATTTGGCAGTCAAACAAGTGGGATTACAGAAGCAGAACATAATTATAACAAGTTGGTCATAGCAACAACAACAAGAAATGGGTGCAAGGTGGCCATAATAACCTTTTGAAACAAAGGCATGGTTGAAGTTTCCTGGAACAGGTAATACATAACCATTTTTAGTTAAGGTTACAGGTGGAACTCAGTGCAATCCTTGAGAAACAGATTTAATCATAAGCAGGAATGAACCTAGTTTGTCTTTACTACAAGATGGCTCTCAAGCCTAAAATGGAGGAAGCTGGTTCATCAATTAAACTCTTTCCTAACATCTTCTGTGGTCCTGGACTTGTAGATAGATGTTGCTTAAATTTAGTTTTATTGCGGGCTGGAGAGATGGCTCAAAGGTTGAGAGCACTAGCTGTACTTCCTGAGTTCAATTCTCAGCAACCACATGGTGGCTTACAACCATCTACAGTGAGATATGCTGCCCTTTTCTGGCATGCAGGCATACATGCAGGCAGAATACTATATAAAAAATAAAAAAATAAAATTTGGTTTTATCATGGCTTTGTTTATATTTTAAATTTATATCTTGTTTTCTCCATCTATTGTGATTGAAAGTTTTGTTGCATATAGTAATTTGGACTGGCATTTGTGGTCCCTTAGAGTCTTTAACTATCTGTCCAGGCCCTCTGTCTTCTAGTATCTCCACTGAGAAACCAAGTGTTACTCCAAAATATCTGTCTTTATATATTAGTTGGTCTTTTTCTCTTGCACCTGTATGTGAATGAATAAATGTGCTAAGGGGACATTCCTTTCTAATCCAGTTTGCTTGGTGTTCTATATGCTTCTTGTATCTTAATGGGCATCTCCTTCTTTAGGCTAGGAGATTTTTCTTCTATAATTTTGTTGAAAATATGTTCGGTACCTTTGAGTTTCTTCTCCTTCTTCTATTTCTATCATTATTAGATTTAGTCTTTTCATAGTTTCCCGGATATTCTGGCTATTTTGTGCCAGGATTTTTAAAAATAGATTTAACCCTTTTTTTGAGCAGGGTATCCATTTCTTCTAAAGTGTCCTCAATGCCTGAGATTCTCTTTTATATTCTGTTGGTGAGGCTTGTCTCTAAGGTTCCTGTCCAAGTTCTTGGATTTCTGATTTTTAGCTTTACCTCAGGTTGGGTTTTTTTTTAATTCATTTTATTTCCACTTTCAAGTCCTCTGTTATTTTATTCATCTCTTTTCACTGTTTGTGATTTCACAGATTTCTTTAAGGGATTTGTTCATTTCTTTTTTAGACCCTCTATCATATTCATAAAGGCTATTTTAAGGCCTTGTCCTTTTGTTATTTGGTTTTTGTTTGTTTGTTTGAGACAGGGTTTCTCTGTGTAGCCTTGGCTGTCCTGGACTCACTCTGTATACCAGACTGGCCTCAAAGTCACAGAGATCCACCTGCCTCTACCTCTGGGAGTGCTGGGATTACAGGAGAGCACCGCCATGTCCAGCTGTCTTATGATTCAGCTATGTTACAATACTCAGAGCCTACTGTGGTGAGGTTGTTGATCTCTAGTGGAGATATGTTGTCTTGGCTATTATTGACTATGTTTTCACAATGGCTTCCAGGCATCTGGGTTTGGAAGATTGATGTTGTGAGTACTGGTACCTGGTCTTGTCTTTGTTGTGTGGATAATTTGTCTCTTAGTTTCTATTGCCCTTTCTGGTTCTTAGGAGAATGTGGTATCTCTGTGTCACCTGATAGGAAATTCTTCTGGGGTCCTGATAAGTGTGGCCATTGGGGGTTCCAGGTAACATATGTTTCTAGATATTGAGAGATGGCACGTTGGAATGGAGTTGGGCTAGAAGGAGAGTACTGGGGGTGTGCAGAAGGAAGGAAAGCAGAGTGTTCCACCAGGATCTGAGATCTGAAGCCATTATACCTGCTTTGATAGCCTGTTTGCTTTTCTGGCAAGCTTGGGTTGCAGGTTCCCAGAGAATGCCTGATGGAGTTGGGGGCTGGGGTAAAACAATGGGTTGGGGGAAGGAAATTATAGGGGGGTATCTGTATGATCCATTTGAGATGGGGACAGGAAGAGGAGAGAGAATGTGGCAAGTGGTCTGTAACAAAGCTGGGAATAAGACTGAAGGACTAGATTGGAAGGAAAAGAGGGAGAAGTAAAAACCTGCAGTTAGCCTTCCTGCTTCTCCAGCCGAACTCTATATAATCTTTATTTTTTTCTTACTGCATTGGTAGATTTGATAATTCTGTTACTATTTATTTACATTGGTAGATTATGTAATTCTGCTACTATTCATTTGCATTGGCGGATTAGGTAATTCTGCCACTATTTATTACAAGTACTCCATTAAGTGAGTATTCAAAGTGGGGTGGAGCTTCACAAGGGTTCCTTGACCTGCACAACTTTGTTTCCTGAGGGTGGATGGACAGAGTCATCTAGACTTCCTGCTGTAGAGACCTTTGATCTTTATAGCAGACATTCTTCAGTTAACATAACTGTGAGTGGAGCCTGGAGTTTTCATTTCTCTATCTATACTCAGGAGTATGTACTTGAGATTTTCAAATCATCCCCAGAATAATTTGAAATAGGTCTCAGCAAGTCTATTAGTTAGGAGAAGTTAAATATGCAGAACTAAAAAGAAAAATCAAAACCAATGAAATATGTGAATTTAGAATGGTAAGCTTTATTTGTGGAAAATAGAAACATGATGAAAAATTATAAACATGTTATAACATCTTTTCCCCACATTTCCAGCAAAAGCGTTCTCTAATCTTAATATTTCCTCACCTCCCTGTCAATTATGTCTAACTTTTTGTGCTTCTTTTCTGCACATATAGTTTTACACACACACACACACACACATATATGAGATGAACACTCTCAAAATTAATAAACTAGGCAAAAAATTTGATAAAACTCTTGACTAAATATTTCCATTCTTAGTCATCTTTTTCCCACTTTGAGTGTTCACCTCTCCCAGAACCCAACAACAGAACATAGGCTTGGGAAAGAGTGTGAATTATGATATGCACAATAAAACAAAACATTTAAAATTCAGTTGTCGTCAAAGTCAAAAATTGTAGTATTTGTGGCTATACCACTTTAAGTTTATAAAAGCCTGGCTCATGGTGACAATACAGCTGGACCAATGGTACAATTGACGCTAGTTCCTGGATCAGCCTTTGTGATGTAAAGATCTTAGAAATAAAGCCAGAGCCTCTGCCATGTGAGAGAACTATGGGGAACATTTATAATCAACCCAATCTTACCCTGGCACTAAGTCCAGAAACCTCCAAAGAACAAAAATCTTTTCTCAATTTTAACTTGTCCTCAAAAAGAAGTTTTAATTAAGACAATTATGGGATCTTCCTCTGCTCCCAGGGAAACACAAATTTTATTTTATAACTCAGTCACAAAAACAGTAGAATTCAATTTGAAAATTCTGAACAGAATCTTCAGTAACACCTCTAGTTCATAAATTGAGATACACCTCAACATGCACAGAATGCCGCAAGCTCCAAGAAGAACATCAAAAGTAATTTGGAAAAGGAATCGATGTTTGTGTGAAAATAACATCATTTAACACATTTGGCTTGCCTAAGGAAAGAACAAGTTACAAGTACACTTCCCGTGAACTATAAACACCACAAAGATTTCAAATAGAATGCCTGAGAAGTCAGGAAAACTTAAATACAGATTGGCAAAAAAAAAGAAAAGGATGGTCCAAGATGGCAGTGCAGGGTATCTGAACAGCAGCTTAGCACAGTGAGATCATAGCAATCAACAGGTCATACTGTGGACCCCAAAACCCTGACATCTGTGTTTCTCAAGTGAGAGGAAAGACTAAGGTTACAACTTCAGGCTACCCAGCTAATCCTGAGAAAATTTCCGGGGCTCCCTGCCTGGCAGGGCTTCAGCCCTAGGCTACTGGCCCCAGCCCACCCTCTGTGGACATTTTCCAGGTACTAGCCTGGCACCCACTCTCACCTTCCATGGAATAGATATCTTCTGGGGTGTGGCTCCAAACTCAAGGCCCACTCTCACTGTCCTGTGGATACCTTCTGGGTACTGATGGTTCCAGGCTCCAAACTTGGGGCCCATTCTGATTATCTTGGGTGTACAGCCCCAAACACAGGCCTACTGATGCTTGGGACTCATGGAAGCAACCACAGAAACTATTCCAAAGCTCAACTATCTCCCTAAGGTGTCCAGCAGGACCTGTGAGCACACATATTTTCTACAAAGTCTGTGCCCAGCAAGCAGAGTGTCTGAGCACCGTCTCTGGGATCACTAACCTCAGAGCAAGAAAACCAGTGGCACGGGAGCTGACTCCAGGATTTCTCTTGGCAAAAGGGGACCCCTGAGCTCTTTAGGAATCCATGTGGTCCCCACAATCAAACATCTGAGGAGACCCACAGGAAATTTCCTGAGAACCACCTGAAAGTCCAAGATTATTCCCACCATGTGAGAAGGACTCCTGCAGGAATGCCCAGCTTCAAACCCAGAGTTCTTCCCGCATCCCCTAGAACTCCAGCAGGCAACAAGACCTAACAGCCAACACCATAGACAACCAAGTGGATGAAGGTCAACATAAAACACAATCAACAAAAGCCAAAGCAATATGGCATCCCCAAAACCCAGTTATCTGAAGACAAGCAGTCCTGGATACTCAAACACAACTGAATCATAAGAAAATGACCTTTAATCTATGCTTATGAAGATGATAACAAATAAAATCCATAAAGAAGTTCAGGAAGGTACAGTAAAACAGATTGAAGCCTTCGGAGAGCAAATAAATAAATCACTGAAAGAAATATAGGAATACAGGTTAATAAATTCAACAAATCATTTATTGAAAGGCAAAAAAAAAATACAAATAGGTGAAGGAAATCCACAAAATGGCTCAAGGTTTGAGATGAAAATAGGAATATTAAAAAGAGCACAAACTGAAGAAATCCTGGAGAGGGAGAACATCGGGAAGAACACTGGAACTATAGAAGTAAGCATCACCCACAGAATATAAGAGATGAAGGAAAGAAGATCAGGTTTAGAAGATACAATGGAAGAAATTGATGCAGCCATCAAAGAAAATGTTAAATCCAAAAAATCTCCTTACACAATTGAAGAAACAACAAAAAGAAGAATGCTAAGAATATTAGGAGTAGAAGAAAGAGAAGATTCCAGGCTCCAAGGACCAGAAAATATTTTCAACACAATCAGAGAAGAAAATTTCCCCCATCTTATGAAAAATACCTATAGGCATACAGCAGGCCTACAGAACACCAAATACATTAGGCCAGAAAAGAAAATCCTTTCACCTTATAATAATCAAAACACTAAATGTACAGAGCAAAGAAAAACACTAAAACCTGCAAGGGAAAAAGGTCAAGTAACATAATGGCAAACCGATCAGAATCACACCTGACTTATCAGCAGAGATCATAATAGCCAGAAGGGCCTGGGCAGATGTTGTGCAGACCCTAAGAGACCACAGATGTAAGCCCAGACTACTATATGCAGCAAAACTTTCAATAACCATAGATGGAAAAAAAAACCAACATATTCCATAACAGAACCAAATTTAGGCAATATCTGTACACAAACACAGCCCAAAAGAAGTAAACTCCCACCCAAAGAAGTTAACAAAAATCAAAGGATATAAATAAATTCACTACAGCAAAACCAAAAGTAGACAAGCACAAAAACACAACACCAAAGTAAAACAACAGTCACTGGTCATTAATATCTCTCAACATTAATGGACTCAACCCTCCAATAAAAAGACACAGACTAACAGAATGGATAAGTACACAGGACCTATCATTCTGTTCCTTTCAACTCCTTGACTTTAGACCTCTTTTATCTACTTCCTGCTGATTAGAGTCTTTAGAGGATTACCAAACCCAGTCATCAGTATACCAGCAGACCAACACCAAGCAGCAATATGAAGTCAGCGAAAGCTGCAAGACTCAGTTGGATTGCCCCGAGAAGTTCTCTGGAACGTTTCTCTCTGAGAAGCCAAGTGGTGAAGCACAAAGATCATCAAAGATCAGCACAGCAATGTCATTCCAAAAAATGATGACTCACTGTGGGCTTCTATATCTCTGTTCCTCAAAATCCACCCAAAGATGTTCTCAACTGACCAAAGGCAAGCCTCTCACACATGAGAGCTCACAGAAAAATATCATATGCCCTCTCACCAGCCAACCTACAGCAAAACATCACAAGCCTAGCTTGCAGCAGAATATCACATGACAAAACTGAGTCTACAAGGAATCAGAATCTTCTGCTTCAAGTTTTGCTGGCTATGTCAGTATAGGCTACCTGTCATAGTCCTCTACAACTTGGAATGCTTTGTTCCAGATTTCTGAATTTCACAGTTTCCATACAAAAATCAGCTCTTATTTTTTTAATATGTGATTTATATATTTTTCTTTTTAAGTTTTTAATACAGTTTCACCGTTATTTATACTTATTTATGTTTTAACTATGATATGCTTTTTGGAGGCTTTCTTCTTATTATTTGGCCTATATGATGTTCTGTGTGCTTCTTATATATGTGTGGGTGTGTAATTTCTTAGTCTGGGGAGGTTTTATTCTATCATCTTGTTGAAGATCTGGTCCATGACATT
This sequence comes from Pachyuromys duprasi, assembly GCA_028658305.1. Taxonomy (NCBI): domain Eukaryota; kingdom Metazoa; phylum Chordata; class Mammalia; order Rodentia; family Muridae; genus Pachyuromys; species Pachyuromys duprasi. The sequence goes on along the minus strand of CM053765.1, from coordinate 52,090,390 downwards.
GACTTGGGAGCCTTCGGCCCTCATCTATGCTTATACTTTAAAGCTTTAAGATACCCCACATTTTCTGTTTGTTCCTTTCTTTAAAAAAATTAATGTTCCTTGCTTATCTGGTGTAGGCCCTCTATTTTATTTGTAAGTCCTTAAATTCAATCCTTTGCTTAAATCATTCTACTTGTAAGGTTTTCCTTTGTGCTTTCTAGTTAAACTCTTGGGTTTTTCATTTCACTTTCAGCTTGAGTTTGCTTCATTGTTTCTATTTCCTTGTTTAATTCCCTTCTCAAGTCCTGTATTGTCTTCATTTCCTTCAGCCTTATGTTTGTGTTTTCTTGGGCATCACTCAGATGTTGTTTTTTTTTTTTTTTTCTTTTTCAGCTTTTTCTCCTTAATTTCACTGAGCTGTTTCTTTGTGCCTTCCTTTAACTCCTTGGATTATTTAATGAAGCCTATGATTGTTCCTTTAAATTTTGTGTCCTAGGTTTTGTCTATATAATTTTCCTTGGCAAAAAATTCTATAGGACTGGTAGGTTTTTAATAGGAGATACTGGCATGATCTTTTATACTATTTATATTTTTGTGATTAGCTCTAGACATATGAAGTTTTTTATTAGTTCTAACTCTATTATGGACAAAGCAAGTTGGGGGCAGAAGACATGACATAAAGAGATTGAAACAGTTTGGATGGAATAATGACAAGTAGACAAAGAGCGCTGGGGTAGTATAGAGTATATGGTTCCTCATCCAAGCCTGAGGAGTACAGGTTGATCTGTCTAGGTAAAAGGTTGCATGTGTTAAAGGAGGAGCCTGTGGGTTTAGGAAATGCCCGAAGGATACTAGCAAAAATCTCATAAAGTAGTTGCAGCATGGGGAGTGGGGTGGGGGAGACCAGACTAGGCCAAGATTCCAAATATGGGACCCTGGCTAGATCTGGAAGGTTGTGAAGAGTGAAGGAGGTTCACTGGGCTAGATTCTGGCAAAAGAACTTGGGATATCTAGCTAGTTGAAGAGTTTGGATATGGTGCAGGACTAACCTGTGGGTGGTAGAAGGTAGATAGGGTTCTGGTGGAAACCTATAGCTAAGCTCTGCATTGGCAGAGCTGGCCAGACTAAGCTGGTATAACGGATGTGAGACCCAGTCTAGACAATACAGGTTTCAGAGAAGGTATGAATAGGAGAATGAGAGTGAGTCACCAGACTAGCCCCTGGAGAAGGATGTGGGAGCCCGGCTGAGTGGAGAGGTTGGAGCAGAAAGGATCTGTTCTCTCTAATTCCTTAAATGCTCCTGACTCTGCTTGACTTTTGTGCAATGGCTACTCTTCACAGTCTCTGGAACCTGACTGAGAAGAGGAAGAAACATAAGACTGCAGCCTGTGGCCTAGGTTTATTCAGGTCACAAAAACAAGTAATGGGAGATCTGAGACGGGGCACCGAACATGCAGGGTATCTGAACAGCAGCTCAGCAGCGAGAGCAGGGTGACCAGCAGGCCCTACTGTGAACCCCAAAGCTCTGACATCTGTGTTTCTCAGGTGAGAGGAGAATCCACAGAGATACTTGAAGGTCCATCTTCAGGCCACCCAACTAATACCAGAAAAAAATTCCTGGGCTCCTACCAGGCACTACCACAGCCCTAGGCTAAGCCGAATCCCACCATCTGAGGATACCTTCCTGATACCAGCAGCAGCTCTCTGGGATACGACCCTGCAACCCTAGGACACTCATCCACCATCTGTGGATATATTCCTGGGACCAGCAATGGCGGTAAAAGCAGGTGGAGGCTCCTACCAAGTATGCCAGTACTTGGTTTCTGTGTCAAGTACTGGCATAGAAATAGACAAGTGGATCAATGGAATCCAATTGAAGACCTAGAAAAAAAAAACCCCGCACACCTATGGACACCTGATTTTTGACAAAGAAACCAAAACCATACAACAGATAAAAGACAGCATCGTCAACAAATGGTGCCAGTCTAACTGAATGTCTACATGTAGAAAAATGAAAATAGACCACCTGTCTGAACCCACCAGGACCGGCAGCAGCTAGCTTGGCTCTACACATACATTGGAACCCACCATCAGTGGATTCTTTCCTGTGACCTGCAGTGTGCATGTGGGCTCCTACCCTACAGCCTTAGGCCACCCTCCCGCCCAAACACACCATCTGTGGATACCTTCCAGGACAGGCATTGGCAGGGTACGTGGTTCTAACCCTGTAGCCTTAGGCTACCCATTGCCTAAGCCCACTTTCTGTGGATATTTTCCTGGAACCAGAGCCAGGTAGCTCTGACCTTGGGCATTTACTCTTACTGCCTGTGCAGTGAATATCTTCTTGTACTGAGCCTGAGCGTGAGACTCCAAACCTGGGCTCCCACTCTCACAGTCCTGAGGACATATTCTGGATACTAGAGGCTCCTGTTTCCAAACCCAGAAGACCACACTCAACATGCTATGGACACCTTCCTGGTCACAGCAGCTAATGGCGCTCTCTCTCACTGGCCAGTGGGGAGGATACATTCAGGTCCTGTGGAGGAGGCATGGCTCCATTGTGCCTACTCCTCTTTTGCCTGATTCACCCAGGTCAGAATCAGCTAGCATAGCACAGACAGTGAACACAGCAGATGTGAGCTAGGGTTGGGACCCTGGTCCATTCCCTACCAGCTAAGGGAAGCCTGTGGTACACTGGAGCAGCTCTAGGCAAAGCAATCTATCCATCAGTGCCCTATCAGCCTGGCTCATATAGGACAGAATCAGTGAGCCCAGCACTGAAAGAGAACCCAGTGGAGCTGAGTTAGGCAACTGACCCAAGTTCCATTGTCCTCCTCCCCAAGGAGGCCCGAGGGGCACTGGAGTAGCTCTAGGGCTGAAGATTTTCTGCCTTCTCCCCAGCACCCAAGCCAACCTGAGTGAGAAACAATGCAAACAGCACAGCCAGGCCTGGGACCCAATTCCCATCCTCCACCATCTTAAGGAAGCCTGTTGGACACAACTCAAAGAATCAATGAAACCAAGATTTGGTTCTTTGGAAAAATCAACAAAGTAGACAAACCCTTAGACAAACTAATGAAAAGGCAGATGAACACTGTCCAAATCAACAAAATCAGAAATGAAAAGGGAGAGAGAACAGACACTGAGGAAATCCAAAGATTCATTAGTCCCTGTTTCAAAAGACTATATGGAACAAAATTTGAAAATGTAAGTGAAATGGACAATTTTCTTGATAGATTCCATTTACCAAAGCTGATTCAAGATCAGGTGAATAAATTAAATCGTCCTATATCCCCTAAGGAAATAGAAGCTGTCAAAAGTCTCCCATCCAAAAAAGCCCAGCTCCAGCCAGTTTCAGCACAGAATTCTACCAGACCTTCAAAGAAGAGCTAACACCAATACTTTTCAAACTATTCCACAAAATAAAAACAGAAGGAACATTATCAACCTCATTTTATGAAGCCCCAGTCACCTTGATGCCTAAACCACAAAAAAGACCCAACAAAGAATGAGAACCTTGAACCAATCTCACTTATGAACATTGACACAAAGATACTCAATAAAATACTCACAGGCCGAATCCAAGAACACATTATAGATATCATCCACCACAACCAAGTAGGCTTCATCCCAGGCATGATGGGGTGGTTCAAAATATAAAAATCCATCAATGTAATTCACCATAAAAGAAAACTAAAAGAAAAAACCACATGATCATCTCCTTAGATGCCCAAAAAGCATTTGACAAAATTTAACACCTATTCATGTTTAAAGTTTTGAAGAGATCAGGGATAAAAGACACATACCTAAACACAGTAAAAGCCTAAAGCCAACATTAAACTAAATGAAGAGAAACTTAAATCAATCCCACTGAAATCAGGGACAAGGCAAGGCTGCCCACTCTTTCCATATCACTTCAACATAGTTCTTGAAGTCCTAGCTAGAGCAGTAAGACAAAGGAGAAAAAAGGGATACAAATTGGGAAGGAAGAAGTCAGAGTATCACTTGGCAGGTGATATGAAAGTATATGGGAGTGACCCCAAAAGTTCTACCAAAGAACTCCTTCTGCTGATAAACAGCTCAAGCAAAGTGGCTGGATACAGAATTAATTCAATAAAATTTGAAGCTCTCCTATATACAAAAGACAAATGGGCTGAGAAAAAATTAGGGAAACAACACTCTTCACAATAGCCACAAATAACATAAAGTACCGTGCTGTAACTCTAACTAAGCAAGTGAAAGACCTGTTTGAAAAAGCAACAACAACAACAAAAAAAAAAAAACCTTCTACTCTGAAGAAAGAAATAGAGAGGATATCAGAAGATGGAAAAATATCCCATGCTCATGGATCAGTAGGATTAACATAGTGAAAATGGCCATCCTGCCAAAAGCAATCTACAGATTCAATGCAATTCCCATCAAAATACCAACACAATTTTTGCAGACCTTGAAAGAACAATTCTCAACTTCATACAGAAAAACAAAAAATCCAGAAGTCCTAAAACACCCCTGTAAAAAAAGCAGATAGTCTGTAGGTATCTCCATCCCTGATCTCAAGCTGTACTATAGAGCAACAGTAATAAAAATGGCATGGTACGGGCACAGAAACAGACTAGTGGATCAATGGAATTGAATCAAAGACCTAGAAATAAATCCACATACCTATGGACATCTGATTTTTGACAAAGAAGCCAGAACCAAACAATGGATAAAAGCATCATCAACAAATGGTGTCAGTCTAACTGCATCTCTACATGTAGAAAAAAAAATGAAAATAGACCCATATTTATCAAACTGCACAAAGGTAAAGTCCAAGTGGATCAAAGACCTCAACATAAAACCAGACATGCTAAGTCTATTAGAAGAAAAATTGGGGAAGAGCCTTTACCTCATTGGCACAGGAGACAACTTCCTGAGCAGAACACCAACAACACAGTCTCTAAGGTCAACAATCAGTTGGACCTCATGAAACTGAAAAGCTGCTGTAAAGCAAAGGACACTGTCATCAGAACAAAATGACAACCTACAGACTGGGAAAAGATCTTCATCAACCCTACATCTTACAGAGGGCTAATATCCAAAATATATAAAGAACTGAAGAAATTAAACCAAGTAATCCAATTAAAAAATGGGGTAGAGCTAAACAGAGAATTCTCAATAGAGAAATATCAAATGGCAGAGAAACAAAGAAATGTTCAGCATCCTTAGTCATTCAGGCAATGCAAATCAAAAAGATCCTGAGATTTCACTTCACACCCATCAGAATAGCTAAGATCAAAAACTCAGGGGATGTATGCTGGAAAAGATGTGGAGAAAGGGGAACCCTTCTCCATTGCTGGTGGGAATGTGACCTTGACAACCACTTTGGAAATCAATCTAGTGCTTTCTCAGAAAATTAGTAATATTATCTCAAGATCCAGCTATACCACTCCTAGGCATATACCCAAAAGATGCTCTACCATTCAATAAGGACATTTGCTCAACTATGTTCATAGCAACTTTTTTTTTGTAATAGCCAGAAACTGGAAACAAACTAGATGTTCCTCAATGGAGAAATGGATACAGAAAGTGTGGTACATTTACACAAGGGAATATTGCTCAGCAATTAAAAACAAGGAAATCATGAAATTTGCATGCAAATTTCAAAAACTCAAAAAGATTGTTCTGATTGAGGTAACCCAGAAGCAGAAAGGCAATGCAGTATATATATTCATATGATTATATATATATATATATATATATGGATTTTAGCCATATAATATAGGATAAACATACTAAAATCTTTAGTCTTAAAGAAGCTAAACAACAAGGAGGACCCTAGAGAAGATGCTTAATACTCATTCAGAAGGGAAACAGGATAGACATCAGAAGTAGGAGAAGACAAGGAATAGGACAGGAGCCTTCCACATAGGACCTCTGAAAGACTCTACCCACCAAGGTATGGAAAGAGATACTGAGACTCATAGCCAAACTTTCAGCAGAATGCTGGAATCCTTATGGAAGGAGAGGGAGACAGAAAGACCAGGAGGGGACAAGAAATCCACAAGAAGAACAACAGAGCCAAAATAACTGGGCCCAGGGGGACCTGCAGGAACTGATACTACAACTAAGGACCATGCATGGAGAAGACCCCTTGTTCAAAGAAGCTGATTGACTGCTCAGTTTCCAAGTGGGTTCCCCAGTATGGAGTACAGGGGCTATCTGTGACATGAACTCAGTGGCTGGCTCTTTGATCACCTCTCCCTGTGGGATGCAGCCTTGCCAAGCCATAGAGGAAGATGATGCACACATTCTGATGAGACCTGATAGGCTCTGATCAGATAGAAGGGGAGGAGGTCCTCTATCAGGGGTTAGGGAAAGGGCATAGGGGTAGAAGAAGGAGAGTGGGTGGGACTAGGAGGAGATGAGGGAAGGTGCTGCATCGGGGATACAAAGTGAATAAATTGTAATGAATATATTTAAAAATTTTTAAATAAAACAATAAGAGTATTCCCCTGCTTCAGGACTCTTTGGGCTACTTGTAAAATCCAGGTCACAAAGTCTGGGCACAATTCTTCCAGGATCTGTCAAAAATCAGATTTTTTTAATCCCCTTTAGTGGGCAATTCTCTCCATGCCCATAGAGGAGCTAAGATAATCTGTTGTTAAGCTTGTAAAGGATGATATAATTTGTTGCCTTTTGTAACCTGAAAGACAAGCCCAACAAGGCCAGACTCCCCTGGGTTTCAATTTGGCAGAGCCTGCCCTTCTGTTAGCAATCAGTAACAGATCTATGAAATCACATATAAGACACTATAAACAGAAAAAAATTTAAAGGACTGTATCTGGGTCCTTTGATTGTTTAATACAGCCCTTGAATTTAATTTCCTGGGTCTTCTTCTGAAAACCCAAGGCGTGTTTCCTGAGCAAAGACTGCTCACCTTCTACCCAGATAGCTAACCCGCCTCCTTAGTCATAGAACTGATGAAACTATAGTGTTCTTGCCTTACTTCCCTGATCCTCAAATACTCCATCAAAACCAAACATTTAATTGCCTAGATCTAGATTCTGCTTGTCCTGTGTTTTGTACCCTAAGCACAGATATGTATTCCTTCATCTGAACAAATTCAAGTTCTCTGTAGCCAGGTTCCCGGCTCAGGTGCCACTAGCATGACCTACTTTAGAAGTGATCTGACCAGGGCAACAGGGGATGAAGAAATGGCAGACACACACAGAAAAGCTGGAATCTGGTAGACCATGAGCTATGATGGAGACCCACCAGCAGCAGCCTGGAAACTCAGCATGTTTATAATATACAACACCATGGAGGAGGAAGAGGAGGCAGCATAGCAATCTCAGTAGGAGGTGAGCAGTCTCAGTTGTAATCATCTGGAATGAAGAAGCTGAAGTTGATTCTTTCTGTACACATTGGTTTAAGCTAAAGATCAAATGTTTGTCAACACCCATACGTGGACCGTGGTGAGAGCTTGCCATTCCCCTGAGGCTGACCTCGGGAAGGGAAGGTCTTATCTTTCCAATGTATCTGAGACATTGGGGTCCTTGATACAGCCATACACATGTCAACAATACATAGTCACTCAACATTTCATCGACATCCTACATACAGCCTCGAGGCAGCATGGGCACTTTTACTCTACCCAAGAAAGCAGCTTCCTCTCTGCTTGGAGGATACCATAACTTCCAGTGAGTTATTGAATAAATGGGTCACTATTTCCAAACCTCATAGTGTTTAGTTCCAGGAAATCCCAGAAAATAGCACTCCTGGAATGGATATTATTTCCCTTAAGAAGGCCAAACATGCCACCCTGGCCAGAAACCCATGTGAATCATTCCACACACACTACTAGAAGCACTTAGGATGGCTGAAACACAGCAGCATGTGAATTATGCCCACTGATATGATCTCCAGACCTAAAATGTACGCAGGTGAAAACAGGAAAGTTTGGGTTTCATACCAGAATTTCAATATTGAATACTGAAAATTTTTATTTTGTTTATTCACCACACCCAGATGAAGCACACAGAGCTAGAACTGCTGGCATGAATAGTGGCATATAATCTGAACAGCTTTATCTAAAGTATCTAGTATTAGAGCAATATTTCAATATTAAGAAAGGATTCATCCTAATTTGTGTTTCTACTCAAATTAAAAAATGCAGAGAAAAGATAAAACAATCCCTGCATACCTTCAATGAAGAAAATGTCTTTTAAGAACCCAGAGATTTTAAAGACAGTTCTGTTAACTCAAGTGTTGTGTGAAAATCTGTGCCGTGTCTTAGCCTGATGACTTATCCTTTGCCACATTGGAACTGCATGCTTTTTCAACCAGAGGCTCATTAGTGCTCACTATGTACAGACAGCGTTCAAAATGTTTTACACATAGTATTTAATTCTCACTTATCTTTTAGGAAGCTGCAATTTTTATTGCTGGCTTTAAAGAGAAGGTAACCAAAGCCTGGAGAATAGAAAACTAGGAAATACTACAAGGTAGAATGGATGCAGGACCCTAGTTGGAGCAGAATAGCTAGCTGTCTTTGCTCTCAGTTCTACCAGGGCGGAGGAAGAGACACCACTGAGCTGCTTAAATGTATCAGAGAAGGAAATGTCAAAGACTAAAAGGAAGACATGTTGCAAAAGAGAAACACAATGAGCCCTAGTGGTCGAAGTGCTCAGAGTTTATCTGCCCTATGTGAACACTGCCTCCAGTCTCTGCCTCTGTTACAAGACAACAAAGTGTTAGCTTCTTTTTCCATATCAGTGTTGATATGTAGTAAACGAAACCAAGAGATAGTGTGCATTTACTACAAAAAAATACAACAACATGACATTATATGATGGTCCCAAGACCATCATATAATATCTATGCTGCTATGTTGGGGAACACTATCCTAGAATACCACTCTGAACTGATGATGTTAATACAACAGGGCATTTCTGGTAGACTGGGGTATTGCTTGTGAGTCATACACATTTCACTCCACCATTTCTGCCCACCCACTCCAACGGGTTTACCTTGTGTGCTTTGGACTTTGGGAAGCATGAGAAGAGTTTTTGTGGAAAGGAACCTGGAAGAAAGGAGAGGATCCAGAGAGGTGAGAACTATTTCCACTCAATTTCATGGGCTACTCTGACTCCTTAGGGAAAGGTTAGAGATTATTGTGAGTCTCTGGAATACACATAGCTATACTGGTATCCAACCAAGTGTTGTCTGGTAATGGAAAAGAGGACATTCTATGTAGTGATGCTTACCACACCCAAAGAGGAAGCACACAGAGCTAGCTCTGCTGGCATCAAAAGTCATCTCATGATTGGCAAGGGGAGAAAAAGCAGCTTTGTTGATATAAAGTGTGGACAAGGGAGTACCAGGGGACCTTGAGCAGCTGTCAAATGGCTACAGACAAAATAATTCATCAAACTTGGGACACCTGACCTGACCCTAGATAGAGAGTGTAAAAGTGGTCCTTTCTATTTGAGTGTAGCTCTACCCCAACCTGTAATAGCCTCCACCTGGACTGAAGCATTAGCCTCTGCCTCCAGATGCTCCTTTCTGTAAATTGTGTGGTATTCTCAGGCAGCATTTCCTCACATCACTTTCCTGTTCCAAGTTACTCTCTTCCCCTAGATGTGATGTATGCATCTATGGGGAACTAAAACTATTATTGGTACTGAAGAAGCCTAGTAGAGTCATCACCAATCCTGTTTTCCCAGGACTATCCTGATATTGCCTTCCAATTACCCTCTCAGCTTTAAGAACACTGAAATTTTTATCTGTTACCCTTATTGACCTCTGATTTGGGTGTGGGATTGGCATAAAAATGTGAGTGTTTTCTTTCTTAAATGATTTTCTCCAAGACAGAGAAGAGCAGCCGTTATCAGCTGCTATTTTTATACCAAAGGGCTATGAAATTTAGTTGCTTACTTCATGTAGGCAGAACAGTTGCTATGGAAACAATGAGTGCCAAACTTGATTGTACAAACATTAAAAAATCAGCAAACGTTTCAGCATTTGCTTCATACTGCTAGGTATTTTTACTTGCTACCAGGGGGCTGAACCCCTTGCATGGTGAAATCCCATTACAGCAGTTTGACATAATTACTTACCTTTCAGAATAACATTACCGACATATTTGGGAATATCCTAGTTATCTTATTTACAGCTGCTATTTCAAACATACTTTTCCTCTGAGAGAATTTTTAAGGTGTCGTTTTAATTCTGGGAGCCTGAATTGTAAACTCCCTGGGGGCAGCATATTTGAGCAACTGCTAACTTTCTCATTCAAAGGCCATACATATTATGAAAAGCCACATCTATCGGGGATGGTCTGCACATTTTCATAGGCTGAATTAAGACTGTAGTGGTACTTACTTAGGTAGTCCTACCTTGCATAATAAAAGGTTTAAGAAGATTTTGAACTATCAGATAAAGCAAGCAAGACAGAATGAGATAGAAGTTTTGGTGGGGGGGGGTAAAATTTGCACCAGGAATAAGGTTAATTAAAAATACATGTATGCCAAGACACTGCTCTTCCTTGCAAACTTCTGAATCTGGGAAACAATTGTACTTCTGACCCATATATCAGGAAATTCAAAGGGGAAAGTTGTTATTTGCTATAATTCTGAGTCTGTGTGGTAACAATCAAACCATTTACCTAGCAAGGAAATACTGCTCTCTATCTTCGGTTGTGATAAAACATTGGCCATAACCAGCCTGTGGAGAAAAGAGTTTATTCAGCTCACAGGTTAGTCTGCCACTGAGGCTGGACTACAGTAGAGACTAGGGAGGAATGACACTACACGCTTTCTTCCACTGGCTTGCACAACTACCTTTCTTGTACAGTCTAGGACTACCTGCCCAAGGGCAGCATCACTCTCAGTGGTCTGAACATTTTCACTCAATCAATAATCAAGGAAATGGCCCCATAGACTTACCTACAGGCCAGTCTGATAAATGCAATCTTCAGTTGAGACTCGCTCTTTCTAGATGTGTCTAAGTGTGTGTCAAGTTTACAGAAGCTAACGATAACTCACACGATGAAGAAATGAGAGATATCTGTCATATGGTCTTCAGAAAAAGGACACTAAGGTGACAAATATTTAAGTCAATAAAGAACCATCTCAACTAAGACCATTGTGTGGGTGGAGATTAATTGATTATTAAAAAGATAGAATGTCCATCCTATTTGTCCATCTAAGCGAGCATTGGTCTATTTCTGTCATGAACTCAATGGCTGGCTCTTTGACCTTCCCCCCCCACCGCCCACCCGGGAAGAACAGCCTAACTAGATCCCAGAAGAGGACATTGCAGGCAGCCCTGAAGAGACATGATAAACTAGGGTCGGATAGAAGGAGAGGAGGTCCTCCCCATCAGTGGACTTGGACGGGGGCAGGGAGGGTTGGGGAGAGTGGGAGGGAATGAGGGAGGGGGCTACGACTGGGATACAAATTACATAACCTGTGATTAATATAAAAATAAATAAATTAGATTAAAAAAAGATAAAATGTCTTATACACCTAAGAAAAGGAATTGGTAGCTCAGGAAATGAAAAAAATAATTATAATAACAACTAGTAATTAAGATCAAAGCAATCCTATGTAAAATTTTCTAAATAATTTTCATATATTTATAAAAGCAAAAATTTATGAAGGAAAATTACACAATAATAACCACATTTAAAGGATTTGTTGGAATGTTTCTTTCTGTCTAATCAAAAAATAAAATACTGATATCCATGCCCACCCTAAAACATGCTGTTAAGCTTAGCACATGATAAGCCCTAGCAATAAAAGCAATTGTTTGTATGGGTCTTTGTGGCTTCCTAAAGGCTTTTATGTTCAGTGCTTCATCCGGACGTTTTATGACAAAGTCATTTTATACAAAGCAGAAAACTAAAGTGGAATGACTTCTCGCTTGAAAGCTGATTTTAGACTCTAAGTTATTTCTGACTTCAAAATGCATATTCCCTGCATTTAATCTGACTAATGTCAACCACATACTACATTATGTAGACACTCTTTAATAAGAATATGCTCAATTTATAAGATGTGATCTTAGTTGTGATGCTGAACTGTAACTGTTCAAGATGTTGTTAATAGGAACACAGGAACTATCCCCCAAAATCAACAGATGAGACTACATGAAACTAAAGGGAATCAGCAGTGTGTAAAGCGTCATTTTATAGAACTGAAGAAAATCTTTACCAGCTATACTTTGCCAAGGGATGGGGGATCACATCTAAAATTTACAAAGAACTATAAAAATAAAATACATTTAAAAAAGAACTGCCTATCAACAAATAGGCTAATGAAATAAACAGAGAGTTCATAAAAGGAGAAACATGAATGGCCTATAGTGATTTTGATAGTGTTCAGCATCGATAGTCATCTGGGAAATGCAAGTTAAAGCACCTTAGTCTTAATGGCTGTCGTCACGAAGTCTGAAAACAAATGTTGGAGAGGGTATGGGGAGAGAAAGCCTTATTTACTACTGGTAGGACCGTAGAGACATTGTAAATATTTTGTGAAGGTTCCTCAAAACTTTTGAAATAAAATTACCATATGGCTCAGGTACACCATGCATAGGCATACTCTGCAAAAGACCACAGAAAGACTTTCACATTCATGTTTTTTGCTGCTCGATTGACAATAGCAAAATGAAAGAGCCTAAATGTCCATCAACAGATATATGGAAAAGTGATACATAGACACAATGGAATATTATTCAGCCACAAAGAAAAATGAAATTATGAAAAATTTTTAGGAAAATGTAATACTAAACTATGTGACCCAGACTCAAAAAGATGAAACACATGTTCATATCTTAGCCTATAGTGTACTAAATATATACATATAAGCATGGATAAGTGTGGGTAATAGCTAAAAGCCAAGAAAGGAGACCAAGAGAAGGCAACAATAAGTGATGAGGAAGGATGGAGTCTAGGTAAAAGAACACATAGGGCATGAAGGAAGAAAAGAGGCTGGAGTTGATAGCATCAGAAGTATGAAGAATAGGTTAACCTAACGATGCAATGAGACTAGAAGACTGGAAGACAATTTTCCCTGAGAAGAAAATAAATCTAGCTCTTACCACTAGTTTAACAAAATACTTCATATTCCATCACTGATATTAAATATCCTGGGACTGAGTGGAACTAGTTTATACTCCTCCTAGCAATGTGTTCGGGCCTCTATTTCCTACATCCTTGGGAGAGTTGCTGTCATTTGTTTTCTATTTTTAATTTATATATTCACTTTACATCCCAATTGCAACCCCATCCTTCCTCTCTTCTCAGGCCCACCCTTCTTTCCCCCTATCCTCCGTCCCCTCCACCCTCCCACCCTTTCCCCCCATCCTCCATTCCCCATCCCTTCTCCTCAGAAAAGAGGCGCTCCACAAACCACCCAAGCACACCAAGTGGCAGGATGACTGAGCTCATCCTCATTCACTGAAGCCAGGAAAGGCAGCCCCATTAGGGGTAACTGATCGAAAAGCAGGTCACAGATAGCACCCCTCAACTTATTAGGGTACACACATGAAGATCAAGCTGCCCATTGGCTACAGGTGTGAAGAGGGCATAGGTCCAGTCCATGCATGCTCTTTGGTTGGTGCTTCTATCTCTGTAAGCCTCTAAGTTAGTTGACTCTGTTGATCTTCTTGCCATGTTCTTGTGCGCTCTGGGTCCTTCTACCCATCGCCACCATCCACACTCTTCCAGAGGACTCCCCAAGCTCTGCTAATGCTTGGCTGTGAATCTCAGCATCTGATTAGATCAGCTGTTGGGTGGGGTCTCTCAGAGGACAGCTATGCTAGGCTCCCGTTTGCATGCATAGCAGAGTATCATTAATGGTGTCAGCAGTTAGCACTCTTCCATGGGGCAGGTCTCAGGCTTGGCCAGGCATTGGTTGGACATTCCATCGGACTCTGCTGTATCTTTATCTCTGCACATCTTGTAGGCAGGGTAAATTTGGGGTTGAAGATATTGTAAGTGGATTGCTGTTTCCCTCCCACCACTATAGGTCCTGCCTGGCTAGAAGCTCAGCTAGAGTCATCCTTAATATCCTCCTTGTAAACTACCCTGTAGCATGACTCCAGCTTGTCACAGAGATTCCCTCAGTTTCCCATTTCTCTGCAAGCCCTCTCCCCTCCCTTCCCCACTCTCCCTACATCTGATCCCTAGCCCCATTTCCCTTCCCACACCTTCTTTTAGCCACTTCTCTCACTATATCAACTTCCATTCTCTATTCTATTTCCCCATCTTAATGAGATTCAAGGAGAGCCTACCTTGGCCCATCCTTGTTACTTAGCTTCTTTAGGTCTGAGAATTGTAGTGTGGTTGTCTTATAACATAAGGCTAATACCTGCTTACAAATGACTATATACCATATGAGTCTTCTGGGCCTGGGTCACCTCTCTCAGGATGATCTTTTCTAGTTCCATCCATTTGTCTGCAAATTTCATATTTTCCTTGTTTTTACTATCTGAGTAGTAGTCCATTGTGTAAATGTATGATAATTTCTTTATCCATTTTTGAGTTAAGGTACATCTGGATAGTTTCTAGTTTCTAGCTATTACAAATAAAGCTGCTAAAAATAGAGTTGCACAAATGTCCTTGGTGTATGATAAAGCATCTTTCAGGAGTAGTATAACTAGATCTTTGAGATAGAGCTATTCCCAATTTTCTGAGATACTGCCAGATTGTTTTCCAAAGTGATTCAAGTTTTCCCTCACACCAGTAATGGAAGAGGGGTCTCCTTACTCTACAGCCTTGTCATAATGCACTGTCTCTTGAGTTGTTGATCTTAGCCATTTTGACAAGTCTAAGATGGAATCTCACAGTTGTTTTGATTTGCATTGCCTTGATTACTAAGGATGCTGAACATATCTTTTTAAAATATTTTTATTAATTACAGTTTATTCACTCTGTATCCCCCCTGTAGCTCCCTCCCTCCTCCCTTGCCAATCCCACTCTTCTTCCCTCTTGTCCACCCATGCCCCTCCCTCAGTCCCCTGATAGGGGAGGTTTTCCTCCCCTTCCTTCTGATCCTAATCTATCAGGCCTCATCAGGACTGGCTGCATTGTCTTCCTCTGTGGCCTGGTAAGGCTGCTCCCTCTTCAGGGGGAAGTGATCAAAGAGAAGGCCACTCAGTTCATGTCAGAGACAGTTCCTGTTCCCATTACTATGGAACACACTTGGACGCTGAACTGTCGTGGACCACGTCTGTGCAGGGATTCTGTGCATGGTCCTTGGTTGGAGTATCCGTCTCAGAAAAGACACCTGGGCCCAGATTTTTTGTGTCCCCTCCAGGTCTTACTATTTCTCACTTCTTTCATAAGATTCCCTGCACTCTGCCCAAAGTTTGGCCTTAAGTCTCAACATTTGCTTTGATACCCTGCAGAGTAGAGTCTACCAGAGGCCCTCTGTCCTGTTCCCTGTTTTCTCCCACTTCTGATGTCCATCCTCTTTGCCTTTCTAAATAAGGATTGAGCATCTTAGCCAGAGTCCTCCTTCTTGATTAGCTTCTTCAAGTTACAGATTTTAGTATGTTTATCCCATATTATATGTCTAATATCCACTTATAAGTGAGTGTATACCATGTGTGTCTCTCTGCTTCTGGGATATCTCACTCAGGATGATCTTTTCCAGTTCCCACTATTTGCCTCCAGATTTCATGACCTTTAAGTGCTTCTTAGCCATTTGAGATTTCTATGTTGAGAATTCTCTGCTTAGCTCTGTACCTCATTTTTAATAGAATTACTTGCTTAGTTGGTGTTTAATTTCTTGAGTTCATTATATATTTTGCACATTAGCTCTCTGTTAGATGATGAGTAGGTAAAAATCTTTTCCCTGTCTGTAGGCTGCTATTTTATTTTATTGACAGTGTCCTTTACCTTACAGAAGCTTTTCAGCTTCACAAAGTACCATTTGTTATTTGTTTATCTCAGTGCCTGAGCTGTTGGTTTTCTGTTCAGCAAGTTGTCTTCTGTGCCAATGAGTTTAAGGCTTCCCCCTACCAACCCACCCCAGAACACCAAGTGACATTAGGACTGAGCATGACCTCGTTCTCGGTGGCCTGGCAAGGCAACTCTACCAGGGATAAGTAATCAAAATGTATGAACCAAAGTCCTTCTTTGAGAAAGCCACAGCTCCCCTTATTAAAGGACCCACATGAAGCCCAAGCTGTCCATTAGGTACATATGAGTAGGGATCCTGGGTCCGGTCCATACATGGTCCTTGGTTGATGCTTCCGTTTATGCAGACCCAGGTTGGTTGGCTCTGTTGGTCTTCTTGTGGAGATTCTGTCCCATCCAGGTCCTTTTATCATTTCCCCCAGTCTTCCACAAGGCTCCCTCTGCTCCACCCAATGTTTGGCTGTGAGTCTCAGCATCTGTTTCAGTTCATTGCTAGGTGGGGTCTGGAATTGGGTTACCTCACTCAGGACGATTTTATTTTTTAGTTCCATCCATTTGCCTGTAAATTTCATTATTTTCTTGTTTTTAATAGCTAAGTAATACTCCATTGTGTAAATGTGCCACAGTTTCTTCATCCATTCACCGGTTGAGGGACATCTAGGTTGTTTTCAGTTTCTGGTTATTATGAATAAAGCTGCTCTGAACATAGTTGATCAAATGTCCTTATTGTGTGGTAGAGGATCTTTTGGGTATATACCCAGGAGTGGTGTATCTGGATCTTGAGGAAGAGCTATTCCTAACTTTATGAGAAGGCATCAGATTGATATCCAAAATGATTGTGTAAGTTTGCTCCCCGACCAGGAATGGAGGAGTGTTCCCCTTTCTTCACAACCTTGCCAACATGTGCTGTCACTTACACCTTTACTATAGTAAAAGTAAGTTTTACTATGTTAAAATTTCATGGATCCTACTGATCCATGAGCATGGGGGATCTTTCTATATTCTGATATCTTCTTCAGTTTCTTTCTTCAGAAACTTGAAGTTCTTGTCATACAGGTCTTATATTTGCTTGGTTAGAGTTACACCAAGGTACTTTATATTATCTGTGGCTATTGTGAAGGTTGGTTTTTCCCTAATTACTTTCGCAACCTGTTTTTCTTTTGTGTACAGGAGAGCTACTGGTTTGTTTATTTTTTTCTGAGTTAATTTTATATCCACCCACTTTGCTGAAGGTATTTGTCAGTTGTACAAGTTCTCTGGTAGAATTTTTCAGGTCACTTATGTATACTACTGTATCATGTGTTGAAAGTAATATTTTGACTTCTTTCTTTTAAATTTGTGTCCCCTTGATCTCCTTTAGTTGACTTAGTGCTCTAGCTAGGACTTCAAGTACTATATGGAGAGAGTGGGCAGCCTTGTCCCTCATTTCAGTGTAATTGCTTTAAGTTTCTCCCTGTTTAGTTTGATGTTAGCTATAGGCTTTTTGCATATTGCCTTTACTATGTTTAACTATTTCCCTGTATCCCTAATCTCACCAAGACTTTCAACATGAATGAATGTTAGATTTTGTCAAATTCTTTGTTGGCATCTAAGAAGATGATCATTTTTTTTCTTTCAGTTTGTTTATATGGTGGATTACATTGATGGATTTCCATATATCGAACCACCCCTGCATGCCTGGGATGAATCTATTTGATCATAGTGGATGATATCTTTGATGAGTTCTTGAATTCGGCTTGCGAGTGTTTTATTGGGTATATTTGCATCGATGTTCATAAAGGAAATTGGTCTGAAATTCTTTGGTCTTTGTGTAGTTAGGTATCAGGGTGATGGTGGCCTCATAGAATAAGTTTAGCAATGTTCCTTCCATTTCTATTTTGTGGAATAGTTTGAGGAGTGTTGGTATTAGCACTTCTTTGAAATTCTGGTAGAATGCTGAGCCGAAACCATCTAGCCCTGGGCTTTTTTTTTTTTTTTTTTTTTTTGGTTGGGACAGTTTTAAAGACCATTTCTATTTCCTTAGGCTTTATAGGACTATTTAACGTGTTTACTTACTTTTATTCAACTTTAATAAGTTGAATCTATCAAGAAAATTGTCCATTTCATTTAGATTTTCCAATTTTGTAGTGTACAGGCTTTTGAAGTAAGACTTATTGATTCTTTGGATTTCTTCAATGTCTGTCATTATGGCCCCCTTTTCATGTCTGACTTTGTTGATTTGGATAACATCTCACTGTCTTTTCATTAGTTTGGCTAAGTGTTTGTCTATCTTGTTGATTTTCTCAAAAAAAAAAAAAACAGTTCTTGGTTTCGTTGATTCTTTGTATTGTTCTCTTTGTTTCTAGTTTATAGATTTCAGCCCTGAGTTTATTTCCACCATTCTACACATCTTGGGTATGTTTGCTTCTTTTTTCTAGGGCTTTCACATGTGTTAAATGTGAAGCTGCTAGAATGAGATCTCTCCAATTTCTTTATGGAGACACTTAGTGCTATGAACTTTCCTCTAAACACTGCTTTCATTGTGTCCCATTAGTTTGGGTATGTTGTGCCTTCATTTTCACTAAGTTCTAAGAAGTCTTTAATTTCCTCCTTTCTTCTCTGACCCAGTCATTGAGTAGAGAGTTTTTCAGTTTCCATGTTTTTATAGGATTTTTTTTGTCATTTATGCTGCTGTTGAATGGCCAGCTTTAATTTGTGATGATCTGATAATATACAAGGGGTTAGGGGTTATTTCAATTTTCTTGTATCACTTGAGGTTGTTTTTTGACTGACTATATGGTCAGTTTTGGAGAAGGTTCCATGAGGTGCTGAGAAGAAAGTATATTCTCTTGTGTTTGGGTGAAAAGTTCTGCCGATAACTGTTAAGTCCATTTGATTCACGACATCTGTTAGTTTCCTTATTTCTCCATTTAGTTTCTGTCTTGATGACCTGTTGTTTGGTGAAAGTGGGGTGTTAAACTCTCCCATTATGTGGTGATTAATATGTGATTTGAGCTTTATTCATGCTCCTTTTACAAATGTTAGTCCCTTATTTGGGGCATAGAGGTACAGAATTGAAATGTCATCTTGCTGGATTTTTCCTTTGATGAAATAAAGTCTCCTTCATCATCTCTTTTGATTAATTTTCATTGAAAGTCTACTTTATTGGATATTGGAATGGCTACTCCAGCTTACTTCTTCAGACAATTTGCTTGGAAAACCTTTGGTCCAGCTCTTTACTCTAAGGTAATGTGTATCTTTATTTCCTGAGGTGTGCTTCTTGTAAACAGAAGAATGATGGGTCCTGTTTATCATCCATTCTGTTAGCCTTTGTCTTTTTATTGAGGAATTGAGTCCCTTGATGTTGAAAAATATTAATGACCAATGATTGCTAGTTTCTATTATTTTGATGTTAATGGTTACAGTGTGTTTCTCTCACTCTCTCTCTCTCTTTGGTTTTGCTGTAGTGGAATTACTTATTGCCTTTGTTTTCTAGGTTGTAGCTAAGATTCTTCAGCTGGAGTTTTCCTTCTGTCTTCTTTAGGGCTGAGTTTTGCATAGATATTGTTTAAATTTGTTTTTTTATGGAATATCTTGTTTTCTCAAACTATGGTGATTGAAAGTTTTAATGGGCATAGTAGTCTGGGCTTACATCTGTAGTCTCTTAGGGTCTGCAAGACATCTATCCAGGTCCTTCTGACTTTTAGAATCTCTGTTGCAAAGTCAGGTCTGAATCTGATAGGTTTGCCCTTATATGTTACTTGGCCTTTATCCCTTTGAGCTTTTAACATTTTTTTCTTTGTTCTGTACATTTAGAGTTTTGATTATTATGTGGTGGGAGGATTTTCTTTTCTGGTCTAATCTATTTGGTATTCTGTAGGCCTTTGTATGTTGATGGGCGTTTCTTTAGGTTGGGGAAATTTTCTTCTATAATTTTGTTAAAAATAATTTCTGGTCCTTGGAACTGGGAATCTTCTATTTCTGTTATTCTTGGGTTTCATCATTTTCATAGTGTCCTTGATTACTTGGATATTTTGTGTCAGGAATTTTTATAGATTTAACATTTTCTTTGATGGATGTAACAATATCTTCAACTGTATTTTCTATACCTGAGATTCGTTCCTCCATCTCTTACATTCTGTGGGTGATGCCTACCTCTATAGTTTCTGTTTTCTTCTCTAAGTTTTCTATCTCCAGGATTTTCTTAGTTTGTGTTTTCTTTATTGTTTCTATTTCCATTTTCAGGTCTTGAACTATTTTATTCATTTCCCTCATCTGCTTGTTTATATTTTCCTGTATGCCTTTAAGTGATTCTTCATTTCCTCTTTAAAGATCTCTGTCTGTTTGATTGTATTGTTCTATACTTTTTAAAAGGATTTATTAATTTTCTCTTTAAAGGCCTCTGTCATCTTCATAAGCAATAGATTTAAGGTCATTTTCTTGTGTTTCAGTTGTGTTATTTACCCAGGGCTGCTTGCAGTGTGATAACTGGTAGTGCCATATTGCCCTGGCTTTTGTTGATTGTGTTCTTTTTTTTTTTGTTTTTTTTGTTTTTTTTTTTTAATTTATTTATTTTTATCTCAATCACAGGTTGGGTACTTTGAATCCCAGGCGTAGCCCCCTCCCCCATTCCATCCTACCCTCCCACTCCCTCCCTCATCTCCTTCTTCCCCGCCCCCTCCAA
>CM053765.1:52043699-52069341 GCA_028658305.1 Pachyuromys duprasi | reverse complement strand
GAAATTTCTCCAGGTAATAACTGGGTGTCCCTAGGGTTTTCCCACTTGATTTTCTCACCGTAGGAGTTCCGCTCACCTGGCACTCACAATGCTGGCGTTTTAGGTCCCAGAGTTCAGTCTCCTGGTCGCTGCGTTGTTTCTGCTCTCCTACTCCTCAGACACAGTGTTCTCTCGTGGCAGCCATCTTGGATCCCCCGTTGATTGTGTTCTTATACTGGCCTTTAGCCATCTGGTTGTCTCTGGTGTTGTCTCTGTTGCCTGAAGGATTTCTCAGGGATGCAGATATAGCCTAGGGCAGAACACTGGATGGTCCTAGAACAGTCTTCCTTAGGACAGTGATTGTGGACTGGCTGCTGGAATCTCAGGGAAAAACCCACAGTTCTCCTCAGGTACCTGCATCCCAATTGGACCCATAGGCAGGGCATTAAAGTTGGGCTGTCCAGCCTGTACAATTATGAGGACAGGCTAGTCTTTTCAGCTGCCCAGGAGTCCTTCTTTCAGGGCCAGCAACCTTGCTACTTGCTTGCTTGCTCACTCAGCAGTCACTGAGTTCCAGCTGCCCAGACACTGCCATCTTAGAGCAAGATCCTCTATGCTCCTGCGGTCTAACAGGTCTCAGGGAGACAGGTGGAGCTATGGACTGGAGGCTGGGCCTTTTCTCTGGATCCCAGGAGTTAGCCGGCCAGAGGCTGAAACCAAGTGCCCCTGTAATACAGGAGCTTTCCCCAGACAGTGGGAATAGCTGGAATCTTTTGTTCTGCAATTTGAAGTTCACAGCACAGCCTCTAACTCAATTTGAGGTCACTGCAGTCACAACACCCAGACACCTTGTGCACTGGGCAACGCCATCTTGAATCTCCATTATTTTCTTTATGAAAGTTTGACAGGGCTGAGATGGACTCTCAGTGTACTTTTATTTAAGGGTGCTGAACACTCTTTCATATGGTTATTGCCATTTCTAGTTATCTTTTTTAAACTGTTCATTTTTGCTAGTCCACTATTTGTGGAAACTGTTTAAATTGAGGCACATAGGGGTTATTTTATTATTATTATTCCTTAATAGCTTTGGATTTTATTCTCAGATGTAAAAAGAAAAGATCCAGACCATAAATATTTTGAGATGAGGTATTGATCTACAATTTCAGTCCAAAATATCACTGGTGAGTAATTGGAAATGGACTTCATTTGCCAGAATAAGGCTTGGAACATATTAAAAATATTTTTCTTCTATAATATCTTCACTTTCTTTCTTTGTATTCTATTGTATTCATAATATTGAATAATAAACAGATATGAAGAAAAAAGAGAAAAGATCCCTATTGTGTGTATTTGTTCTCACACTTGAGTAATTATTTCCTTTGCTATGCAGAAAATTTTAATTTCAGGAAATTTTATTTTTCAGTTTTTGATATTATTTCCAAAGCTTTTGGAGTCCTTTTCAGCAAGCCTTTTCCAACACCTAAACATGAAGGGAAAAACTACCCATCACAACCCAACTCATGATATAGCTGTTCTTCAACTGTACAGTTGATTCCCTGGAGAGTCTGGCAGCCTATGGATGAGTGTCCCAGTCCATCTTCCTGACCCAAGCCCTGACTGTGGAACATCTGAAATTTTAGGGGATATAACTTAAGTGTTCCTTCAACCTTGAGAGAAAACAAAAATCAAATAGGAAAATGCATTTTAATTTAACAGCCCTGGTTGAAAATTTTTAACAAAACCCAGTTGGAAGTCTAACAGGGTAATTCAATGTTCTTTGTGATTTAAAAAAGTAGGCTTTTTTTTTATAGCAGTAGTACATTCAAAAACTGCTGATATGTTTAATCTACTGGAAGACACAAACACTTTTAATTCACTTAGCCAACATTCTTCTCAGCTCTGAACAAATAAAAAGACAGAAGAGGAAATATCTTTCATATACATCATCATAAAATGAAAGATATTTAACTTTATAAAATATTAATTTTAATTTTACCGGATGGGGTTTCTGAAACTTGGCCCAATATTTAATGCAGAAATATGATCAAATATAATAATAAGAGTGAAAATGACTGAAAACCACAAATAATTAACAAAGATGCATGCTCATCACTAATTAGTGACATGACAAATTTATGTGACAAATAAGGGGCATTAAACTTTGGCTAGTAGTGCAAAGACCATCACATAAAACTCTGCATGCTCAAACCTAGGAATGATTGATGGTGGCAAATTATAGGTCTTTCCTGAATATTCTTCAAAGAGTGACATATTTTAAAACAAGTAGGAACCAGTCAGCTTTGACGATGACAAAAGCATATACGTGCTGCTAATTGCTGACATTTATATAAAGTTGACACCAGAAATCACTTATCATAGCAATTACGAACAGTAATTTGCATATCCGGAACCCATAATGAAATTTTGTTAAGTATAATTTATTATCAGCCCTAATGTTAATGTTTCTTTTGTTAACAGAAAGTATGAGGCTCCTCAACGTTTTTTTTATCATGTGCCTAGTAAACTGTAATGTTTGAACCAGGTCCCTACTGGCCATCCCAAAGAATAAAAAACACTCTTCATCTTAGCAAGTAAAACAGAAGTGAAACACCATACAAAATTGGTCAACTTTTTCCAAAATAGCACACTGTTGTTCACTTATAAATTACCAACTCATACCAAACACAGAACTACTAGAAATTAACAATTGAGTTCTCATTAAAATTACTGTAAGGTTCTGCCCATGTCTTTAAATTACATACAATAAATTATACACAACAAATAGTTTGTGGTCTACTGTCCTCATTTTCCCTAAGTCAATCCTGTCAGGGTTGTTTTGTTGGAAAACACACTGGCAGTCCTGACAGAGAAATCAACAGGAGTGTGGAGCCAATCAGCTACTTATTTCAAAATAAGGATTTATCACTTAATCTAGAAAGAAACTGCCCTTTCCTTACACAGTGAGTCCATGGATGTAGGAGAATTTCCTGTGAACCATTCTGGGGAAACAGTCTGAGAATATGTAAAGCCCTTCCTCAGGAAATTCTACCCTGCCTGGAGGATCACTGATCTGGGAGGAGGTCATGTTCTGCGATGATGTCGCCTCTGGTAACTCACCGTCATCCCGTAAATAACCAAACCATGCCGAGAGGTAAATGCAGTGGGATAAAACAACAACAAAACACTAGAAAGCAAGGACGAGGTTGTTGAGAAAAATAGGGGTTAAAAGAAAGGGGTGGGCAGAGATGAAGAACAAAGAACAACAAACGTGCGTTTTCAAGGAATCAGCAAGTTTTTATGAAAGGGAAACACTCCAGGGTGTATATTCAATGCACTCTGAGCCCAACACAATGGCTAACAGTAAACCCATGTGTGCTGATATATATTTGTGTGTACTGTTGAACTAGTGCATCCGTGTGCTCTACAATAGGAGTGCAGCTGTGTTCACTGCTGTACTAGTACATGCACAGGTACTGCAGTCCCAGCACACCCATGTGTACCGCTGTACTATTGCAGTAGTGCATCCCTTTATGCTTCTTACCAGCACATATCTGTGGGCCACTATGGCAGTGTATCTGTGTGCACTGCTGGGCAATTACAACAGCATGCACTTCTGCAGGAGTATATCCATGTACACTGAAGTGCTGGGACATCCGTGTGGCTTGTTGAACTGGGATGTCTGGTGTGTGTTATGGTCCTGATGCATCTGTGTACACTGCTCAATTAGAACACTCACATGCACTTTTGTACTAACACATCCAACTATATGGTAGTATTACTTCTGTGGGAGCACATCCTTATGCACATTGGTGTTAGCACATGTGTGTGGAACAGCACATGCATTTCCACTCCTCTACTGTTACACCCATATGCTTTCCTGTAGCTTTACACCTGTACAGTCTTCACTGCTAAGACACACATTTGCATTGCTGTGCTAGCCCAACTATATACATTAGAAAGTTGTGCATCACTGTGCACTGTTGTCCTAGTGCATTCTGCCTGCCTCTGTACCAGAGCATCAGTAAACACTGCTATGTCCATACACCCTGTGCACTGCTGTGGTAGTAGACCTGTGTGCACTGTTGTCTCTATACATCCCTGTGCGCTGCTCTGCTGGTGTGCTCTGCTGTATCTACACATCCCATTCAATGCTGTGATAGTGCATCCCTGAGCTTCAACACTAGTACATCTTGAGTACATAGGTGTACTTTTACACCTTTGTGTGCTGCTGCCCTAGTAAACATGTGTACATTTTTTAATAGAATACTCTTGTGCTCTGAAGTATTAGCACACCCACAACGTGTTATAGTGATGCATCCTTGTTCTTTGCTACACTTGTCACTGTACAAATGCCATGAGTAACAAAAGTGCCCATTTCAAAAGTGATTTCCTTTTATTTTAAAATGTTTATATTAATTATAGTTTATTCATTTGGTGTATCATTTGTAGCCCCCTCCCTCATTCCCTCCCAATCCCACTCTCCCTCCCTCATCTCATCCCATGACCTCCTTAAGTCCACTGAAACGGGCGGACCTCCTCCCCTTCCAGTTGACCCTAGTCTATCAGGTTTCATCAGGAGTGGCTGCATTGTCTTCCTCTGTGCCCTGGTAAGGCTGCTCCTCCCTCAGGCAGAGGTGATCAATGAGCCAGCCACTGAGTTCATGTCACAGTCAGCCCTGTTCCCCTTACTAGGGAACCCACTTGAACACTGAGCTGCCATGGACTGCATCTGTGAAGGGGTTCTTGGTGAATGGTCCTTGGTTGGAGTATCAGTCTCAGAAAAGGCTCCTGTGCCCAGAATTTTGGGTTCTGTTGCTCTCCATGTGGAGCTCCTGTACCCTCCACGTTTTTCTATCTCCTCCTTCTTTCATAAGATTCCCTGCACTCTGCCCAAAGTTTGGCTATGAGTCTCAGCATCTGCTTTGATACTCTGCTGGGTAGAGTCTTTTAGAGGCCCTCTGTCGTAGGCTCCTGTCCTGTTTCCTGTTTTTACCCTCTTCCAATGTCCATCCTGTTTGCCTGTCTGCGTGAGGATTGATCGTCTTACCCAGGGTCCTCCTTCTTGCTTAGCTTCTTTAGGTGTACAGATTTTAGTAGGTTTATCCTATATTATATATCTAATATTCACTTATAAGTGAGTATATACCATGTGTGTCTGTCTGCTTCTGGGATACCTTACTGAGGATGATCTTTTCTAGATCCCACCATTTGCCTGCAAATTTCATGATTTCCTTATTTTTAATTGCTGAGTAGTATTCCATTGTGTAAATGTACCACGATTTCTGTATCCACTCTTCAGTTGATGGACATCTGGGTTGTTTTCAGGTTCTGGCTATTATGAATAAAGCTGTTATGAACAAGGTTGAGCAAATGTCCTTGTTTTGTACTTGAGCATCTTTTGGATATATGCCTAGGAGTGGTATGGCTGGATCTTGAAGAAGCACTATTCCTAATTGTCTGGGAAAGTGCCAGATCAATTTCCAAAATAGTTGTACAAGTTTACATTCCCATCAGCAATGGAGGTAGTTCCCCTTTCTCCACATTCTCTCCAGCATGTATTGTCATTTGATCTTAGCCATTCTGGTGGGTGTAAGGTGAAATCTCAGTGTTGTTAAACAATCTACAGATTCAATTCAATTCCCATTAAAATACCAACATAATTCTTTACAGAACTTGAAAGAAAAATTCTTAACATCATGTGGAAAAACAAAAAACCCAGAATTGCAAAATGATCCTGTAAAACAACAGATTGTCTGAAGATATCTCCATCCTTGATCTCAAACTGTACTTCAGAGCAATAGTAATAAACTGCATGATACTGGCATAGAAACCAACTGGTAGATCAATGGAATAATCTACCAGAAATAAACCCACATACCTACATGTATTTGATTTTTGACAAAGAAGCCAAAACCACACAGTGGAAAATAGACAGCATCTTCAACAAATGGTGCTGGTCTAACTGGATGTCTACATGTAGAAAAATGCAAATATATCTGTATTTATCACCCTGCACAAAACTATAGTCCAAGTGGATCAAAGACCTCAACATAAAAGCAGACATACTAAATCTGCTAGAAGAAAAAGTGAGGAAGAACCTAGAACGCATTGGCACAAGAGACAACTTCCTGGACAGAACACCAACAGCACAAGTTCTAAGATCAAAAGTCAATAAATGGGACCTCATGAAACTGAAAAGCTTCTGTAAAGTAAAAGACACGGTCATCAGGAAAAAAAAACAACAGCCTACAGACTGGGAAAGGATTTTCACCAACCCTATATCTAACAAAGTAATCCAATTTAAGAATGGGGTACAGAGCTAAACAGAGAATCCTCTGTAGAGGACTATGGAATGTCAGAGAAACACTGAAAGAAATGCTAATATCCTTAGTCATCAGGGATATGCAAATCAAAAGTGCTTTTCTAATAAAATATTTGCAAATGGAAATGAGAAATATTAGAATTAATCAGAACAAGATCTAAAAACAAGAAACAGTGCATTATTGTGTGGCCCAAATATAATGCCAAATCTATCCTTATCCTAATTTGTTTTCATTTATCCTCCTTACCTACCCCCATCAAAACGCAATGGACATTCAGCCCCAGAATCAAAGTGGAGTGGAGACTTGGCTTAACCTAACTGCATATACTTATTACTGATAAAAATACTCCCCAGCCACAGTATTTCTATGCTGTCTAGAACTTTCTGCTCTCTCTCTCTTTATTTTATCTTACTAGCAATTGGTTTGTTATAGGGAAAAGATTTGGCCTTCTCTCCACCTCTCAGCAAGAAGTAGTAATACTATTTTTAGTAGAAAAGAGACTGTTTTGCTGTGATAAACTAGGAAAGGGACACTGTGGACTCAGAATCTTCCAGGCTAGTATTTACCTTCTCAGCATGGTGCTGGTCTTGCTGTTTTGTTTCTGCCATCTTTCTGTAAACTTGGGGATTTTTCTTCTATGATTTTATTTAAAATATCCTATATGCCTTTTAAATGGAATTATTTCCCTTTTTTGTGAGTACTAAGTGTAGGTTTTGCCTTTTCATGGAGCCCCAGAGCCTTTGAGTATTCTGCTCATACATTTTTTTGAATGATCCAACTTCTCTCTATTGCTTTCTTACCCTGAAACTCTCTTCCACGTGATTCATTCCATTGATGAGGTTTTCCATTAAATGTTTTACTTAACCTATAGAGTTACGCTTCCATCAGCATTTCAGTTTTGGGTTTCCTCAGTTTTTCTCTCTCTCCATTAAATTCTATTTCTCCATTGTGTGTTGACCTCCTCTATCTTCTCTTAGAAAATACTGGAGTCTTCTTTAAATTATTTTACCATTTTTATGATCATTCTTTAGATTTCTGTATCTGGAATTTCATCTAAGTCATTTTGATCTAGCGTCATTAGTTTGGGGTTGGTGGTTTTTGTAGGAGACAAATTCTCTTTATTTCTTTTTTTCTTGAAATAGATTCTTTTCTCATACAGTTTACTCTGATTATAATTTTCCTTCCTCTACTCCTCCCAGTTCCTCCCCCCCCCCTCTTTAGATCAACTTCTTTTATGTCTGTCATTAGAAAAGAACAGTCTTCTAAGAGATAACAATCAAACATGACTAAATTAAATATAATAAGTTGAAATTAAAAAAAAACTATCATATTGGCAGCCCAAGAGAAAAAGAATCCCAAGAGTGGGCAAAAGAGTCAGACCCACTTGTTCTCACAGAAGTCCCATAGAAATACCAAGTTAATGGCTATAATATATATGCAGTATACCTGGTGCAGAGTCATGTAGGCCTTGTGCATGCTGCTTCAGTCTCTGAGAGCTTATATGTGCCTTGCTTAGTTGATGCAAAATGCCTCATTCTCCTAGTGTCTTCCATCCCCTCTGGCTCACAATCTTTCCATTGTGTTTTCTTTGCTGGATCTGCCCACCAAGTTGTTGGTAAATATATGTTATTGTCAACCACTGATGATGGTGGTGGTGGTGCCATTGCTGTTATTGTTCTTATTATAATTTCTGTGGATATGTAATGAGTGTTCAAGAGGTTATGTGTGGCGATAACCTCTGTTATCTGTTAGACTCGTGCTTCCATGCACCAGGCCCTATCGTCAACCTACCCCTGTGGATTGAGGGATGTTGAATCACAGTCACTATCCAGTAGGTAAGATACTCTGAAAACAGAGTAGCAGGTGACTTCAAATTAGTTATTTGTTAAGTACCAGTTAGTGTAGGCAGTAAGGGACCCCAATGATGCCATATAGGACATATGTTAGTATGAATGGAAAGGACAGGAAGGAGAGATGAGCAATCACAGTGAGACAAGTGATAACTATTGTTAGAGGAAGTAGAGAAGAACAGATGTAGTACTGGGAATAATTGAGGCAAAGGAAAAACGGGGCGATATGTATGGGAGATTGGGTTAAATGTAGCCTGAAAGAGATACGTACCCAGCTGCTAAGTGAGATCAGCCTCTTGGCTTTGGGAAATGTAGCATGAGAATAATGGCTATGGGGGGTGGAGGAGAAAAGAAGAATGAAAATAAAAAACGAGAGACTATTGATTGTAAAACAGTAAAAGGAAGAAACAATAGGGAACAGTGCTGTCTGCTGCAGTCTCTCCAGTTCCGTGGGGAAGTAGCTGGGATGAAGAAAGGACAGCACGGTGGACATATAAGATACTGGAATCTCTGAAAGGTAACAAATAGCTACAGTGAGAAAGGGCAGCTGAGTGGAGACTGTTGTCTGAATGTTCTTTTGTCTTTGTGGTGTTTTGAATGAGAATGTCGTCCATGGGCTCAGGCACTTGACTGCTAGACCTGCAGTTACTGGTACTGTTTAAGGAAGGGGCCTTGATGGAGGAAGTGTGTCACTGACATGGGCTTTCAAATTATAGCTGCACCTGCTTTCAGTTCATTTAATGTTTGCCCTTGAGGGTGTGACCTCTCAGCTTCTTGCTGCTGCCACAATGCCTGTCACTTGCTGCTGTGACTCCCTCCATAACAGAGGAGAGTCTTCCCTTAGGAACCACAAGTGGCACATACCTTTACTCCCACTCAGGAGGCAGAGGCAGAGGCAGGTAGTTCTCTGAGTTCAAGGCCAGCCTGGTCTACAGAGCAAGTTGCAGGACAGCCAAGGAACACCGAGAAACCCTTCCTTGAAAAACCAAAGTAGATAGATAGATAGATAGATAGATAGATAGATAGATAGATAGATAGATAGATAGATAGATAGATAATAAAAGAAACCATAATACAAAATAAACTCTTGTATAAGCTGCTTTCATCTATGGCATTTTAATCACAGCAACATAAAATCTCCTCGACAGGTCTACTATGCTGTTCCCCTGATCTGGCTGTATTTTATGCTGATTTTCACAGTCTAATTATATTCTTGCAGACTCCTGGCTCTGCTTGTGTGTGGAGTTTTCTTGACTCCATTCTGTGGGGTGTGGATAACAGACACAAACCTCACCCAGCCACAATTGCTATGTTCCTACTGAGTCAGGAGCAGCTGCTAGCTGTGTGGTATGAAAGCTCTTTTTAGTGTTTGTGCTTAACTCCTGCAGGTTTGCCTTTCCCCATGGTGTGGCTGAGGAGGGAGACAGGGTCACTGATGGTGGCTCTTTCAGCTGTCACTGAGAACCCCATCTATGCATCCTACTGGGGTTGCTTTAGTAGACTATCCTGTAGAAGTCTTTCAGCCCCAGTTGTTTGGTGTAAAAATTTTACCATAGTAGTGGCAGCTGCTTTTCTTGCAATCATAGCAAGTCCAGTCTGGGAGTGTAGGAAGTTTATGGATCTCACCCACAAAGCCTTTGATGGAAATATTACCCTGCCTACAAGAAGTGTAGGGATAAAAAGGGGACATAGGTTGAGGGAATGTCTAACCAATTATTGGCCCAACCTAAGACCCACCCCCACAGTAATGAGCCAGCCTCTGACATTATTAATGATGCTCTGCTGTGCTTGGAGACAGAAGCCTAACTTGACTGTCCTCTTGGAGTATCCAACCAGCAACAGATTGAGATAAATGCTGGGACTTGCAGCTAAGCATGGGGCGGAGCTCTGAGGGTCTTGTGGAAGTTTTGAGGAAACAATAGAAGGACCTGGAGGTGACAGGAACCCCTCAAGAAGACCAACAGAGACAACTAGCCCAGTCCCATGGGGGCTTTCAGAGACTAAGACATCAAGTAAGGAGCAAGCATGGTATGAACTTGGCCCCCTGTACATATGTGGCCAGTGGGCGGTTTGATCTTCATGTGGGGAGGGGCGAAGACTGTTTCTAACATGGACTCTATATCCTGCTGCTTTTGGAGCACTTCCCCCTGGCAGGGCTGCCTTGCCTGGCCTCAGTGGATGAGGACATGTGCAGTCCTACCGTGACTTTATGTGCTATGGACCATTGATCCCCTTTTCTGAGTAGGAAGGGAGAGGACACTGGGGAAAGAGGGGGAAGGTGACTGAGAGAAGGGTAGGGAGGGAGCACCCTTGGAATGTAAAGTAAATAAACTTAAGTAAAATAAAAATTTTTTAAAAGATGGTTATGATGACAACCTACAGACTGGGAAAGGATCTTCACCAACCCTATATCTAACAGAAGGCTAATATCCAGAATGTATAAAAAACTTAAGAAGTTAAACCGCAACAAATCAAATAATCTAATTAAAAATGGGGTACAGAGCTAAACCGAGAATTCTCAATAGAGAAATATCGAATGACAGAGAAACACTTAAAGAAATGCTCAGTGTCCTTAGTCATCAGGGAAATACAAATCAAAACAATCCTGAGAATTTGCCTTATGCCCATCAGAATGGCTAAGATCAAAAACTCATGTGACAAAACATGATGGAGAGGATGTGGAGAAAGGGGAACACTCCTCCATTGCTGGTAGGAATGTAAACTTGTACAACTTTGGAAATCAATCTGGTGCTCTCTCAGACAATTAAGAATAGTGCTATCTCAAGATCCAGCTATATTACTCCTAGGCACATTTCCAAAATATGCTCAAGTATACAACAAGGACATTTGCTCAACTATGTCTGTAGCAGCTTTATTTTTAATAACCATAATCTGGAAACAACCAAGATATCCCTCAACTGAGGAATGGATACAGAAAGTGTGGTACATTTACACAATGGAATACTACTCAGCAATTAAAAATAAGGAAATCATGAAATTTGCAGGCAAATGGTGGGATCTAGAAAAGATCATCCTCAGTAAGGTATCCCAGAAGCAGAAAGACACATATGGTATATACACACTTATAAGTGGATATTAGATATATAATATAGGATAAGCATACTAAAATCTGTACACCTAAAGAAGCTAAGCAAGAAGGAGGACCTGGGTAAGATGATCAGTCCTCACACAGACAGGCAAACAGGATGTATATCAGAAGAGGGAGAAAACGGAACAGAACAGAAGTCTATCACAGAGGGCCTCTGAAAGACTCTACCCAGCAGAATATCAAAGCAGATGCTGAGACTATTAGCCAAACTCTGGGCAGAGTGCAGAGAATCTTATGAAAGAAGGGGGAGCTAGAAAGACCTGGAGGGTACAGGAGCTCCACAAGGAGAGCAACAGAACTAAAAACTCTGGGCCCAGGAGTCTTTTCTGAGACTGACCATGCATGAAGATAACCTTGGCACCCTGCACACATACAGCCCATGGCAGTTCAGTATCCAAGTGGGTTCCTTAGTGAGAGAAACAGGGGCTGTCTCTGACATGAACTCAGTGGCTAGATCTTTGATCACCTTCCCCTGGGAGATGCAGCCTTACCAGGGCACAGAGGAGGACAATGCAGCCAGTCCTGATGAGACCTGATAGGCTAGGGTCAGAGGGAAGGGGAGAAGGATCTCCCCTATTGGTAGACTTGGGGAGGGGCATAGGAGGAGATGAGGGAAGTAGGGTGTGATTCGGAGGGAATGAGGGAGGAAGCTACATCTGGGATACAAAGTGAATAAAGTGTAATTAATACTTTTTTTTTAAAAAAAAGGAAGTTTATGGGTCCAATAGAAGTAAAGGGTTATTAGGATTTTGATCAGGTTTCTAGGGCTGGCAAAAGTAGCTAACAGTGTTGTAAAATAGTGTTGTTCTTTTTCTTTCCAAATTGTAATCAACCAGTCATTCCAACATGATGTTTAGTCTTCCATCTTTCCCAGAATCCTTTTAATATGTTTTAAAATTTGTCCTTTCTTACCATGTGATCCTCATATCTTACTCTTCCCACCCTGCCATCACATCATAGGAGTTTCATACCAAGAAACAACTGTTCCATCAATTAAATTTAAGAATTACTTATTTGTGTTTTATCCATGTAAACAGTATCATACAGCTCTTAAAAAACATGCCTTTAAAGTGTTTGGAAGAACTAGGTGAATATAAGACCAGAAAGATGAAAAGTTTCTCATCACATTGCCTGGTTCCCACTTTTCTCTGAAGAAGAGATGAAAGCTCTGGGAAGATACATAAGACCTTGTCTATTGATAGGAAACATCTTCCAGAGATCCTAAAACATATAAAAGTCATAACCAGAGAAAGATTGGTCATGTACATGCCACGGGGTAAGAGAAGACATTGATGCTTGTAGTCAGAAAAATTGCAAAGGCAGTGCTAAGATTTAAAGGGGAATCCAGAGAAAATTTAGAACAGCCCTTTGCCAATGGATTCATGTACTCATGCTGTCTGCTGCAAAAACTCAAAACCATAAATCTCAAAAAATCCCATAGTATAAGGTGTATCACCTTCATAAAATGCAATTTTGCCCCCCAAATATATTTTATCTGTCACTGTCCTAACTTATAAAACATTTGAGTTGCAGACAGATATTTTCTGAAAACTGATAGTAACTTTATAACTCTGAGTTAGCACTTGAAGGGGTAAAAGTAAAACTGTCTCTTATTTGTAGAAAAAAACAAAAGTTTGCCCTGACTGTATTCCTGAGAAATGCTGCTAAGGTCCAGCACTCTTACTGTGCTGCACCTGCTCTGCTCTGCAGTAAATAGTCCATGGAGGAAATCGGAGAAGTTGTCTAACTTGAAAAGGAAATTACTCACTGTTATTCAGTCACACTGATGAAAGGGAAAGAAAGAAAGAAAGAAAGAAAGAAGGAAAGAAAGAAAGAAAGAAAGAAAGAAAGAAAGAAAGAAAGAAAGAAAGAAAGAAAGAAAGAAAGAAAGAAAGAAAAAAGGAAGGAAGGAAAATCAGGAGTTCTGGTTCTGAACTGACACAATTAAACTCAGGTCATTATCAATGTTCATATTTTTACTCACTAGTTAAGAACACACAGAGTTCATGAAACAGAAGCCATGTAAATACGTATGGGTATCTCTGCTTTCTAGAATGTCCAGGCACAACCTTGCCATCATTATCATGTGATCATTAAAATCATTGGAAAAAACTGAACCCGCATACTTTTTCCACAAAATGAAACACAGGCAAATTATCTCTTCAAATAGACATATTTTACCAGCCCTGTGATTTTCTGTTTCTCATTCCATGTTATATAGCACTTATGTCACATCTTTTATTATTTAAACTGTAAACTCCACCAGGTGTTTGATTGCCTGATTTCACTATCTTCTCAACATTTACAAGCCATATTTCATCCAGCCATGGTAAAGATTAAACAAATGCAGAACTACCTAGAATCCCCTCCCTGGCAGCTTGTTTTTGTAATGTCATATGGTTCTGTGTAGCCCACTGGGGGAGAAATGTATCGGTGGTGATACCCATTGCATGCTACAGAGCCAGCCTGCTAGGTAAGATGTGTATACTGGTGCAATGTTAATGTGACCAGGTGCTTTCTGCTTAGATTTGAGGTATATGTCACAGCAGAGAATTCACACCTGGTACTGTAAACCCACCCAAAAGCCCAGAGGATTTATTATTGATGTTTTGCTAAGTGGTGATGCTTCCAAACCACCTTCCTAAAGATTTATGTGCATCTGTTTGTGCTACTGTGAACCAATCAGAGAAGCTTCTTTTTTAGTGGGTAGAAGTAAATGCAGAGACTTGTAACTGTTTCAAGTATTGTGAAAAGACAGCTGCACATGACCTAAATGGGACCTAAATGGGACATCTGTATAAGGTCCCTCCCTTAAAGTTCAGCATGGAAGAGAGGAGGCTGAAAAAGTTTGAGAGCTGGAGGATGGTGATGAATGTTGTGAAATGTCTTCTGCACATGGCATGACCACAGCCGCTGTGGTTACCTGCACAAGACTGTGCCAGTCAAAATTCCAGCAGAGATAATTATGACTGCTGGGGAGGGAGACTCAGTTTTTCTTCAGGGATGTGACTGCTAGTAGGTTGTCTGTGTAGTGGGTGATCTCACACCCATGTGCATATAGTAACACTAACATATGGACCTGGTAGAATATATATACATAGAGAAAGATATATAAACATGTCTTTTATATATATCATATACATATACAAATGAGACAGAGAGTCAGAGGGAGTCCATCAAGTTTAAAGGAGAATATATTGTTGGGGATCCTAGGGAGAGTTGTTTGAGGTAAGGAGTCAATATGTTCAAAATTCATCATATACGTATGAAGTTCTCAATAAATAAAATAGTATATTAAAAACAAATACTGATCCTAAACAAATACTGATTAAATTAGTGAATAAATAAATTTGGAATCAAGAAGACTTAGATGGAAGAACTTTCTTCTTAAAATAATTTTCTACAGAAATCAAATTAACATTCAAGAATACTTTTGACAATAGGATATAAAATCTGAAGGTCATAGGGTGCATGCTCCAAACAGGAAATGGAAACAGATGCAGAGACTCACAGCCAAACTTGGGCAGAGCACAGAGAGTCTTATGGCAGAACGGGGGATAGAAGGACACACAGGGGGCAGGAGCCCCACAAGGAGACCAAAAAGCCAAAAAATCTGGGCCTGGACTGGGGGCCCTGCAGAGACTAATGCACCAATCAAGGACCATGCATGGAAAGGACCTAGACCCCTGCTCAGATATAGCCCATAGGCAGCTCAGTCTCCATGTGGTTTCCCAAGTAAGGGGAGCAAGGGCTGTCTCTGACATGGACTCCATTGCCTGATCTTTGATCATCTTCCCCTGGTGACACAACCTTGCAGGCCACAGAGGAAGAGGATCCAGGCAGTACTGATGAGAACTGATAGGCTAGGGTCAGATGACAGAGAAGGACGAATCTCCCATTCAGTAGATTAGGGGAAGGAGATGGATGAAAAGAGGGACAGAGGGTGGGACAGGAAGGAGTTGAGAGAGGGGGATAAAATCAGGATATAAAGTGAATAAATTATACAAAACAAAAATAAAAAATAAGGAAAGAAAAGCATATGCAAAAAATTAATAAGATTAAAGGAAAAATAAGCAAAACAAAAATAAAAGTGCAGATATGATGTAAAGAAACCAGTAAGGCAATGGGAACATAAGACACATCAGGCCAAACTTTAACAAGAACATGCAATTATGATGTAAGAACAAAATTGAAAATTCTATCATAAAGAATAGATATAAACACAAGCATATTAGATATAGGGGACAGAAACCACAGATACAAACTAAGAACATACATAGACTCCAACAGGAAATCAAAACAATTGACATGGGAGAAATTGAAGAAAACAAAAGAACTGAAATGTATACTGTTTAGTTAGGGTTTTATTGCTGTGAAGAGACACCATGACCACAGAAACTCTTATAAAGGAAAAAACTTCATTGAGGCTGGCTTACTGTTCAAGATTTAGTCCATTATTGTCATGGGAGGAAGCATGAAAGCATTCAGGCAGACATGATGCTACAGAAGAAGCTGAGAGTTCTACATCTGGATCTGCAGACATCAGGAAGTGACTGTCACACTGGGCATGGCTTATGCTTCTGAAACCTCAATCGCTGCCCTAGTGACCACTCCCTCCAACATGGCCACACCTATTTGGGCCTATGGGAGCCATTTTTTTTCAAACTACCACATATAATTATCTAAAGATCTCATTACACTTGAAGTAAAATTAACAAGTAGACACAATGAGAATATTTTTATTTTGGATAAGAAAAAATCAATAAGCATTTAGGCAAAAAAATGATGTAAATATAAATAAATGTACAGTAATACATACAAACAAATAATATACACTGTTAGTCATCAGAGAAATATCTACAGAATTTTAACGGGGGGGAACTATCTTGTAGTTTTCAATATTCAGTCAAGCTAACAATGATGTGTGAGAAAACTAGAAAATCCTTCTCAGGATTGTTTTGTCATAAAATATAACACTAAGGGATCAAAAGGTCAAGAATATTTACAGGAGAAAATAAGCATTGTATGGTCTAATGATCCTCACTTTTCAAGGTCATGCTAGTCTGGTGAAATAGGTGGGAAAGACCAGCTTTCTCACAGTCAATTTTTCTATCTGCAATCACGAACTTCATCTCAGGCGTTTAACCTGTATATGGACACAGCATCCCAAGTACTAAAGGTCCATAGCATCCCGAGTACTAATGATCCATAGCATCCCCATCCCAAGTTCTAAAGGTCCACAGCATCGCAAGTACTAATGGTCCACAGCACCTCATCCACAACGAAATATGAGAAACTCTGAAAACAGAGCAATCTCTTCCTAAGTCACTTGGTGTCCAGTCGAACTAACAAAAAGCTACTAATAAATTTCATAACCCTATAACTGCCAACATTACTTTCTTCCATAAATATTAGTAAACCTAATTTCAACTAATTGTCATATAACTCCATGTGTTATGTAACATGTAAATATCATCCTTTTGAAAATACCAAGATATTTATAATTCCATAACACCTGAAAAGGTTTCAAATGATATCCTATAGAATTCAACTAGATCAGCTCACACTAACAGTTGACTTTCTCAAGACTACTGAGTTACTTCCAAGCACATTTATCTAATCTTTAACTAATGCTACTGTTTCCAACCTACTGGGACAATATCTTTGATACTGGGCTTTGGATACTGAACATTAGAGAAACATCAGTTCAAAATGTGAGAGACTGTGAATTCATGATACAGCATTTTTGAAGTACATTTGAGACTGACACTCAGGTTTCTGATACCTATAATACAGTAAAGTCTTTTAAGCTTTGCCGAAATGACAGGAATAATAAAATTATGATTCCTTTAACTCTCCTGGTTTATTTATAGTTGGGTTATTAAACGTTTTGTGCCGAAATTATAGTTTCAAATTCATTGTATGTAGGTCTAGATTTCTTAGTTTTGATTTGTTTATGCTCAGTCAGGATATTTACATCAGGTTTTCCCCTCACTTTTTCCTAATTTTTAAAAATGTTTTAAAGCAACTCCTCAACCAGAATACATTTGATTTCCCTGTCCTCAAGGCTTCACAGATATAGGTGAATCCTATTTTATCTCTTGTAATTAAAACAAGTAATAGAAAAAAATTAAATTAGGACTAAATAAGGCAACAGATATCTCTTTGGGTAAGAGAAACCCAAGAATATCATTTCTAAGACTATGATGCTTTTTCCAAGGATGGGAGGAAAGCAGATATCGTTTATCTTTGATGTTCTATTAAGATTAGGCAGCTCCCATTCTCAAAGCCATCTTAAATGTAAATATGGCTGACAGAACAACAGATTTCACATACATGGTTGAGGAAGCAGGAAGAAGGAAAGAACAGCAGGAGAGTATGTTCTTATAGGTGGGGTGGCTCCCAAAAATGCTGTGAAGGTTCTCCTCAAAGCAGAACACTTGCTCTCTTGTTCAAACAGTTACATATATTCACCTAGCCACAGGAAAATCTTCCTGTAACTTACCCAACAGCTAAGTACACAAAGGTATACAAACACACAAGAGTTTATTTGTTGGAAAAGAAAAAAATTAGGCTGGATAACTAGGAATGCACTCATGGTTTTAAAAACAGACATTAACCATCAATAATGTAGCATGAATCTCGTATTCTAACCTAGATTCACAAAAAACAGTGAGAAAGTCAAAACTTCTTAACCCCCTCCCCCACTTTTCCTAACAAATATAAGGTACAACGGAGGTTGGAAGAAGCAGGTGTGTCTTTTCTGAGTTTGAATAGTAGACATAACTAAGACCTCTGTGGGTGACAGATCTATTGTCAATGTCCAGGAAAGCTGCAAATGTTGCACATTATAACCACCTGTTGTTCGGTCCTATCTTCTCATTGTAGAAATACTGGGTGTAGGTAATGTTCCTTTCCACCTGGGAGCTCTGGCCAGCATTGCTGAGGTGTGTGCCAAACAGCTATCAAACTCAGCAGTTCACAGAGGGGCTTACTGCAGCATCAGCTGACTCTCTCAACATGCTATGCCAGAAAAGGTTTTAAAGAGATGCTCAGTAAACACCAAATCTCATAGAAAATACTCTCATAATCTCCAAATCATAGTGTTTTGTGGCTGCTGGAAAGGAATAAGGTAAAGTTTAGAAAATCTCACCTGTCTCATGTATTTCTGAAGATTTTTCTAAAGACCTAACACACTTTTAAACAGGCTATTCAGAAACTGTATTTTAAAATTATTTGTTCTATTGACATATTCTAAAACTATAAATTAACTACACACAAATTAAGACAAAACTGGAGAATTCTTAAAAGGATTTAATTTATGTTATAACAATAACAGCATTTATTTTATGTCTCTGTAGAGTTGTGCATTCTGGACATCTCATACAAATGGAATGATACTATATGAGTGATTTTGTGATTGAGTTATTTCACCCAACATGCTTCAGAAATAGGATGGCCTATCAGTTACACCCTAAGTTATTGTTATTTCAAAATCTATTACAAATAAGAGAATAATAAACTTAAACATGCTTAAAAGAAACTTTCCTACAGTAATATAAAACTATTAAAAATCAAAATTTGGATAAAATTCAGGGTAAATGAAAATAATATCTCTTAAATGTAAAAGTATTAATGAAGTAAATAAATTTTACAGGCAAAAATAAAACCACAATAAAATTATAAAATGTATGAACTATTTTTGGAATTCAAACATGAGTTAATTATATACACATCAAGTGGGGGGGGTGAAAAGATACTTTCAGGGGGCTAACCAGACAGTTTAGTCAGCAACATGTTTCCCTTGGAGCACAGAGCCTAAGTTAAACACCAGAACCAACATTAAAAAAAAAAATTAGACACTTAGTCTTGCTTGTAATCCCCACACAAGATCTCAGATCTCCAGACCAATAGGAAACCTTGTCTTAAAAATGAAAAGGTGAGCACATGGCTGAAGAAACTGGTAGGCTGGAGCAGCCCATGCTGAATAAAGCCAGGAATATTCCTCAGTGAGCCCAGGTTGGGATCAGACCCAACCAAGTAGAACGTGGAGATTCTGCTGAATCAAGTGAGAAGAAAACTACAAACAAGAAGCCAAAATCCAAGAATGAAGAAACAACAGAAGGGATAGAAAATACTGTTTCTTCTAAAGCTAAAGGAGTTAAAAAGAAAGGGCCTTCCTAAGATGCTAGGGATTTCCCTAAAGCTAAGAAGGCCAAAAAGCAATAGAAGGAACCTCAAGATGACACTGCTTCTAAAAACAAGACCTCCAAGAAGAAAAGGAGTCCCTGTAGAAGATAGTGACCTCTACAAAAACCAAATTAAAATAGAGGCGCTTTCTGAAGAAGATGACAATGTTCTTAAGCCTAAGAAAATAAAAAAATAGGAAAGGAAGCAAATGGAGACACTGGAGAGAAAAGCCCCAAACTGAAAGGTAAAGTCTCTCATTCTGAATCAAACTTGACCTCCAATGAAGCTCCTGGTGAAAAAAGAAGCAGTGACACAGAGAAGATCCCTGTGGAAAAGGAAAAAGGGATCTTTCTCTAACTTTCCTCCATCTGAAGAGACTGTCAATCTCTCAAAGCTCATGGGGTAAACTTCCTGTTTCCTATACAAGCCAAGACATTTCACCATGTGTACAGTGCCAAAGACTTAATTGCCCAGGCTTGGACAGAAACTGAGAAGGCATTCTCCTTTTAGTTGAGAAGCTTCAGGGTGGGCTACAAGACAGGAAGAGAAGACATGCCCTTCTACTTGAGTTCTTGCACCTATAAGAGAATTGGCAAATCAAGTGAGCAAAGGCTTTGTGTCATCACAAAAAAGCTATTAGTGGCTTGTTTTTTATGGTGAAACTCACTGTGGTGGTCAATAAAATGAATGCAGAGTGGGATTGTATCTTGGTTGGGATCCCAGGTCATACTAATGACCACCTGCAGAATGACAAGTTAGAGCTCATCAAACTTAATCATGTTGTCCTGGGTGAAGTTGACCAGATGTTGGGTGTGGCATACAAGAAAGATTCTGAAGACAACCCCCAAATATTGCTTTTCCCTGCAACTTAACCTTGTTGGGTAATTATCATTGCTAAGAAACACATAAAATCTATATAAGAACGGTGGACCTGATTGGTAAAACCTCAAAAAGCAGTAATAACTGCAGGGCACCTGGCGATTAAGTGTCGCTGGACTGAGGGGGCAACGGTTATTGGTGATGTGATGTAAGTGTACAGTGGTCGTCAGTGGTGCACCATCATCTTCTGTGAAACCAAGGAAGCCCAAGAGCTGTCACAAAAATACACGTATAAAGCAGGAAGCCCAGTTGTTACACAGCGACATTCCACAGAAGCAAGAGGAAATCACCCTAAACTTACAGAGCAACTGGCCCATTCCATTGACTTCCTCACACTGTGTATAGAAGCACAATTTTTTTTAATTTTAATTTTTATTAATTACAATTTATTCACTTTGTAACCCCCTTGTAGCTCTCTCCCTTCTCCTCCCTCAAACCCACCCTCCCTCCCCCTTCTCCACCCATGACCCTCCCCCAGTTTATTGATAGAGGAGGTCTTCCTCCTCTTCCTTCTGATCCTAGTCTATTAGGTCTCATCAGGAGTGGCTGCATTGTCTTCCTCTGTGTCCTGGTAAGGCTGCTCCTCCCTCAGGGGGAGGTGATCAAAGAGCAGGCCACAGGGACTGTCTCTGACATGAACTGATTGGCCTGCTCTAGAAGCACATTTTTATAGGAGCCAA
The DNA here is from genome assembly GCA_028658305.1 of Pachyuromys duprasi. NCBI lineage: Eukaryota > Metazoa > Chordata > Mammalia > Rodentia > Muridae > Pachyuromys > Pachyuromys duprasi. The sequence goes on along the minus strand of CM053765.1, from coordinate 52,048,331 downwards.
TATCTTTAAAGTTCAGTCCCAAATGTCTGAAATCTCCATAGTTTTCATCACTAATGAGACTAGATACATGGTCATTAAGTGCACAGGCCCTACTTCTAGAAGATTGATTTACCAAGAAAAAGAAGGGAGCTGAAGAATGTTGCGAAAAAGCCACAAGGATGTACTTCATCGTCACAAGTAGGGAGGCAGGAAGAAGCACTGTCTGAATGGTGACACCTTCATGAGTCATGACTGTTCAAGGGACCTATTTACCAGTGGGCAATCTGGGGTTTTTAAGAAACGGAATGGGACAATGTTGTTCTCAATGGCCTGGATCTTAAGCCACAGCATAAAATCTGTTTCTCTTAGACTATTTCCTTATTGAAAAGTTATCACGGCTTAAAGAATTCTTCTAAAACAGGTTGTGATACTATAAGCTGTTGCATTGAGGGAACTGAAGAATTCAGAGTAGCACCTAGTCCACTAATAACTGCCCGAGTTCTCAGGTGTTCATTCTCTGGGAAACATTCCACCTAGCACTAAGTGCCTGGGTCTTCTTGCTTTACTAGAGATTCTGTACAGGGAATCTCAGAACAATCTCAGAAGCAAAGTCAGAATCACACACCCTGTCATGGTTTTATTCAACTGTTTAGATCAGTTATGATCTCCAGACTCATCCTCTGATTTTAGTGTGATCTTTGCCTCCTAGCTGGTCTTACTGAAACACCTGGCATCAAAGGGCTCCAATCAACTTATCATCTCCTGGTAGTTGAGGCAGTGTCCTTTTTGGCTATTTAAATTCAGTTGTTGTTGTTGTTGTCGTTGTTGTTTTTCCTTGAACTCCTACCAGATGTTTGTGAAGGGGCTCTTGCAGGCCTGAGTAAAATATCTTCTGGATTCCAGAATCTAAACAATATTTATATGTATAATTCATATACTATTTGGTTTAATGGGCTTATTTGGAAATGTTATATTTACTATCTTTTACAGGGAAAATATTTTCCAGTTTATCAAATAACACTTTTGAGTTACAACCTTTTTATGTTCAAGCTGTCTGTGTAGTTGTTTCTCTGCAATGACACATAAAATGCTTTTAATTAAAATGAGTTACTGTATGAAGTACTGTATTGTGCGAGAATAAAAATACTAGTGCTTTACGTGAAAAAAGAAAGAAAGAAAGAAAGAAAGAAAGAAAGAAAGAAAGAAAGAAAGAAAGAAAGAAAGAAAGAAAGAAAGGTACTCTCTTCTGTCTACAGAGCCAGACGTAGAACACTGAGCTACTTACCTCTCCAATATTCCAACATTGCAGCCTACCATGATTCCCACCATAAAAATAGTGGATTAAGGGCAAACTGCACCCCAAACCCTGTGTTCCATTTCCTGATCCACAACTCTACTTGCTTTCTCAGAGGCCTACTGGTACTAGGAGCAGCCATATCACAAGCCCTTGCCTGCCACATCCTCTTAAAACACACCCAACAGCCTGAAATGCGTTCCATCCTCTGGACTTCATTTCTAGCCTACAACTCTATCTGCTTTCCTGGAGGCCCTGTATCACCAGGGGCCCCCAGCCACACTGGTACTAGGGACCCAAGTGGCAAACTTAGTACCCAAAACACTAATGGCAGACCTCAAGACTCACCAGTCAACAGAATCCCAGGCCACCGAGGGCAGAGGACTGAGAGAAAACAGAAACTGTGGGTGGGTGGGAGGAATCTAAAAAGAGCATACTTCCAACAAAGATAAATTCAGAAGTCATAATCTAAACTTATAAAAGCACAAAACCCACGTGGCTACAGACCAGCATAAAATCAAAATCAACAACAGCCAAGGCAATATGGCACCATCAGAGCACAGCTAGACTACTACAGCAATCCCTGGTATACTAAAATAGCTGAAGCATAAGAAAATGACCATAAATCCATCCTTATGGAGATGATAGAGGCCTTTAAAGAGAAAATGAATAAATCCTTTAGAGAAATACAGGCAAATACAATCAAACAATTGAAGACAATGAATAAAACTGATCAAGACCTGAAAACAGAAATAGAAGCAGTAACAAAAACACAAACTGACAGAAACCTAGAGATGGAAAACCTAGGTAAGAGAACAAAAACTACAGAGGTTAGCATCACCAACAGAATACAAGCGATAGAAGAAAGAATCTCAGGTATAAATGATAGGATAGAAGAAATCAATACGTTAGTCAAAGACAACATTAAATATAAAAAATTCTGATGCAAAATACCCAAGAAATCTGGGATACTATGAAAGAGCAAACCTAAGAATAATAGGAGTAGAAAAAGAAGATTCCCAGGAATTGTTTTCTACAAAATCATAAAAGAAAATTAGTCTAACCTAAAAAACCAGATGACTATAAACATTCAAGATTAGAGAATGCCAAAAAAATTGGATCAGATAAAAAAATCTTGCCACAACATAATAATCAAAACACTAAATGTACATAGCTAAGAAAGAATATTAAAAACTGCAAGGGAATAAGGCAGGCTTATCAGAATTACACCAGACTTCTCAAGAGAGACCACACATGCCAGCCCAGATTACTATATCCAACAAAATTTTCAAACAGCACAGAGGGATAAAACAAGACATTTCATGACAAAAACACACTAAAACAATATTTATCCACAATATCAAGAGATACTAGAAGGAAAACTCCAATGCAAGGAGATTACCTACACACATTAAAAGCACCCACACAAACACCCACAGGAAATAAATAATTCCACACCATCAAAAACAAAAGAAGGAAAGCATATGCCTGCACACACACACATACACATACACACAGACACACACTCTACCATCACCATCAAAATAATGGGAATTGGCTATCATTGGTCATTAATATCTCTCAACATCAGTGGACTCAACTCCCCAATTAAAAAACACAGGCTAAGAAAATGGATGAGAAAAGAAAATTCATCCTTCAGCTGCATACAAGTAACACAACTCAGAATCAAAAGGCCCCAAGTGTAACATGAAAATAATAAACCAACAATTTTTCTTTAATTCGGCTTGTTCCCAAATAATTGACACAGAGAGACTATAATTTATTTAATTAGCTTAAATGTAGCCAAGATCCTCATAATTCTTGCCTTTGTCGCCTTCGATGCTCCAGGTGCCTTTCATGGTGTCCTTTCCTTTCTCCTCCTCGTGGCTTAACCTCTCCTGTTTGTCTCCTCCCCTTTATGGAGTTGGAAGTCCCACCCTATTATCTCTATTGCCTGTTCACTGGCTGTCCAGCTTTATCAACAAGACAGAGAATAAATGGTGAGCCGTGCTTACACAAACTTGAAAGAGGAGATTCTTAGAATACACATTATAATGCCATGTCCAGATTTAAACCAGATAGTGCAATAGATATATCAGCATATGAATAATACAAAAGTAAACTTTACACGGAAAAGTTAATAGGCCAATGACATATGCCAACATCAAAGACAGACATTACTTCAGAACAATGGGTTAGAAACAGAATATACAAAATAATGTAACTTTTTCTCAGTACCTCATAGATGCTTCCCCAAAACTGACATATACTTGGTCCAAAGCAAGTCTCAACAGATACAAGAAAATAAAAACAACCCCCTATATATTATCAGACCACCATGGATTAAAGCTGGATGTCAACAACAACAGAAACAGCCAAAAGCCTCAAGGAAACTGAACAACTATCTATTCAACAATCACTGGGTAAAGGAAAAAAATAAAAAAGAATTCACAACATACTCAAACTTAGGGACCCAATGAAAACAATGCTAAGAAAAAGTTCATAGCATTAAGTATCTTCAAAAAGAAATTTGGGACATCTCATATTAGTGACTTAACAGCTAATCTGAAACCTCAAAAACAAAAAAGAAGCAAACATAACCAAGAGGAGAAGATGGCAGTAAATAATAAAGTTCAGGACTGAAATCAATATATTAGAAACAAAGAGAATAATGCAAAGAATCAACAAAATGTAGAGTTGATTCTTTGAGATCAACAAGAGAGACAACCCCCTAGCCAAACTAACCAAAAGGCAGAGAGAAAGTATCCAAATTAATAAAATCAGAAATGAAAAGGGGGACATACCAACATACACTGAGGAAAAAAAAAAAGATTAGATCGTACTTCAAAAGCCTGTACTCCACAAAATTGGAAAATATAAATGAAATGAACAATATTTTTTTATTTTATTAATTTATTTTTTGTTATCAATCCCCGGTTAGGTACTTTGCATCCCAAGTGTAGCCCTCTCCCTCATTCCCTCCCACCCTCCCCAACCCTCCCTCATCTCCTCCCTCCCCCCTCCAAGTCCACCAACAGGGAAGGACCTCCTCCCCTTCCATCCAACCCCAGCTCATCCTGTCCCCTCAGGGCTGGCTGCAATGTCCTCCCCTGGGATCTAGCCAGTCTCTCACTCCTCAGCATGTATGGGGGAGGGTCAAAGAGTCAGCCATCAAGTTCAAGACTGAAACAGTCCCTGTTTCCCTCACTAGGGTCTTCAGTCCAACACCGAGCTATCTGAGCAGGGGTTCCAGGCCACATCCACACGTAGTCCTAGGTTGTAGAAACGGTCTCATACAAGACCCCTGTGCAGCTGAAAAGCTTCTGTAAAGCAAAGGACACTGTCATCCGAACGAATCT
>CM053765.1:52026011-52043199 GCA_028658305.1 Pachyuromys duprasi | reverse complement strand
ATGGCAGAAAAACACTTAAAGAAATGCTCAACATCCTTAGCCATCAGGGAGATGCAAATCAAAACAACTCTGAGATTTCACCTTACACCCACCAGATTGGCTAAGATCAAAAACTCTAACAACGCATGCTGGAGAGGTTGTGGAGAAAGAGGAACCCTCCTCCATTGCTGGTGGGAATGCAAACTTGTACAACCACTCTGGAAATCAGTTTGGCGCTTTCTTAGACAATTAGGAATAGTGATTCCTGAAGACCCAGCTATACCACTCTTAGGCATATATCCAAAGGATGTTCAAGTACACAAGGACATTTGCTCAACTATGTTCATGGCTGCTTTATTTCTAATAGCCAGAACCTGGAAACAACCCTGGTGTCCCTCAGTTGAGGAATGGATACAGATATTGTGGTACTTTTACACAATGGAATACTATTCAGCAATTAAAAAGGAGGAAATCATGAAATTCGCAGGCAAATGGTGGGACCTGGAAACGATCATCCTAAGTGAGGTATCCCCAAAGCAGAAATTAACATATGGTATATATTCACTTTTATAGACCTATAGGATAGGAAGGTCACACTGAACAATATTCTTGATAGATACTACTTACCAAAGTTAAATCAAGATCCGGTAAACAATTTAAATTGTCCTATATCCCCTAAGGACACAGAATCAGTCATTAAAACTGACACAAAAACCAACCAACAAAAGCTCACCGTCAGATAGTTTCATCACAGAAATCTACCAGACCTTCCAAGAAGAACTAACACTAACATTCTTCAAATTATTACACAAAATAAAAACTGAAGGAACACTGGCAAATTCATCTTATGAGGCCACAGTCACCCTGATACCTAAACCATACAAAGATTCAACCAAGAAAAAGAATTTCAGACCAATCTCCCTTATGAACCTTGATGCAAAAATATTTAATAACATACTCACAAACCGAATCCAAGAGCACATCCAAAACATCATCCACCATGATCAAGTAGCTTTTATCCCAGAGATGCAGGGATGGTTCAATATACAAAAATCTATCAATGTAACCCACCATATACACAAACTGAAAGACATGATCATCTCATTAGATGGTGTAAAAGCTTTTGACAAAATCTGACACTCTTTCATGATAAAAGTCCTGGAGAGACCAGAAAAACAAGGAGCATACCTGTATATAATGAACACAATATACAGCAAACCAACAACCAACATCAAATTAAATGAAGAGAAACTCAAAGCAATCTCACTAAAATCAGGGACAAGTCTGTCCACTCTCTTCATATCTATTTATTATAGTACTTGAAGTTTTAGCCAGAGCAAGAAGACAGCTAAAGGAGATCAAGGAGATACAAGTTGGAAAACAAGAATTCAAAGTATCGCCATTTATAGATGATATGATAGTATACACAATAAATATACAGAAATGATAAATAAATATACATAAATTATTGTGGTCCAAATATTCTAACAGGGAGCTCCTACAGCTGATAAACACCTTCAGCAAAGTGACTGTATTTAAAATTGACTAAAAAAAAAATCTGTAGCCCTTCTTTATACAAATGATAAATGGTCTGAGAAAAAAATTAGGGCAAGAACACCCTTCACATTACTGACAAGTGATATAAAATATCTTCATGTAACTCTAAGCAAGCAAATGAAGACATGTATAACAAGAACTTCAGATTTTGAAGAAATAAATTGAAGAAGATATTAGAAAATGGAAAGATCTCCCATGCTCATAGATAGGTAGGATTAGCATAGTAAAAATCTTACAAAATGCAATCAACATACCAAATTCAATTCCTATCAAAATTCCAACACAATTCTTTACTGACCTTGAAAGAATAATATTCAACTTCATATTAAAAAGAGCAAAAACCAGGGATAGCTAAAATAATCCTGTATCACCATCCCTGATTTCATGCTGTGCTACAGAGAAATACTAATAAAAGGTGCATGGCACTGGCATAGAAACATACAGGTTGATCAATGGAATCAAAATGAAGATTCAGAATTACATTCATGCACCTATCATATAGACACTTGATTTTTGACAAAAATCCGCAAACTATGAGATTCCCTGCACTCTACCCATAGTTTGGCTATGAGTCTCAGCATCTGCTTCAATAACCTGCTGAGTAGAGTCTTTCAGACTTTCAGATTCTACCCTCTGTGGTAGGCTCCTGTCCTGTTTCCTGTTTTCTCCCTCTTCCAATGTCTATTCCATTTGCCTTTCTTAATGAGGATTGAGCATTTTACCAAGAGTCTTCCTTCTTGATTACCTTCTTTAGGTGTACAGATCTTAGTATGTTTATCCTATATTATATGTCTAACATCCACTTATAAATGAGTATATACCATGTGTGTCTTTCTGTTTCTGGAATACCTCACCCAGGATGATCTTTTCTAGTTCACACCATTTGTCCCCGTATTTCATGATTTTCTGGTTTTTAATTGCTGAATACTATTCCATTGTGTGGATATACCACAATTTCTGTATCCATTCCTCAGTTGAGGGACATCTGGATCATTTCCAGATTCCAGTTATTAAGAAAAAAGCAGCTAAGAACATGGTTGAGCAAATGTTCTTGTTGTATACTTGAGCGCATTTTGGATATGTGCCTAGGAGTAGTATAGCTGGATCTTGAGGAAGCACTGTTCCTAATTGTATGAGAAAGCATCAGAATGATTTCCAAAGTGGTTGTACAAGTTTACAATCCCACCAGCGATGGAGGAGGGTTCCCCTTTCTCCACAACCTCTCAATCATGTGTTGTCACTTGAGTTTTTGGCGTTATCCATTCAGATGGGTATAATAAAAAGACCTTGAGGAGACAGACGCTATAAGGAGAGCAACAGAACCAAAAAATCTGGGCACAGGGCTTTTTTTCTGAGACTGATACTCCAACTAAGGACCATGCATGGAAATAACCTAAAACCTCTGCATAGATGTAGCCCATGGCTGCACAGACGTGGCCAATGGCAGCTTAGTATCCAAGTAGGTTCCCTAATAAGGGGAACAGGGTATGTCTCTGACATGAACTCAGTGGCTGGCTCTTTGATCACCTCTCCCTGAGGGGGGTGGGGCAGCCTCTGCCAGGCCACAGAGGAAGACAATGCAACCAGTCTTGATGAGACCTGATAAGTTAAGGTCAGATGGAAGGGGAGGAGGACCTCCCCTATCAGTAGATTGGGGGGGGGGCATGGGAGGAGAAGAGGGAGGGAATGAGAAAGGGGGCCACAGATGGGATACAAAGTGAATAAATTTTAATAAATAGAAAAACAAATTAAAAAATCAAAAACCCCCAAAACTATAAAAGGAAGCACCTTGAAGAAATAGTGCTGGTCTAACTGGATGTTGGCATGTAGAAGAATGCAAATAAATCCTTGTTTATCACTTTGGTCATGGTATCTCTTCATAGCAATAAAACCCTAACTAAGGAAACAGGAAAGAAAAAAGTAAGGAAGGAAGGAAGGAAGGAAGGAAATGAAAGGAAGAAGGAAGGAAATGAAAGGAAGAAGGAAGGGCTGGACAGCTCCTGAAGCATTACATTTTCAGTTTTCTGGTCTCAACCCATGCATTGAACACACAGATACATACCTATACATGCACACAAAGCACACACAGAGAGAAAAAAGGCTCCAAATGCAAAGACTTTGTGGACAAGCATTAAAACTTCTGTTCTTCAAATTAAGTGAAAATCGTTTAGAAAGAAATAAAAGACAATCATGAAAATGATCATATTAGGAATAATAAGAAATATAAGTTCCCACAATAGCATAAACTGTGATGACCACATTCTTTTTTCTTTTTTATCTTTTTCTCTTACTTTTTAATTAATTTATTTTTATTAATTACGCTTTATTTACTTTGTATTCCAACTGTAGCCCGTCCCTCATTCCCTCCCAACCCCACCATCCCTTCCTCATCCTCTCCCATGTCCCTCCTCAAGTCCACTGATAGGGGAGGTCCTCCTCCCTTTCCCTGTGACCTTAGCCTATCAGGTCTCATCTGTGCACTCTCTTCCTCTGTGGCCTGGTAAGGCTGCTCCACCCTCAGGAGGAGGCAATCAAAGAGCAGTCCACTGAGTTCATGTCAGAGACAATTCCTGTTCCACATTCTTTGCATACAAAACAGTAATGCTAAAATTTAAAACCTTGGAAAATTTAATGTCTCTATAAACACATTAGAGCTAAAAAAAAATAAATAAATACAAAGCCACTATCAGTAACTCAGAAAATTTTTAAAAAATGGACTAAAGAGTTAGCTTTGCAATCAAAAGCACCTAGTGTTCTTTCAGTGGAACCAGGCTTGGCTTCCAGCACCCACATGAGACAGCTCACAGGCAACTGTAACTCTCTCTCCAGAGGACCTGATACCTTGTTATCACCTTCAAAGACAATACCTTCAGACACATCATGTACATAACAGTCAAACAGGCATACACACACACCAAAAATAAATTAATTCACAATTTTCTAAAAAAAAAAAAAACTAAGGTATATGCTGGGCTTAGTGGCACATGCCTGTGATCCCTCCAGGCAGGAACTAGAGACACGAAAAGCAAGTGTTCAAGGTCAACATCAGCTACATAAAAAGCTCAAGGTCCATCTAAGCAGAATTAGAGTATGTCTTAACAAACAAAAAACAAAACAGCAACAAAAATAGAAACAGGAAAGTACATGATAAAACATACTACGGAATACTATATAACTTTCAATGCTATTTTAAAAATAAATAATACATGTGTAAATATATAAAACTATAAAGAAATAAGTTCAAAACTAATAAATAGTGTTGATATGTAGACTCAGTTTTCAACAACCCAATAGTATGTATGTATACATATATATTATTTCCTTGGTTTATTCAAGAAAAATAAGCAACATGAGAATAACGAGTCAATCACTACAGAAAATATTGAAACACATAAGAAAATAGCATAAGCTACTGAAAGATGTTTGAAATATTTGCTATATTAGCTTTATGACAAAATAACATTTCTACAGCACAACATTCAGCAACAGTGCTTGTCAGTGAAATACAAGAAACATCCCATTGTAATCATGAAAAATATGAAAGCATAATTCTCCCTTAGGATCCAATAGTTACGAAAATACTGGCAAATAAAATTGGATATTAAATAGAAATGAGATAAAATTACTGGAAACAAAGGCACTAACTCATCTGTATTTGTGAATGATACTAGTGGAAGAAACAAGGTTTCAGAAAAACTAATGTGAGAGCTCTCTTGATGGTTAGATAAAACACATAGTCTTTATAGATAATAAAATCTAATGGTATTCCTATGTATCACAGACAATTGCTGACCCCCCCAAAAAAGTTTTACTTATAACACAAAAAATGCACTTTAAAATTTGTGTGAATTATCATAAGAACAAATACCTCAGATGATACTTACTGAATTTCAAAAGAAACAAAGAATGGCTAGAGAAACAGAATTTGAGAGATTTTACATATCCATATATACCTGGGAGATACTGTGGTACGGATGAGGTCTCTATGATATGAAAAGTAATTAGGCCTTTGTGGGTATGCCCTCAGCAGGGATTGACAGCAGGATCTGCCTTCCTGTCTGGCTATGTGACCTCACCCTCTTGTATATCCTGTACCAGCAATCCCATCTACCATGAGGTTATTTGACCCAGGAGCCCCCACCAGATCAAAGCCATGCTGTTGGACTCCCAGCATCCAAAACTATGAAATAAATAACCCTCCATTAACCAGTCCAAAGACTGGTTAAATTGTAACCAGTCTTTGCCTTGCAGAAGAGGAGATGGGTTGGACTAACTCTTCTACCTGCATGCTGAGATTGTGAATGAACCTGCCACGTGCCTTCCAGCATTAGGCATATTACTGATAATTACTCCTCATCCTATGTTCTGTGATGTATATAATTCTATTCAATTTATCTGACTGTTGGCAAACCAAAATAAAACAAATTTATTTAACCTGACCATCAGTAAATTAATCAGGATAATTGGAACAAGTATCCAGATAACTGTGTTCATTTGTCTCTGCATATAAAGGTAATCTACCACACTGACTTATAGATGACTGCCTTAATTCCTCAGTGCATGGTACTAAAGTGAATTGTGTAAAAATAAAATCTGTAGCATAAGAGTGTCACTGTAGTTAGTTATACCAGAAGGAGGATCCATGGAAACTTCTTAAGCCTCTGTTTTCTACTTCCCAGTATTGTTTCTACACGAATATCAAAAACAGCAAGGGTAGTTTGTAATTTACTTGTCCATCCCTGCCAGACAGTACTATCTTTGCAAATGTACTTAAGGACACATCAAACCTCTCTCTCTCTTAGCCCTGTAAACATGTACAGAGTAATATCTTGTGAAGCTAAAAATCATCAGCTTTTATTAAGTGTTGAGATTTTCAGTCTCCTGGGTTTTAGCAGTAGGATTTGTATAGATATAAAGTAATAGAAACTAGACTTTTTTTTATGTCATCAGAAAAGTAATATATATATATATATATATGTTGTGTATATATAATCTTCAAGATGGTCTGTTCAGTTTTATTCTCTTACTTCTTTTCACTCTCTTAATTGTGACCTTTTCATGACCTTCTTACTTTCAGCATTACATGATTGTAGTGGTGAAGTATGAAGAAGGGAAGGTCACACTTAAAGGCACAAAACTACAAGATATGATCTCTCATAGCAGTTTCTTTCAATAATATACTAAGTCACATCATTTTAGATGCTAATTTAGGTTCAAAAGCATATATTGACTCTTCACCTACATAGCATGAAGCTTATTTAGACTTAGAATACAGTACAGACCAGAAGGACCTAGGAAAAATGCTGACATAGATGATTGTGATGGAGGCCTGTTAGTGTACTCACCATGTTAATATTGCAGAAGAGAAGGAAGAAGATGAATGTTTAAGTGGTCTCAAAAGAGACCTCAACAAATCCCATAATAATCTATGAGTTAGGGTGGTCCAAAAGTGTCATCGAATGTTGAAAATTAAAAGCCCTTGTACCCTTACAAGGACCAGGCTTTGGTGAAGAGAGTCACCACCAGAGAGAAAGAACAACCTTTCTACAACAACTCTCCTCAGCCAAGGACAAGCCCATAAGTCGTTCAAGAGCTGAAGCAATTGAGGAAGTGATGTTTTAACCCTAAGAAGTAGGAACTCTGGACAACATATGATGAACCAACTTACCTTCATTTTAGGCTTGAAAGCCATGTTACAGTAAAGATAAACTAGGTTCCTTCCTGTTTATTATTAAACCTGTTTCTCAAAGATTGAGCTATGCCCCCACCTGTATCCTTAACTACAAATGATTCTGTACTACCTGTTCTAGGAAATGGCAACAATGCCTTTGTTGCAAAGAGGTATTATGATGACCTGTTGTTATGACCACTTGTTGTAATCTCTATGACCACTTTGCAATCGTGCCTTTGTTTCAAAAAGTTGCTGTGCCCATCTTACAAGCCTACATTCATTTCAAACGGTTGTTATGACCACCTCATTATGTTCTGCTTCTATAGGTCACCTATTTTGCCCATCAACTCCCCCATTTGGAATCCCCCTACATCTAAGCTAAATTAAAACAACAACAACAAAAAAAAAAAAAAAACAAAGGAGCACTTGTTTTTTTTTTTTTTTTCTCATATGCAATGATAACCTCTTGAACTCTGCCCTAGGAAGAAGCAGTCCATGCACACAAATGAAAAAGTTTGTTTTAACCATTTGCTTGCTTTAATTAATTTGGTCATCTTGATTTTTGTCTGTGTTCTTTCTCCTTGAATCTTTGGGATTAACTACAACTTTTACTAGTCTAGCATATCAAGGCACAAAGGACCAGTGATCTTCTCAGAAACAAAGCTTCCATTCAAGAAGGGGAGGGGATTACATAGTAACTTGCCTTTTCCACTTAAAGTAGTTGTAGCATTTGGAAAGCTACTTTCCCATCTTCATTTATAATATCAGAATTTTAACAGGAGAATTACCTATTGTCTTTCTCTATTTTGACAACTCTAATTGTCATACAATCAAGAAGAAAAGATTTCAGATGTAGTCATCCTTTTTAAAATGCTAGATTTTAGGGTTGGGATCCTATTATTTTCCAATTAAATTAGATCTCAAAATCCAGAAGTGTGCTCCAAATCCCTTCAACAACACTAGTACAGGGACACTTTAACTAAATCTAGGAGTTATATTCAAGTACCAGAAAGAGAAGAATGAAGTTGATTGATAACAGAATCCCAGAACTGAAATAGGCTCCCAGACTGCTGTATCAAGCCAGGAAATCAAAAGAGCTTCTTTAATTGTAATGAACTTCATCATCATCAGCTTTTCCAAAGAAATAAAATTGCTAATGAGCCCGTAATGAATCTCATTTTCCCTGCAAAACTTACTGTGCTGCTAGAAGCAGCAGAGTAACGACACTGCGTCCTTTATTGTCTTCCTCTGGCCTCATTTGAAAAGGTCATTAGCCACATCTGGGGTCTCCATTTCTCTGAATAGCCAACTGATGCACATAAAAAGGTCATCTGCCCTTCCAAACATATGAAAGGCAGCCATCTTTATTTGGGAACTTTAATGTAATTGCCCAAAAAAAGGTGCAAAAGAAAACCAAAATGACTAATTGGATTTACTGTCTCACTCTATTAGAACTTGTGTAACATCTGTGTCCCTTTGAGGGACAAAATGGAAAGAGCTAAAAATAGAGAATTGATCTTTTCCTGGCACTGAGCTTCATGGAGAAGAGCTTTTTGCAAAAGAGCAGCTTTATTTCATTCAGTAAAGTATTCCACATCATCTGTGCGTTTAGCATTGTCTTGATGTGATCCATTCCTAGTTCTGCCTTTCGTCAATAGCAACTTCAATAGTAATGATTCATGCAGAAAAAGGGGGGGGGGCTAAAAATACTGCTTAAATGTAAAATGATTCCTGTCTTTGCAACAGCAGGAAGCTAGCTTAAACTGACCTAAGATTAAACTGTCTCCAAATGTGAAAGCAAAATGTGAGCCACTAATTTCAATAGACCCATATGAATTGTTTACACATATGAACCCTATTCATGTTATCTACAATTGTGTCATAACACATTGACATGATTCCTGCTCATATAGTTTCATTCCTCTGAGAATGGCTCAACATACTTGTATAAAATCACACCTCGCTGTCAGGCTCTTCTAGACTCTCCAATGCTGTGTTTGTTCATTTTGTAATAAGAAGATAACACTGTATGTTTAGCAATAGACATCTGCTTGGTGTATCCCCTCAAGTTTACAAAACTAAGAAAAGCCATAAAAACGGTCTTTGAAGGCTAACAAATGAGTTATGCCCTGTCTCAGTGTGCTGTTAGCTTTCTTTGTTCTAAGATGTTTTCTTGAGTCTTACCGGAAGCCAGTATTGTGAACATTTCCTTCAATGAGTCACCCATAATACACCATACCTTCACTAGTAGTCTCCTGCCCCAGACTCTCAAGTGTTGATTCCACCGTGACTATAAAAATTTTTGGAATAATATAAGCAGTATAATAGCAAGATGTATCACTGTAACCAAATATCTAACAGAATGACTTATGGGAAGGAATTATTTATTTTGACTCATAGTTTCAGAGTATTTATTCCATGGTTCCTTGGATCTATGCATTTGGGAAGAATCCCAGAATGCAAGAGTGTCTGACCTCTGACAGAGAACAGACAGCAATTTAGGAAGGGGTCAAGGGCAAGATACTTAAAGAACTGCCTCCAGTAACAAACTTTATCCAGTCAGGCTGCACTTTCTAAAGCTTCCAGACTCTCTGTAAAGAACACTACCATTAAACCAACTTTAACACATAAATGCTACATGCCTGTGTGTACATTTTGTATTCAAAATACAACAGGCATAGCTATTTCATATTTTTTAAAAAATGAGAAATGGCTTATAAGAGAAATGAGACATACACTGACAAGCAGGCCAGAATCAAGAGGGATTGGCACAAGTGGATAAGGAATAGTACAGCCTACACAAGTTGCCATCTGGCTAAGCGACCAATGACTTAAGGAGACCTAAAAAGTCAGCCTAAGTCAGAAAGTACTCATAAATACTTAGAACCCAAGGAATTTTTCTTAGAACCTCACAGTACTAACTCCAGTTTCTTGTCAAATGCCTGGAACTATACTATTAATTTATCTCCAAAATCAAGACTGAACCCTAAAGAAAAACAACTTGATTGATATGCATTTTTGTATCATAAACACACATAGACTTAATCTGATAACTGAATGTGGTCATAAGTTTGGAAAGTGGAGTTTTATTTAAAAAAAAAAAAAGGTTTTCTGAATCAAGGTGGTTCTTATACAGGAAGATACAAACCCAAGCATGGGGGAAGACAGGCAAACAGAACACCATATGACAAAAGTGGATTTTCACAAGCCAGACAACACCAACAGCTAGTGATCTAAAAGCTGGGAGCAGAAGAGAGCTCAGACTTAAATCACAATTTTAAAAGAATAGTTGGGCGTGTATTGTCAGAAATATGATTGGGTTAGAGCAACAATTAGGGAGCTTACATTGGTAGCATATGTAGAAGAGTCTGAAAAAAAAAAAGAAAAATTGAAAGAGGAAAATAGCAACAACTTCATTACCATAGTAGATAAAGAGGGAGACTTTGCATTCTGCAACACCTAATTTCATACAATGTACATAAACACTTAACCACATTTGGAAATCCTTCCTTTTATATATACACATAAAAAGAAAATTCCTTATTTATAAAATTACTGCTTGTGTAGAACTTTGTAATCAGCAAAATAATACTGTATTGATCATGCTATATGTAAGGTATGGCTTTCTTCATTCCATGAAATCTTCCACCACTTGGTTCTAGAATAAATGAAAAACTGTTACTTCCTACCCATGTGAAATTATAAACAACAACAAAAGAAGGAATTTAACACACAAATACATAAAATAAGTATGGATAGATGATGCTCTAATAATGAACAATGGGGGAGTTGGGGATGGTGGCACACACCTGTAAGCCCAGCTATTGGAGAGCCTGAGTCAGGAAGAACATAAGTTCAAGGCCAGCCTGGACAACTTAGAGAGTCAATGTCTCAAAGGAAAGTGAGAGGACTGGCTCCTTGTGTACTGTGTAGCTCAGTGTTTGCCTTGTCGGTGCAAGTTCCTACCAGATTCAACTTTCCTAGATGACAGAAGGTACAGGACACAGAAAGGAGGGAAAGAGGCCTCAGAAGGCACTTCAGAAAATATTTAGAATGGCAAACAGTCAATGCTTAGAAGAACTGGGGGACAAATGTTTCTGACAGAATGAATCACAATTCAGAAGGCTCAATCCCAGGATTGCAGCTGAAGCAAATGAGATTAGAAGGAGGCTGGAGGAGATGAAGATGGAGCCAGAAGGAAACTGAGCAGCATTGGAGGGGACATTACAAAGTTGGTGGCTATTTCCATCAGTTTCTATGCTCTGCTCAGGAGCTGAAGAATCCTAAACGAGGAACATGATTTTCTAGCTTAAAAATTTATCAATATCTTTTGCTACCATGTTTCCTCTTACATGTAGAATCAATCTTTAAGTCGTGTGAGTGTGTATGTGTGTGTTTATACAAATGTGTTTTCCGGTCATGAAATTAAAAAGAAGGCCACAAAGAGGGACAGAGAAATCATACGGGGGGGATAAAGAAGGTAATGGAAGACCCATGATAAGAAAACAGAATGAGGCTCTCACTGAGGGTGAAAGGGAATGGGCAAGGCATGGAGAAGGAGAGTGAATGAGAACAAAATACACAGCACACACATTAAGACTCCATAAAGAAACATCTTCCTGTGTGCTAGCCTAAAAAGTTCATTTAAAATCTTACTTTCCAGCACAGAGCTTAACAGTCTCTGGATAGCTGGTAAACAACAGGAGGAGAAGGTGGAAGACATCATTCCATAATCCTGATTTTAAAAGCAGACAGGTGACCCCCACTTCAGAGAGATTTGACACAGAGCAAGAAGCAATCAGGAATAGATGGAAATCAGGCTGATAGAAAGGAGGAATCAAAAAGGGCTCCCCGTGTGAGGTCTTGAACAACATGGTGGTATTTAACTAAAGGAGAAGACAGAGCAAGTTTGAGAGAGGAAATAGACAGTTTGTGCTGAGAGTGTGCATTTAGAAGAGTTAAAAATGCCCTCATGCACTGTCCTTGGTTGGGGTATCATTATCTTCAGGGTCCCCAGGGCTCAGCTTTTATGAATCCGTTGGTCTCCTTTTAGAGTTCCTGGACTTAAAACCCTGGTTCATATGTAGCCCACAAACTCAATCTCCCTAGTGGGGTCCCTAGTAAGGAGAGCAGGGGCTGTCTCTGGCATGAACTCAGTGGATGACTCTTTGATCACCTCCTCCTGTGGTGTACAGCCTTACCAGTCCACAGAGGAAGAAAATGCAACCAGACCTAATGAGATCTGATAAGCTAGGGTCAGATAGAAGGGGAGTAGGACCTCCCTATCAGTGGATTGGGGGAGGGGCATAGGAGGAGAAGAGAGAGGGAGGGAGGGTGAGGTTGGGAAGAGGAGGGAGGGGGCCACATCTGGGATACAAATTGAATAAATTGTAATAAATGATAAAACATGAAAAAATGAAAGTAAATAAAATAAAGAATGCCCTCATGCAGCTGGTATGCACTGCTGAGTTGGAGGTCAAAGCAGAGCTCAGAGCTGAGCCTGTACATTTAGAGATAGTATGGTCCTCGGGGAGAGCATCTAAACAGAAGCTATCACAATCACAAAGAAGAGAAGCAGCCTTCCAAGAGGCTCTGTCACTGCTGGTGCATACTAACCAAGCAGGTTCTGAGCAGCCTGTCCCCACAGCCTGGGTTAAGCACTGCCCAGAGATGTAGGAGAGTGACCTTTGGGCTTTACTTTATGGTTTTACTGCCTGAAAGCCCATGTCTGCTGCATGAATGCTCAGCTGTAGGTGACATCAAGGTGTAACCTGCACCTTTTCTGGCCCCTGAATGGTTCAGAAAAGACTAGAGTAATTCTCCTTGAAATGTTTGCTAGAAGGTATAGGCTAAAAGACTTAATATATAGCTACAGTTTTCTAATTTGACAGCTTTTCAGATATTTTTATAGTTACAGAAATTTTCAAGTTGACTCAATTATTGATTTTTAAAACATTAAGTACTGACTAAACATATTTTTAAAAAAAATAGTAATATATGTATATGTTCTTTCTGAAGGGACTTAACAATGGGCAGCATTGAGCTGCTTTAAATTAAGTTGCTGTTATTAAACTTGCACTTTCAGAATAGGTATTAGATTACACACCCCCAAAAGGACATTGGATAGCAGAGAAAAGAAGAGAAAGAAAGATTCCGTTTTCACCATGTACCAAGCTGCACATGTGACCTCCTGGATTTGGGCAGCCAAGATTTTCTAGGGCCAGCATTCACTACTAAGATGACCATGGCCCAGGGCTAGAGATGGTTAAGTGGCAGAGCTTTTGTTCAGTGTGCATACCCGTACTGGGTTTTATCTCAAGCATGGAGCGATCACCTTGTGCTGGAGGTGCTGGAGCATCATGGACTCATTCTGCACTGCTGCCAAGCTATGTTTCTGGAAGAGCCACATAAATTAAAGAACATCCATACAGCAAACACTGACTAGTGAGATAGAAAAGCTGGCACATTTCTCTGCCTTCTCTTCTTTCCCTCCTAGGAGACTGTTTGGTGATTCTGTAGCCCCTGGACAAACGTATCATAAAGCTGAACAATCTGCACGTGTATAACACACAGTGATTTTCCTAAAGGGTTTTAGTTTGGTTTGGTATGATTGGTTGTATTTTCTTTGTTTGGTTTTGTTCTCATCTGTTGGGGGTGCAGGGCTAGTCTGACCTGGAACTCATGATCCTTGCTCCTCAGCTTCCCAAAGTCTGGGAAACAGGCACAAACAACACTCCCCTTTGTATTTTCTACCCTTCTTCACCTAAGTCTGCACCTGTCCCTCCAGGCCTGATCCTGTGATTGCACACAGCTATTAAAACTTAAGATCAAGGACATTTGCTCAGCCATGTTTGTAGCAGCTTTATTTATAATAGCCAGAAGCTGGAAACAACCCAGATGTCCCTCACTTGAGTAATGGATACAGAAATTGTGGTACCTCTACACAGTGGAATATTACCCAGCAATAAAAAACAAGGGAATCATGAAATTTGCAGGCAAATGATTGGAACTGGAAAAAATCATCCTAAGTGAGGTATCCAGAAGCAGAAAGATACACAGGGTATATACTCACTCATAAGTGTATATTAGATATATAAAATAGGATAAACCTACTAAAATCTTTACACCTAAAGAAACTAATCAAGAAGGAGGACTCTGGCTAAGATATTCAATCCCCATTCAGAAAGGCAAAGAGGATTGACATTGGAGGAGGGAGAAAACAGGGAACAGGACAGGAGCCTACCACAGAGGGACTCTGAAAGGCTCTACCCTGCAGAGTATCAAAGCAGATGCTGAGACTTATAGCCAAACTTTGGGCGGAGTGCAGGAAATTTTAAGATAGAAGGGGGAGATAGTAAGACCTGGAGAGGACAGGGGCTCCACAAGGAGAGCAACAGAACCAAAAAATCTGGGCACAGGGGTCTTTCCTGAAACTGATACTCCAACCAAGGACCATTCATGGAGATAACCTAGAACCCCTGCATATATGTAGACTATGGCAGTTCAGTGTCCAAGTGGGTTCCATAGTAATGGGACCTGTCTCTGACAGGAACTGACTGGCCTGCTCTTTCATCACCTCCCCCTGAGGGGGCAGGCAGCCTTACCAGGCCACAGATGAAGACAGTGCAGCTACTCCTGATGAGACTTGATTGACTAGGATCAGAAGAAAAGAGAGGAGTATCTTCCCTATCAGTGGACTTGGGGAAGGAAATGGGTGGAGAAGGGGGAAGGAGGATGGGATTGGGAGGGGAGGTGGGAGGGAGCTACAGGGGGATACAAGATGAATAAACTGTAATTAATAAAACTGAAAATTAAAATAAAAAACCTTAAGATCGTGCCTAAACTAAGCCACTGTCTTACTTAAGTTCTGCTGTGATAACCAAAAGAAATATGGGGAGAAAAGGGTTAATTTCAGTTTACAATAGCAGTCCATCATGAAGGATGTCTAGGCAGGAACCTTGAATCAGGAACTGAAGAAGAAGTCACTAAGGAGTGCTGCTCTTTGGCTAGCCATAGCTTACTCAGTCCGCTTTGTTCAACCTACCGTGGGCTAGGCCCTCACACATCATTAATCAAGAAAATCCCCTACTGACTTTCCTACAGGCAATTTGACAGAGACATTTTCTCAATTGAGGTTTCTTTTTCCAAATAATTCTAGCTTGTGTCAAATGAATAAAAAGATCCAGCCAGCATTGGCACTGTTTTCTGAGGACCCTAGGGTAGGCAGAAAACCAAGTATTGTTACACATTTTGGGATACAATGTAATTTCTCACATATGCTGTGGGCAGCTGGCTCACCTCATATGTTCACCATTACAATTACTGTCTCTCAAACACATTTAATGCCATTGCTTCATTCTGTGCTCACTCTTGCCTATTTAAACCCAATCATTTCTGTCATTCTTTCCTTCTCTCATTTCTTCCTCTCTTTCACACCTCCTAAAAGACATTTTCAGCCATGAAACACATGTATGCACATTTAAAGACTTAAGCACGCATTCTAACATAGTGAAAAATAAGCATCGCTAATGCTCTAGAAGCTACAACATGCCCTCTTCTGATGAAAGTTCCACTCCTGGCCACAGGAGAGAGAAGTATTTTGTCAGTTAGCTGACAAAGGCCATCAGTGCTTCATCAAAGTGACAGATGGCTTGAAACAGTCCCTTCCTGACACTCTGCAGAGGCTCTTTGTCACTTACACTTAGCCCCAAAGTAAGACCAGAAGCTTTACGCAACTCAGAGTCAAAAGACTCATGAAATATTCCATCTCCTTAGTCCAGGAAATAGCAAAACTGTCAGCCACCATAAGAAAAAAAAATCAAAACTGCTTTTCACAGCACAGGGTGCCTTAGATTTGAGTGTCTTTGAACACACACTAAAGGAGAGAAGATTTGGGACAACAGGTAACTGTCCAAGTAGCAGACCAAGATGGATAATCCTGCCCAGATCTGCAATTACCTGATTGCTCCTCCTAAGAAGCCCTTACTTCTCCTCTCTATCAGCAAAAGACTCACAACACCATCAGCCAGCCCAACTACTTGGGTAGACAGGCAGGTATTGATTTGCCTTCCTGAGGACCAAAGGCTTCAAGGAGTCAGACTTATCCAAAATTGGGCTTCAAATACTCATAGTTTTAGAAATAAACTGTAAGATCCAGCCTGGCTTTTTCTCTCTAGACCTTGGTGGTTCACGAGTGTCTACTAATTTTGAAACAGTCAAGCCATGAAGAGGGTCTTTCTATCTGTTTTTTCTGTGCTTGTCAAAAACCACCTGTATGTCTATGCATGTGTCTGTGAGAGTGAGTATGTGAGGGAGAATGTGTATGTGTGTGTGAGAGTGTGTATGTGACAGAGAGAATGTATGTGAGGGTGTGTGAGAGTGTATGTGTGAATGTGTATATGAATGTGTGTGAGTGTGTGTGTATAAAACACTATGTGTGAGAGAGTATGTATTTGTAATTATGTGAGAGTGTGGGTAAATGTGTATGTATGTGAGAGTGTGTGTTTGTAAGAGTATGTAAGTGTGTGAGTGTGAATGTGTGTCCTGGTGTGTGTGTATGAGAGTGTGTGTGGTGAGAGTGTGTGAGTGTGTATGTGAATGTGTGTGTGGTGGCCAACTGGGGCCGCTGAAATCCATGGCAGCAGACTACCTGAAGCAGATGGGGAAAGGATACCTGCTGACAGCTTTTCACTTAATTCATTTATCCTATGATATGCACTTGTTCTGAGCAGTGACATAAGCTTCTCTAACAAGCAGACTTTCCTCCTGTTGTGTTTGACAGCAGAACTCTGGTCTAGAAATTCAGGCCTATGTTTTGGGCTAATAGAAAGCAAAATCAGACAGCATCTTCAACAAATGGTGCTGGTCCAACTGGACATCTGTATGCAGAAAAATGAAAATAGATCCATATTTATCACCTTGCACAAAGCTAAAGTCCAAGTAGATCAAAGACCTCAACATAAAACCAGACACACTAAACCG
>CM053765.1:51985141-52025511 GCA_028658305.1 Pachyuromys duprasi | reverse complement strand
CAGAGGCTTGATCTCGAGTCTTAATATCTGCTCTGATACATCATTACATTGACCCCCCCCCAGAGGTCCTCTTTGGCATGCTCTTGTTCTGTTGCTTGTTTTCTCCTCCACTCAATGTCCATCCCATTTGTTCATTCAAACAAGCATCACAACCATTCAGTTTTACCAGTAAAGACTAAGGAACCAGATGCTGTGGTGAAAGCCTGCTAGATCTGAGAGTCAGAGAAATCACCCAGCTGACCTTCCTCCCCAGCTGCTGTGGCAGAAAGCAGCTTTCTTTCCTCACACTGTTTCAAAAAACCCTCAAAATGAAAGTCCCTTTCCTCTATCTACTTCCTGTATGTCTCTCTATTTGTCATCCTGACTTCTTCTTCCTCTCTATGGTTTTTTTTCCTATGTTCTTATGTCAGCTGTTTTCCTGCTTTTCCTCTTGACCTATGGTTGACTTTATTCAATTCTGTTTACAATATTCAAGCAGAAAGCTCTTGGATTAAAGATGTGTGCTAAGGTTGAGCCATACCACAACTAGAAACAGGTTTTTCCAGTAAATAACACAATCTCACAGTTCACAGTAAGACCAAATATCCTACAACACTCAGTTTTTAAATTGAAGAAATTAAAGCATAAAACCAGAGCAGACAAAAAGTTTCAAAATACAGGAAATTTACAGGTCACCATAGAACTGGATCATCATAGGCCATGAAGGCAGTTAAGGAGCTAAGCTTGTACTGTGAGAAAAAAAAATGACAGAAATAAGTACAGAAAAGACTATTCTGGAAAAGCAAATTCATATTGTTCACACCATCCAGGTCTGGTGAAAGAAAGGTCTAGGACAGAATGTATTAGAAAAGCAATAAAAGTTGAGACACTTTGGTGTAGAAAACAGGAAAGGAGGCTGATAAAAGTAACTAAGGAGGGTCACCTGTGGGCTTGAGGGTCTACAAGGATTAAAGAACCCCAATTTTTCTGATGACATCAATCTGCCATATTCTGGATTCCCTTGTAGTTTCAGTGACCCAAGAATGAAAGCTAGATTTATCCAGGATTTGTAGTTGAGAGAGCTGAAATTGCTGGCAAGCAAAGCTTAGGAGACACAAGCAGAAGAGAGAGGAGAGGTGCTCCAGATGAGGTGCTAGTCAGAAAGGAAAGGAATGGCCAAGAAACTAGGAGTCTTCTCCACTTCAATGACCAAAGATGGAAGAGCTAGAAAGTTAAGATAACAACTAACTAACAAATATAACAGTTCAGAGTGAGTAAGCTCCTTTGGACCAAATCACCAAAATGTGACCATGAGTGTGAGTTCCAGAAGCAAAGTGAAGGTACAGATGGTGACATTAAGATAAAACAACTCTAATCTGGGACACTGCTTCCCAGGACCTTTGATATTATTATCTGCCAGGAGCAAGCATCTCATACTAGCCTGTGAGATGGACACTATCGGCGTCCATGTTTTATAGATGAAGAAACAGACAGGGAAAAATTAAGCATCTTCCCTAGAAAGAACAGGGACTCAGGCCCAAGCCATGTGTTGCCAGAGTCCCTCCTTCAGTGCCATACTATACTGCTGCTGTCCCTAAAATGGCAACAGTGGCATCTGGGAGCCACAGGAGGCACATGAAGATCGACAGGTAGGAAAACAAGAATGGTCATCTGAAATGTAACTAAAGGGACTCCCAGATATCAGGAAAGATTTCTGGGATATCTGGGAGTCTACTGAGTCTCGAGAATTCACCAGTTTGTGCAACAAACTGAGGGCTCCTGCCTAGTCCAGCAGCTGCAGAGCCAGGATTTAATCTCTTTCATATTCCTTCCATAAAATTTGCACAAAAGGTTTTTATTAATTTTTTTAAAAAACTGAGATGATATCCTGGTATTTAGCCTGCTGGCTAGTAGACTCTTACATTAATTGATTCTATAAAAAAAAATCCACAGCCCAGAAGCCAAATATGTCCATGTGAGAAACAACTGTGTTTCACAGCAGAATCAAATGGACCAGCACACAAAGGTATAAATAGATGTTAAGACAATAGTTAGCTTCACAGCCCATCCAGGCAAACAAAGAGGCTGTACCTGCCACTGTTCAACCTGACCATCACAGATCTTCTTAGACCATACTATCTATCTTGGAACATCCTGAGGGAAGAAGATGAAATTGGACTCAGTTTTTAAACCAGATTTTAAATATGTGTCTACATAGAGAAGCTTCCCCTTCTTCAGATATTCAGCTGTATCATGCCACAGCTGTCCAGCAATTTCTAACTACACTTACTGAAAATTGTACCAAGAACTGCAATTTAGCTGACAGCAGCATATAAATTTCCCAGGACTGGGTTATTGATGAGAATAGGACATCAATATCATGTCATAACATGCTTTGTTCAATATTTGTGGCAGTAAACTTCAGAATGAACTATAGCATGCTGTAATTTTTTGGCATTAATAGGAGATGGAGATGCCAGCATTTAAACTTTATAGCCTCTTTTTAAACAGCAGTTATGATTTTGTCAGTTTTCTACCAAAAATTCTTCATAGGAAATAGCTTCTCACCTTCATCAGGAAATTTCTCAGAATGTGCAAGTAAGCTAAAAAATGTAAGGTTATGACTTCTCACTCCATACAATATGAGTGACCAAAACTTAGCAGCTAGCCATAAGAAAGTCAGCACTGGTATCCAGATAGGATAGCCTTGATGAGCAGCCTTGATACAAATCCCTGCTATCACTAAATTAGACATTCTTTTGTAGTACTACATGAATTATCTTAGCCTGTGTCCATAAGCATATACCTTCTTCCCACGCTAACACACCTAATACAGTGCTGAGTTTATCACAAATGCTAAGATAATCTTTTATTTCTTCTGCTTCTAATATGATTTCTCAGAAGCTCCTAGACCAACTGGCTTCTCCTTCTTGATACAATGTCTTCTCAAGTTCTCTACTTTTTGTTTGTTTGTCTGCTGGTATCATAAAGGGTTTTTGTTTTTTGTATTTTGTTTTTGCTGCCTCTTCCTTATCTTCCTCATCCAGCCACTCCCTAAATATCAGATCTGTGTGCACTTAGTACTAAGCCCCCTTCCACTCCTATGTCTAGCCACTCACTAGGCATATTTATCCCACCTCCTCCCTCCCCTTCCCAGGCCTGAAGTAAACCTCCCAAATTTTCAGTCCAGCTCTCTCCTCCTAGTTTCAGATTTGTGTGTCCTTGCATCTACTTGGTATCTCAATGTGAAGATTCAAAGCTGAATCTTTAGAGCTTCTCTGACCCTAAAGCTCACCTTTTTTTGGTCTTTTCTCCAGTCCTCACTATCCTGGAGATGTTCCTGTTTCCAGTGAGACTCACCATCACTCTGTGCTTCACCTGATTCTTTCTGGCTCCTCCCCAATTGTACAATCTCCTTTTGGATCTTTACGCTAAGTTTGTCAGGCGTGGATACAAGATAAAAGCAGAACAGAGGTATTATCCAATAAGTGCAGCATTTGAAGAGGCACCCCTGATGTACACCAACAGGCAATCTTGCCTGCACAAACAGCAAGATAAAAGAACTGGAGGATAAGACACTATGTTAGCCTGGGATCCTGCCAGCCACAATGGTCTTGAAACCTAAGTAAACAAAGAAAATTTAGAAACTACATGGTGACAATGAACTCCAAATTGGGAGGCCTGGCTCTGTCTCAGTAAGAAAACAAGGAATGTGCGTTGGGGGAGGGGCACGCTGGTATGAGAAAATTTTAGCTGTATTAATAGCAAAGGGTGCTTGTGCCGAATGGTGAGTACAAGTGAGTTCATTCTTTCCTCAGGCTGTATGTATTTTCTTGATCCATCCCCCTTCTCTGCCTTGTTTTGAAACATGTAGCCTAGGTGTGTATATCTCATCGAAGACCCCTTTTCTCTCCTGTCCTTTGACAAAGTCCAGTAGATAGGAAGCCATAGCAAGGTCCAGAAACAGGAAGTGAAGTCAGGTCATTTATTTTTTTCTCCTAGTGCCCTTAGACCTGTAAAACCACATCTCCAGTAAGGTCTCCACACAGCTCTCTCTGTCTTCTCCCTGAACCTACTGGACTAATCATCTACTGCTACACAGTAAGTAGTCCTGAAATTGTATAGCTAAAAGAGCGGTCATTCAGACAAGCACCAGATGTCCTTGAAAGCCTCTGAGTCTCTTATAAGAACCTGATCAAAACCTCAGCTGGAGCTGTAGTTTCACCTGAAGTCTCCCTAGAGGGAGAGCCCACCTCCAGTTCTGTCCTTCATAGATGGTTTGACAGACACAGCCCTCTATTTCTTGTCCTGAGGAGCTCTTCACCCAAGCACTGAGACAACAAGAGGTAAGACAGAGGCTATAGTCTTTTTGTAATCTTTTCTCAGAGGTGATATCTCTTTTCCAAACCATTGGCATGTCCTGTTCGTCAGAGGGAAAGGCCAGGGTGATCTCATAATGAAGTGAATACAAAGCATTATCTCAGTTTTTCAGAACCTTGATTTTATTTATTTTTTTTTAATTTATTTATTTTTATATCAATCACAGGTTAGGTACTTTGCATCCCAGGCATAGCCCCCTCCCTCATTCCCTCCCATCCTCCCACTCCCTCCCTCATCTCCCTCATCTCCCTCCTCCCCGCCCCCTCCAAGTCCACCAACAGGGGAGGACCTCCTCTCCTTCCATCCAACCCCAGCTCATCCTATCTCCTCAGGGCTGGCTGCAATGTCCTCCCCTGGGATCTAGCCAGTCTGTCACTCCCCAGCTTGTATGGGGGAGGGTCAAAGAGTCAGCCATCAAGATCATGACTGAAACAGTCCCTGTTTCCCTCACTAGGGTCTTCAGTCCGACACAGAGCTATCATGGTCCCCATCTGAGCGGGGAGAACCTTGATTTTAAAGTGTAGTTGAGAATTATAAGAGAAAAACGGCTTCAAGTTAAGTTTGGGAACGAGGGAATCAAAGAATAATGATTAGTGGATTGCAGGCTAGAAAGAAAATATTTGAAAGACTGGGGACTGAGAAAACATTTTATTTTCCCAAACAGCTCAATAAAAGTAATATCTGAGCAAAGTTTTTGAACAAGCAGAAAGTGGAAGCATTTAAAGAGAGGAGAAAGGAATGAGGCTCAAATAAAAATTCTCCATCTTGAGTAGTTCTAATCTTTCCTCTGTCCTTACAGAAGAAATGGAATTTGTCCTGATAGGATAGGGAAAGATAAAGAGAATGGGGAACTAGAGAAAAAGATAAGATAAGAAAAATAATGAAAATTAATCATAGCACCTGGGAACACCTCAACAACCTTAGGGAGCAAAGACACAAATTCCACTGAAACTAATTACCTTACTTTCAACTTTGACTTTACACTGGAGTATGAATCTAGAGAATAAAACAAATGTTTACCTTTAATGAAATGGTGCTCAGGCAATAATGCACTGCTCTCTCTCAGGTCTCAGAAATCGTTCCATTTCTGATGATTTCTTGGGGATTCAACATACTCATCAATCACTGCCAAGCTCACTAATCTGAAGTTTAGCACTAATGCTAAAATAATTTACATTTTTATTAAAATTCTTATGCTTCCTAGAGAGTTCTTTTTATCCCTATAGTATCTTACATGTTCGGGAAAAGAAATAGAAGGCAGAGATTCACATGTTAGCTCAACACCTGCAGAATTGAGCAGGATCTATCCTAGTTCAGAGGAGAGGAAAAACTGAGTTAACGCCCTCCCTTTCTTTCTTCCTCCGTCCACACAAGTATACTCTTCCAAAGCAGAGCAAGTACAACTCACTTCTGAGATGTCCGGGTGTTAGATAGGGGTGACCAAAACACAGAAACAAGAGGGATAGATGTTTTTATCACAGTTTTTGAGAGAATGATAATTCCCTAATCTTCTACTGAGTCTTGAGAACTGTTTTAAAAGACATTCATGTTTCTGGCACACATCTGCTAATTATCTGATCTGAAGAAAAGAGTATATTTTGTGATCGAGGACAATACTTAAACTAAGTATAACTTCATTGGTGAGGCCCTAACTCATATGTAATAAGCATTTAGACACAGAAATTCATTTAGAATATGATTCAATTAACTTGATTTTCCGATTACAATCATCTGAAATGTTTATTACTTCACATTTTAAAATGGATAAATTCTTAAGAGCAACCACCTCAAAATACAGTGACTGTCACTGGTCTGACTGTCACTGGTCATTAGGAAAAAGTTCCCCAAGTTAGCTCGCTATCAGCAATGGTGACACACCAGACTTTTAGGAGGTCCTAACTGAATAAATACCATCAAATTAATAAATCATCCCAGATCATGCTGTTGACAGGGCCATGGTGACAACACCAGCAGCATAATGATACATTTTCTCTGTGTTAACCGGCTTCATGTACGCCTCATTACTTCCTTCTGTGAATTACTCATTCAGAACGTATATCATTTAAGTCATGTTTGCTTTTTAAATGGGTTACAAATACACAATATCAGAAGAGTTGTAATGGGAACACAAACTCTACTGTGAATGACGGTAGACTTGACATTTTTTTTTTACAGCACCATAATTTTTACCTGAAAACAGACTTTGCCTTGAGTGTGACACACTAGAATTGAAGAGAGGGTTTTTGTCCTTAAGAGTTCAGAGTTCCTTATTGCCTAGAGAGAGAGGGTTAAGCTACTCAATAAAGATGATATATTTGAAAAGAAAGGCTGACACATTTGATTTAATCAAAGGATTATGAAATGACATCAGCTGGTTCAGATAAGAAAAATGACTTGTTTGAAATTGGACAGCAAACAAAATTATGCAATGAAATTCCATTATAACTATGTAATTATTTTTAAATATTCACTTCACCAAATATTTATTGGACTCTACTATCATGTTCTAGGCATTGTACTGGACACCCGGAATAAAAAGACAAGGTCCCACTGCCAAAGACTGAGCCACTCAGCCATGCCTTTCCCACTATGCCACACTGCCACCTCTGCAGCTGTAATTAAGCCTTTCCCTCCCTTGTGTTATTCCTGTCCAGTAATTCATATCAGCAGTATGGAAACTAACTAGTACACAAGTGACTTCAAAGCTATTGATAATGATCTTATCATTAAGGTGAGAAAAGAAAAGCAAGGTGTCTGTCTCAAGTGTTATTTTAACACATACTGTTAATGTCACTTATTATAGAAAATAAATAAAGGACAAATTGATGTTCTATGATTCTAATGATAGACAGCATTGCACTGATGAACAAAACTTGGCAAAAATGAAGTTTTGATAACCAGATTCCATCTCCTCAAGCAACTAACCTCTTTCCTCTGTGTCTTCAAGAATCAACTAGACATAAGTTCATTAATCCTTAGTGAAGCTCAGGTGTATCAATGTATTATTGATCCCACAGGTTGAGAAGAAGATGAATATTTGGGAGCCAAATTTGAAGAAAGTTTTTTTAAAATACTGGCAGGGACAATGATCACTAGCCAGGTCCACACTCAGGATTCCCAGAAACTGGCCGCGAATTATCTTTGTCTGGTGCTTATAAAGACAAACACACAAGACTAAGTACTTCCTGCCTTGTTTAGTCAGGGACAAGCACACACCTACGTATGATCAAACACATCCTGTGCAGTTGGGGCATCCAACCTTGTTTATGGAAGTAAAAACACATGGCTTGTTATCTTACACGAACAGGCTCCAGCCTTCAAGGAAATTATCTGTCCTTGAACAAGTGAGGCTTACAGGTGTATCTGTCCTTGGGCTGAGAAACCTGCCTGACTCCATTTTGAAAGCAGAAGCCATTATGCTGTATTGTTAAAAATAAGTCTCCATTTACTGTAAGAGCTGAGTTGCTGGTTTTAAATCTGTTTCCTGGAGCCTGCCCTCCCCCAAACCCATGACACTGACTTGTTTTTGAGAACACCCTAGCCCTCTCAAATCACATGGCAACTACATATTTTCAGAGACTTTTCTATTCTTCCTTATTGTTCCATTTTCTCTCTTCTGTAAACCTGCTTTGCAACTATTTGTGATTTTACTCATTTTGCTCCTTAAAAGAGGCCCAAGAAATGGACTCAGGGCTGCTCTCTTTAACCTGACTTAGGAGGCAGTTGCGGGCCAGCTCTTAGGGGTACCCCAATAAAAACATCAAGCTTGCTGGCCTTCTCACTCTCTGGCAGGTCCTGCACCACATCTAGGCAACACAATAGTGCTAGCCCTGGTGGTGGAGGCTCAGGTAAGCTGGTCCTCTTTAGGGCATGAGAACTGAGGAGCTGGCTCCACCCCTAGCTGGCTGTGGCTTTGGGTGAGATGGAACCCTTGTGGTGTGGGTGCAAAAGAGCTGGCAGGCTGACCAGATCCAGGGCTTAGAGTTGGCCCAGCCCAACATCTACCACATCTATGAGCTGCCAGAGTGAAGGCACCAATCCTGCAACTCCAAAGCTGCAGGATCTCCATGATATAGGGCAACAACAGGATGTCTGAGAGGAGTCCCAATGAGAATCCAGTATTGATAATGTAGAAGAAGGCAGAAGCCTCAAACCAGACCAATGCTTCATTTCAATGAATATTTGCAAGTAAAGATGTGTGAAGAAAAAGATATACTGTATGACACACTGTGACACACTACAGCTTCCATGATGAGAATTTTTTTTAACTTTCTGTGGGGAAGTTGCAAGGGCAGAGGATGGATACAAAGTGACAGGAAAATGAGTGAGATTGGAAAAATTCACAAAGACTCAATAAAGTCACACACAAAAAAATGAATCTTGCTTCAAATTTGGCTCAAAATTTTGGTAGTGGTCTTCTCACCCGGTGGGATTAACAGGGCAAGCGGCGCTAACAGGTTAAAGGCAGTTTTGTTTTGTGGATCTCTGAAGCACAAAAACTAAAACTTAAAACGTAACTTTAGTTGCACAGTACAAGGAAGGATGAGGAGTTAGCATGAGTGTGCAAGTGTGTGTATACATGTGCGTATGTGTGTGTGTGAATAGAATAGGGTGCCATCATTGAACATCTCCCTCAAGTTTTTTCTCACCCTCTCTCCTCTAATATCCACTCAGTTGGAACTTGTAAGGTGAGAGATGATGATTACAGAGCCGAGGCAGCCTCATCTCTGCTGCTTCCATTACACGGTGAGGATATGGGGAAGGTGTCCTGGCTGACCCTAACTCTTTATGACACTGGTCCTGATAGACAAATAAAGTGGAGGAAGAATCTATCCACGTTGCCAAGCCAACTAATGGTTTTCTTTGTCAAAAGTCTGATGAGAGCTCAATTTCTTCAAAACACATAAATAGGTAAACACTTAGAAAATGATTGCCAAGAATTGTCCGTAATAAGCACTTGTGGTGCTACAAATAAGTTCTTCTTTGCTAGAGTCAGGGCTCTCAGGGGATCAAGGCTTTTTTGGACCAAATGTTTATATCTCCTTCCCCAAATTTGTTTGTTGAAATTATAACTCCAAAAGAAATGGCTTTTAGAGGGAAGGAGTCTTTGGCAGCATTAGGTCAAGAAAGTAGAACACTCAGGAACAGAAATAATCTCCTAAAAGGGAGACCCCAGGGAGCTAGCTATCTAACTGTGAAAATACAAAATGGTAGGCTGCACCCTGAGGAAGTCTCACTGAAGTCAAACTGTACTGGCATCCTCCCCTCCGTCTCAGGAACTGCAAAGCTGTGAGAAATCAATTTCTGCTTTTCAAAAGCCACCTTGTCTGTTGACACTTTGTTACAGAAGCCCAGACAAAGAAGGATCCAGTGTTTCATTGTCTCTGCTCTCTGGTGCTGGTATGCTTTCTCCTCCTGAGAAGACTCAGGACTAGGCTGTAACTAACTGAGTAAAAGTTTCCTGGAGGGATCCTACTCAACTCCAATAGTGCCTTCTGGTTTCTTTATTTCTTTGCACGGATCATACAACCAAAATAAAGAGCACCCCAGTATAAAATGACTTCTTTCTCAAATGCCATGCTACTCCACAGTGTCTTTCAGACTTGCTATTCACTTGTCCAGATAGTGACAGCTACTTAACACGGACCAGATCTGAGATCCCAGGAGCAGGCTTCACTGCTTCCAAACATTGAGTTGAACAGGGAAAAGAATTGGTGACCATCTGTCTCTTCACTACTTATGTCTTAGAACCCATGAATTGATTACATACTGTAGCTCTGAGCACACTGTAATGCGAGACAAAATAAATGGGATGGTGACCAGAACACAGCCAACATGGAAAACAGAAATCCTCCACCCTAATTGTCTCAACTTGTCCTGAGAACTATCATGAACTATGAATTTCAAAATTCTCAAACTGTATTGCAAATACAATTAGATCAGGGTGTCTCACTCTCCCTCTTTCTTCTAGCTCCAGCCCCATGACAAGACCTGGGAATCTTCAGAACACAGTCAGTTTCATAAATATTTGTTAGTTGACTGACATTCCTTTATAGATGAAAATGTTGCAGAGCATGAAATATATATGTCTAAAAATCTTCATACATTTGAAAATCTGAACAGTCTACAAATGAAAATTCATAAGAGACTATATTGAAAAATCTGCAGTAAAGACAACCAAGCATCTCATGACCTAAAAATAACTGCTTGGGTCTGCTTCAAATATATTTTCACTATCTTATGACATTTCCTTATAACTTTGCTGTATAACATATTTAAATTCAATGGGGAAGTAAATTACTGAAACCTGACTGCCCACATACTTAGAAAATACATTCATTTAATTTTTATGTGTTTTTTCAATATAAATAGCTACCTGCCCCAAAGTAGAATTGAAATTTTGGATGGCATTGTAACTTCTATGTATACTTGAAAGTTAGACTATCTGGCATTTCACTGGAGTCTTATTGAAATCTGTGGTTCTATCTGGCACATACGGACACCTAGTTTTTCTTACTTTACCTTAGGTAACATTCACTCTGCACATCACCCATAGCCCCTCAGATAAGAAACTGGGTCAACGATGGTTCATTTTTTTTCTTTCAAAAACAATGTGCTTGAAGCATTGGGACAAGAAATCCATATTTTAGTTTATATTCAGCATAGCTTCTACTTGTTTCAATTATGAATTCTATATTACAAATAAATCAATTCTCATTTTCTCAAAGCCAAAATTACTCAAGAAAAATTTCAGTGATAGCAAACATTGATCCAACATGAAAACTGAAATAATTTGAAATTCATCACCTAACACGCTCCCTCAGCCACTCAGTGTTGGAATAAAATAATTCTTTGTAACTCAACCCAAAATCTCCATGAATACTGCTTCCTCATTCTTCCACACCAAAGACTGCTTGCTATAAACATTATGAAATGCTTTAGGTTATGTAACTTGCTGTGTAGTCCAAATTCACCCATCTTTTCATTAATATTACTTATTTAGTAAAACCTAGTGTATTATTTTATATTCAGTTAAGTGTTCTAATATTTTCCACATAGCTCATGATTTTTTAATAACTGAAAATGTATGTTAACTATTATATTTGGTCTTCAGTTTCTTTTAATCCTAATAACTTGCATATATATGTATATATAACCTAAATGTATATATTTATTTATATATTAAAGAGCTCTGACATAAATTGTAACAATTATTATAGCTGTTTTATTAATAGA
Source organism: Pachyuromys duprasi (assembly GCA_028658305.1). Lineage (NCBI taxonomy): Eukaryota > Metazoa > Chordata > Mammalia > Rodentia > Muridae > Pachyuromys > Pachyuromys duprasi. Next base: position 52,013,916 of record CM053765.1, on the reverse strand, counting down.
GACAAGAGCAGGCCAATTAACTATACAAATTACTTGGAAATGAAAGACTTCCCAGTTTGTAATCATATGTACCCCTTCTGGTTACTGGTAGTTACAGATATTCTAAAACGAATTATGTTTCTACATCCTCAAAACCAAATACTATTCCATTTATGACAATAACTTGAAGTACACAGATCTTGGCAAGTCCCATGTTCACATTGGTTGACTTGCTCTATAGATCAAAGTTAGAGAACTTTCCTTTCAATTCACTCAAAAACGCACACTGATACAGCAAACAAATACACAGAGAGAGGAGAATATAGATATAGTAATGACTAATGAGTACAAAATATAAAATACTGTGAGTGAGTCAGCAGTTTTCTGTGTAGGGCATCTTACTTTACATCACTTATTATGACATCATCTGAGACACAAAGGCCAAGGCCATTAACACAAGAGAGAAACAGAGGAAGCCATAAGTTCTAACACCTTTCAGGGTCCAGTTACTTCATAACAATCACACTTGTTTTTATTAGAGAAAATCTAATGTACATAATTGTTAACTGTATACTTGATAGCTGAAAAGGTAAAGAGAGAATCTTAAGGTGTTACACCAATACCAATTACAGAGAGCCACTTCCTCCCCTAGACTTAATAAAGCAAAATAAGTTGGGATTATGAAAAAATTAAAAGGCTAGAAGTAGAATCTTGTGTTCTTAGGGCCTAGACTTTAAGGTAGGCTTCGGAGACTCATATCTATGGTGACTCTGGAGGAATTGGACAGACTACCCTACCTGTATTAGAGAAAATCAAAGTGCTTTCATTGAACCACTGCATTCAAGTACACTTTCTAGGGTAAAGAAAGGGAATGGTACTTCTGAGAAAATTAAGAGATTTACATTTGCATGTGCCCAACAAAAAGAAGCTGAAAGCCAACTCCGTGGTCTGGCTGGCACAACCATTGGCACATTGTAACTGGGAGACATTGAACAAGTAGAACTAGGATTAGCCTAGTCCAAGCCACATCCCCACAGAGCAGCTACCAAAATAAGATGAGAGATGGAGGAGAAAGGCAACAGTCAAATAATGCACCCATAATAGTTTGTTCCAACTGGGGAGAAGAGGTTTTAGAAAGTTCGGATATATGAAGTTGAATTGGTTGAAAGACACTAGAATTTATTGTGTAATTATAATATCTCAAGCATTGTTTTAAGCACTTCAAGTTGATAAGTTTCTTTCATTTAATTTTCACAATACTATATGAAGTACATGTTATTATTTCCCAGTCTATACAGAAGAAAGCTGAGATTCTAGAAAGTTAAATGAATTGATTAAACTACATACTTAATTGGGGATTCACAACTGGACTGCAGGCCCAACTGTCTCTAAAATATAATTTCTCAAACATTGTAATATACACACACTTGAAATGAGAAAAGATAAAAATGTGGGGAAACAACATCCCTGGAGAGGCAAAAAGCACAACCAAAGGTGTGGAGATATGAAACACTAAAGCAGGGAGAGCAAGAAGTGAGAAGTTCAACCTGGCTGAAATTTAAGAAGTATACAAAATGGGTGTCTGGGGGAAATAACCAGTTAACTAGTCAGAAACCAGGACATAGAAGACTTTGAAAAACAGATTTTAAAGAATCAACTTTGTAACATGGCAAGTCATTGAAACTTTAAGCAGCCAAAAAGTGCAATGTGTCTTTTATGTATGTATATTAATTAAATATAATATATATTATTAATACAATAATATATTACATATCATGTAGAGAATACACACACACACACATACATATGTATTCCTGCAAAGATATGGAAGATGTGTTGAGCTGAAGTCAAGATGGGAAAAGGAGACTTTTTTCCCAAAACATCAGAAATTACATAGGGAAAGCATGAAAAAAAAATAGTAGCGTGTAATACTAAGTAGAGGATCAGTAGGAAAGATGATGAGGATGTGGATTAGACAAATCAATGACAAGATAGAAGGGCTATGAGATTCTGGGAGAGAAAGCACAAGGAGATCAGCAATTTCCAGACAGGAGAGTAGGTGAATGGTGGTCAAGAAAAAAATCTTATGAGAGAAGAGAGAAATAGAAAGACCTGGAGGGGACTAGAGCTTCACAAGAAGAGCAACAAAACCAAAAAAATCTGGGCACAGAGGTCTTTTCTGAGACTGATACTCCAAACAAGGACCATGCATGGAGATAACCTAGAACCCTTGCACAAATGTAGCCCATGGCAGCTCAGTCTCCAAGTGTGTGCCCTAGTAAAGGGAATAGTATCTGTCTCTGACATGAACTCAGTGGCTGGCTTTTTGATCACCTGCCCCTAAGGGGGGGGAGGCAGCCTTACCAGGTTACAGAGGAAGACAATGAAGCCACTGCAGATGAGACCTGATAGGCTAGGGTCAGAGGGAAGGTGAGGAGGACCTCCCAATCATTGGACTGGGGAGAAGCATGGGAAGAAAAGAGGGATGGAGGTTGGGATTGGGAAGGGACTAGGGAGGGGGCTACAGCTAGGATACAAAGTGAATAAATTGTAATAAATAAGAAAATTTTTAAAAAATTAAAGAATATAAAAAATTAAAAAGAAAACAGAAATGTTTACCGTCCTTAGTCATGAGGGAAATTCAAATCAAAATAAACCCAAGATTTCACTTTACACCCATTAGAATGGCTAAGACCAAAAACTCAAGTGACAACACATGCTGGAGAGGAATGTGGAGAAAGGGGAACCCTCCTCCATTGTTGGTGGGAATGTAAACATGATCCAATAATCGTCCACTAGCGTTATCTGCTGGGGCCCAAGCCTTCAACACATGAACTTCTGGGAGGAATATTTCATAACACATTCTAACTATTATAAATTCTTTAGGAAATAATTCAGGGTATATGTCCTGGCTAGTTTATTATCAACTTGACACAAGTTAGACTTATTTGGGAAGAGGAATTCTCAATTTAGATCATGTCTCCATGGAATTTGTTTATAGTCAAGTCTATAGGGCATTTTTAAAATTAGTGATTGTTGTGACAGGACCTAGAACATCTTGGGTGGTACAACCCCAGGGCAGGTGATCCTGGTGTGTATAGTTAAGCAGGCTAAGCAAGCCAATAAGCAGCACGCCTCCATGGCTTCTGCTACAGTTGCTGCCTCCAGGTTCCTAACCTGAATTCCTGCCCTGACTTCCCTAGATGATTGACTATAAGTTACAAGTTAAAGTACACCCTTATCTTCTCAAGTTGCTTTTGGTAATGATGTTTTGGCACAGCAATAAAAATTCTTAAGACAGTTGTGGTGGTTTGAATAAGACAGACCCCCATAGGCTCATACATTTGAATGCTTAGTCATGAGGGAGTGGCACTACTTGAAAGAGATTAGAAGGTGTGGCCTTGCTGGAGTAGGTGTGGCCTTGTTGGAGGAAGTGTATCACTGCTGGTGGTCTTTGAGGTTTCAAAAACCCAAGCCAGGCCCTTTGTCTCTTCTCTTACTGCTGCCTGAGAGTCCAGATGTAGAACTCTCAGCTACTTCTCCAGCACCATATCTGCCTGCATCCCACCATGCTTTCCTCTATGATGATAATGGACTAACCCTCTGAAACTGTAAGCCAGACCCAATTAAATGCTTTTTTTTTTATAAGAGTTTCCATGGTTCCTTCACAGCAATAGAACACTGACTAAAATAACAGCACATTTAAATTATATAAGGCATTGTGCTGATGGCTGTGTGGATAAGAAGATACAAAAGATTTTGTACTGTGAGGTTACATGATGTCAAGTGACATAAGACACATTTTCTAAAATCTTATGACTAACACTCCATTTGTGCCAATTTAAAAAAAAAAATCAGCAAGGTGTCCGTAACTATAAATAATGTACACTGAACTTAATTCTGTTATTCCCTAATCTAATAAGCATATGTTTTAACATTTTATTAATACTCAAAAAACAGACTTTTCATGTTAGATAAAAGTTAAAAGACAAGTTGACACCAGGATACAGATAGACTTAGCTCTAAGCTAGTCTGTCTTTGTCAGTCATTTGTTTTCCTTTATAGCATGAAGTGCTGTTTTCAAGCCAGTTTCTGTGGCCATATCATGCTCCAACATGTGAGCCAAAAGGCCATCATAGAGGTGGTAATAAGATGAGTTCATGACAGAAATAGTCCCTGTTCCCTTTACTAGGGTCTCCAGTTGGATACTGAGCTACCATGGGCCACATCTGAGCAGGGGTTCTAGGTTATATCTATACATGGTCCTTGGTTGGAGAAACCGTCTCAGAAAAGGTCCCTGTGCCCTGATGTATTTGGTCATTATGGAGCTCTTGTTCTCCCCAAGTCTTACTAACTCCCCCTATTTTCATTATTATTCCCTGCCCTCTGCCGAAGGCTTATTTGTGAGTCTTAATATCTGCTTTGATACATTGCTATATAGATTCTTTCAGAGGCCCTCTTTGGTATGTTCCTGTCCTGTTGCTTGTTTTCTCCTCCATTCAATGCCCATCCCATTTGTCCATCTAAGGGAGCATTGATCATCCCAACCTGGGTCCTCCTTCTTGTTTATCTTCCCTAGGTGTATAGATTTCAGCATGACCTTCCTATCCTATAGGTCTATATAAGTGAGTATATACCATATGTTTCTTTCTGCTTTTGGGATACCTCACTCAGGATGATCGTTTCCAGGTCCCACCATCTGCCTGCAAATTTCATGATTTCCTCCTTTTTAATTGCTGAGTAGTATTCCATTGTGTAAAAGTACCTCACAACCAAGCCTTCGGCAGAGGGCAGGGAATAATAATGAAAATAGGGGGAGTTAGTAAGACTTGGGGAGAACAAGACTCCACAAAGACCAAATAGATCAAGGCACAGGGGTCTTTTACGAGATGGTTTCTCCAACCAAGGACCATGTATAGATATAACCTAGAACCCCTGCTCAGATGTGGCCCATGGTAGCTCAGTATCCAACTGGAGACCCTAGTAAGGGGAACAGGGACTATTTCTGTCATGAACTCAATGGCTGGCTCTTCGACCCTCCCCCACACATGCCCAGGAGTAACAGCCTAGCTAGATCCCAGAAGAGGACATTGCAGCCAGCCCTGAAGAGACAAGATAAACTAGGGTCGGATGGAAGGGGAGGAGGTCCTCCCCCATCAGTGAACTTGGAGGGGGGTAGGGAGGAGATGAGAGAGGGATGGGGAGAGTGGAAGGGAATGAGGGAGGGGCCTATGCCTGGGGTACAAAGTACCTAACCTGTGATTAATATAAAAATAAATAAATTACATTTAAAAAAAAAAAAAAGATGAGTCTTGTCTGCACTCTCATGCCAAAATGCTGCCACTCTGTTTTTACCAACTTAGGAGGTAGTGATGGATCAAGTAGACCTGGAAATTTGAATACAGAATAATGAATCTCATTGTTGAAAAAAGTTCAACAATGTTCCCTTTAGAGAAAAAAAAATTAATTCTATAGACTCATTCCTGAAATTCTTCTGTTTTCTTTATTAGCTCCTTATCTACTGTAGTTTGCCCTTCAGATTAAACAGGAATCACTTTTTTAACAATCTACTACTATCAAGTAGTTATTCCTTCTTTTTTTTAAGTTGGCTCTTCCCAGAACACAAAAGACAAAATAGCATGCTCCAGGTTTCATAACGTTTTTATTTTTTGAGAATTTCATCCCCATTCAATTCTTCCCAAATTATCTACCTCCCTATCCATCTAACTTCATGTTTTCTTCCCACCTTCCTCACACTGAATCCAATTTGCGTTGGCTGATTACTCCTGGGCATGCAGCTTGCCCTAGAGTAAGACCAATATACTAGGTGTTGTATAATTAAAAAAAAAATCTGAGCTTGTCTTTCCTGGCAGCAATAAAATGCCAATAACTACTCAAGTATGGATGGAACTAACTGTTCATCTCCCTTCCTTCGTGCTGGGATTTTGTTTGGCTTAGGCTTGCTTGTGTCCTATGCACCCTATGAGTTCCTATGTGCATCTGACCTGTTGTGCCTGGAAAATACTGTTTCTGAGAGGTCATTCACCACGTCTTCATTCCACCCCTTCTTCTGCATAGATCTGAGCCTTGAGGGAAAGGATGTGGTGTAACATACAATGTGTTGCTGAGTACTCGCATCCTCTCCACTTTGACCAATTGTGAGTCTCTGCGTTAATTAAACAGCAGCGCTTTGCCACTAAATGGTTTATCCATCTCAAGGCTAAGGTTCAGAAGGAGACTTCTCACCCACTCAGCTATGAGCTGACTTATTTATTATTCTCCCACATGACATCTGGCTTCATTTCATATGTCTCCAACATCTTGTTAAATCTCTGTAGACTCATAAAGGAGAGAAATTATTTTTCTTTAAAGAGTCTAAAAGAATAATACATATATATAATTTTTAAAAATAGAACTCACAAGGAAGTCTGTTGACACTGTTCAGTCTTCCCATCCACTCAGTCAGGAAAGTTGGAGTGCAGAGCAAAAAAAAACCAGGAACGGAGGAGAGTATGTTCTCAATTCACAGGAGAACATTTCACTCAGCCAAATTTGTGCATTAAATAACAGTTATTAAGGAGTTGTCCTTGACCCAAAACTGATAATTTTTTTGTTTATGAAAGTTAATTTTATTTTAGCTGAGTCTAATATCTTAGCTATTATTTGAAAACTACATATGATTATACTTTGGGAATGAACCAGGATTTAAAGACCCTATAATTTGGGTCATACTTATAATTACTTATTAATATGCATATAAGGAAAATCTTGGTACACTTTAAGCTTTGCAAAAATTTTTCTGAAAGTATATCAAAGAGGCATACTATGACATTGGACAGGAAGCAAATTAACTTCATCCATGTGGAGCCATTAAGAGTGAAAATGAGTATGCCATGGAGAATTAAGAGCAATTAAAAATACTTATGCCATTTTAATCTGTACAAAGCAAAGCAGAACATTTTGTCATCATAAAGCAACTAGTCTCCATTATACTTAAATTGTCCACATAACTTCCCCTGCGAGAGGAATCTCCATCTTTAACTTTCAAGGCCCAGAAACATCGGGTTTTAAGCCCAGGATGACACATAAAGGATAAGACAGAGAATAATTTCTGACTTCCCCACTATCACACACAGCCTTACTCAAAGCGTTGGACAGAGACGTGTTTGTGTCTGCCACTGATGCCAGCACATGCTTGTGTGTACTGCCAGGCTCTCCTTACAGGTTACAGGTAAGGCACCCAAGAAACATTTAAGTCATGCCAAAGCATGGCATTTGAGCAGCTTTGTTACATGAAACTATAAATCCATATTGCTAAACGTAATTCTCAAATATACATATATATGCATGTATATGTATGTATATATATATGTATGTATGCATGTGTGTGTGTATATATATATATATGTAATTCTTCCAAGTATTTTTGGAGGGGAACTATATAATGTTTATTATTTCTTATTGTTTTATTTATTACAGTTTATTCACTTTGTATCCCAGCTGTAGCCCCCTCCCTCATCCTCTCCCAATACAGCCCTTCCTCCCTCTTCTCCTACCATGCCCCTCCCCCAGTCCATTGATAGGGCAGGTCCTCTTTTCCATCTGACCCTAGCCTATCAGGTCTCATCAGGACTGTTTTCTTTGTCTTCCTCTGTGGTTTGGTAAGGCTGCCCCCCTCCCTCAGGGGGAGGTGATCAAAGAGCCAGCCACTGAGTTCATGTCAGAGACAGTCCCTGGTCCCACTACTAGAGAACCCACTTCGAGACTGAGCTTCCATGGGCTACATCTGTGCAGGGGTTCTAGGCTATCTCCATGCATGGTCCTTGTTGGGAGTATCACTCTCAGAAAAGACCCCTGTGCCCAGATATTTTGGTTCTGTTGTTCTCCTTGTGAAGCTCCTCTCCCCTCCAGGTCTTTCTATCTCCTCCTCCTTTCACTTATTCCCTGCATTCTGCCCAAAGTTTGGTTATGAGTCTCATCTGCTTCAATACCCTGCTGGTAGAGTCTTCCAAGTATTTTTAAACATCTCAAATTTACTATTACACTTAGAACTTTCAAGAAATATTCCTTATATCAAACACACTTTTATATACAGAAAATTTAATGAAATGCCTTGTGTATAGTATACACACAATACATGAGAGGAATTCAAAAATAAGTATACCTCGAAGCCTTAACAAAGAACACTGTTATTTACAAAGCAGGCCACTGAGGCAATGCCCTTGACTGAGATAATAAAAACAAGCTAATGACAGAGTCCCACATAAACTCTGACTTCTAGACAGCATAGCAATGATCTGTTGAGACTTAAAAGTTTTCTTAGGCATCTGCTTCCCTCATTGCCTCAGTTTTAGACAGCTTTTGTTGTGATTAAATCTACCCTGTCTGAATCCTAAATCAATGCACATCCAATGAACCTGACATTATATGTACTCAGCCAAGGCTACATTCTTAATAAAAATGTTGTGTGTGAATGAAGGATGCTGTCAGCAAGTAGCCCCATGATGGTGTGAAGATGCTATGCTGTGGGCTCCAGGCTCCAGCCATTGATTTCCACACTAAGTGAAATCACCATCCATCCTACCAGCTTCTGCAAGTTCTCAGTGATCTGAAAAGTGAGACAGTCACAAATCAAAGGTCTTACATCAACATCTGATTCAAAAAACAAAGTGGCTATCATGTCAGTCCTGTGATGACAGCATCCTGATGTCTCCACTTCTCAGAGCCTTCCTTCAGATTCATTCACTGGACATCTATAGTAAAGGGGAAATGCTGCATTACATCAGAAATCTCATCATAATTCAAATGCTTGTTTGTTTGTTTGTTTGTTTGTTTGTACCAGTGAGTACACTTATGAATATGCCAGGGCTTACATGTGTAGGTCAGAGGACAAACTGCATGAATCTCTTTCTTCCACTACGTGGGACTGAACAGTGGTCACTGGGTTTGGCAGCAGGTATCACTGGCCCCTGATCAAGGTCCAGTTCTTTTACTTTCCTAGTATGTAACAAGCAAGAATCTGGAACTCTCGTGACCAAACTACATTACATTAAAGAATTCTTTTTTTATTTTTATTGTTTTTTTATTTTTAATATTAGTTACCAGTTTATTAACTTTGTATCCCTGCTGTATCCCACTCCCTCATTCCCTCCCAATTCCTCCCTCCCTCCCTCATCTCCTCCTTGCCTCTTTCCAAGTCCACTGATAGGGGAGGACCTCCTCCCCTTTCATCTGACCCTGGGTTATCAGGTATCTTCAGGACTAGCCACAAAGTCCGCCTCTGTAGCCTGGCGGGGCGGGGGGTGGGGGGAAGGTTAAAGAGCCCACCACTGAGGTCATGTCAGAAATAGTCCCTATTCCCCTTAATAGGGTACCCGCCTAGATACTGAGCTACCATGGGCTACATCGGAGCAGAGGTTCTAGGTTATATCCGTACAAAACAGTCTCATAAAAGACCCCTGTGCCCAGGGATATGTGGCCCTTGTGGAGCTCCTGTCCTCTCCAGATCATATTAACTCTCCCTTCTTTTTTATGATACTCTGCACTCTGCCGAAGGTTTGGTTATGAGTCTTAGTATCTACTTTGATACACTGCTAAGTAGAGTCTTTCAGAGGCCCTCTGTAGTAGGCTCCTGTCCTGTTACTTGTTTTCTCCTACATCTGAGGATGAAAGAATTCTTATCCTGTCCAGAAACAGAGTGTATCTCCAGAAGGTGAGAAAAGAAAAGATACTCCTAACTTCATTCATATCTTATAATTAGCAACTTTTCACCAGTTTGAAATTTCCTTTTAAGATGAGCAGTGTGGCTTTGTTTCTGACATTAAAGCCATTCCCAATTTGTAGAGTCCCTAATGAAAGTTTCTAAAAATATTCTTTTGAAAAATGTTTTTAAAATACATTACATGTTTTCTATTTTTTATTTATGTCATTTTAAGGTAAATAGTATATAATCACTATAGTTTAAAGGCTTTATCACAGGTTTTCCTAACCAGTCCTTCTCTAAAGCCAATGTAAACAAGGGCTGCTGCACTGTCCACATTGCCTCCTGACCGAAATTATGTCTACAACAGTGTTTAAATCATCCAAGATCTGTCACAGAGTTCACCTCTAGCCCTTTACCTGTGCTGTGCACTTCCTCTGTATCCAACTGCCACAGTGTCTACTTTATATCGAAAAATTAGTCAAAGAAACACTTTGGGAGAACTACAGCTTTCGGGTTTATCTTGCCAATCTCAGCATCTCAAAATAGACTTAAGTACAGGGGAGAATGATAATTCCATCGTTTGGGAGATGAGTGCACATGAAAATATAATTTAAGGTTTCTACCGCACATTTGCAGACCTCGGTGCAATGCTGCATTTTCCTCTTTCATGTCTCATGAGTGTTAATTTACTAACAAAGATGCCATCCTACCTAAGGAAACTGGAATAGTAGTGCCTATTGGCTTATATGACAGATGGCAGAGTAACATTTCAGCCACATTGTGATTAACGGATGTGCAAATAGCTATTCAATAGGAAAATTCTAGAACACCAAATAGAAATTCTGATCAAATCACAGGCTTTTGTAATGAGTCCTGATTAATTTTACAACCCAGGAAACTGTTATCCCATTGGCATCTGAGTTGTTTCAGGCATGCCTAGTGGTAATGAAATAAGGATAGATATTTCTGAAGAAAATATTTGTATTTTGAATGTGTTCTTTCTCATTAAAAAATAGCGTCTTTGACCTTGGTAGTTTTATTGTGTTATCCTATTGTGCAATTTATGACTTCCTGAAACAAGGATAGATGTTGCAATCACCGTAACCAGGTTTCTTTGAATTGTAATTAGAGGTTGGAGACAAGGTTTAGTTAGTAAAGTACTAGCCATGCAAGCTTAAAGGGAGCTCTCCAGTGCCCACATACATGCTGGCTTGGTATGGCTTACCTATAATCCCAGAACTCAAGAAGTAGAGACATAAGACTGCTATACCCAGTTGGTTATATTGGCAAGCCAGGTATAGTCACGTATGTTTGAACACTTGGTCCCTCGTTGGTAGAACTGTTTGGAGAGGAATAGAAGGTTTGGCCTTGTTGGAGGAGGTATGTCACTTGGGGAGACTTTGAGGTTGCAAAAGACTCATGCCATTTCTAGTGTGTTCTCTGCCTCCTGTCTGTAGATTCAAATATGGGCTCTCATCTGTTCCTGCTGCCATGGCTTCATTTGACCATCATGAATTCTGACCCTCTAGAACATTAAATCAATTAAACTCTTTTTTTTCTGTATGTTTCCCTGGTCGTGGTGTTTCATCATGGCAGTAGAAAAGTGAAAATAGATATACACATACATGAAACACTCATAAGCACACATACACAAACACACACACAGACACACAAACACATACCACTATACACTTGCACTCATCCAAAACAAAATTGAAACTAGAATCAAGCAGCCATCAGCCTCATGCCAACCTTGATACTCTGAATCCCTCAGAAACTAAGAAAAAAGGATGAGAGCAGCAGTAAGCAATGGACTTTAGGACTTTGCCATTTTTCCGGCTCCCCTTCTCAACCCATTGGCACATTTTTTGCTCCTTATAGTAAAATATCTTACACATTTCGTTGTTCTTGGGTTGACTTGTTGCTCAAATCTTTAGCTAACTAAACACATGATACTTACTCTTGTGGCTTTTATTTACTTTTCTAGAAGTCTACAATTTAATACCTTGTCTAAAGCAAAATCTCTCTGAGATAAAAGGCCATCCTCCATACTACTCACACTGTACCCTGAACACAGCAAGAAAATTCAAGTGTTTGCTCAGTCATCAAGACCCTGTGTTGACATCTCTTCTTCCTTTTTGTTCAACATGTCAGCAGTTTTACTCTGGTCATGGTAGTTCACATTAGGATCGATCTTGTGACCCTCAGACAGTCCCAGATGCTGTTTGTAGAGTGTCCCTTCAGTGTCTGCAAACAGCAGGAATTAACCTCCTGGCTGCATTCTCCAGCTTTCATCTGTTCACAGACATCACAGAGGCTTTCGTATTTCAGTAATAACTCATAAATGGAACAATACATGGCAAGCTTTCAACAAAATGTATCTTTCTGGAACCAATATAATACCTATTTATTTTGCCCATATGAAATGCTTTTATAAAAACATTTATAACTAACTAGGATTTGTAATTAATTCATCTGGCAAAGAGTGTCAGAACAGTATTTTACAGCCTAAATCATGTCATATGGTTTTTGTGTGTGTGTGTGTGTGGTGTTAGCCTTATTCACACCAAAGGAAGCTAGAATTAAGACTGGTGCCCTTGGACCCACATAGCTCACCAATGATAGTGTGAAATTAAGGCAAATTGATCCCCATCCGGAGGAATAATATACATGGTTCATTACGGTCTCAATTGTTTGAGTTTATATACATCGGTTAATTTACTTTATCGGGAAATATACACTTCTGTTTTTGTTTATCATTATTTCTTTTTTTAAACATTTTTATTTTATTTTAATCACAGGTTATGTACTTTGTATGCCAGCCATAGCCCCCTCCCGCATTGCATTCCCTCCTTATCCTCCCCATCCTCCCTCATCTCCTCCCTGCCCCTTTCCAAGTCCACTGATAGGGGAGGATCTCCTCCCCTTCCATCTAACTGTAGCTTATCAGGTCTCTTCAGGACTGGCTGCAAGGTCCTCTTCTGTGGCCTAGCAAGGCTGCTCCTCCCTAGGGGGAAGGGGGGATCACAAAGCCAACCATTGAGTTCATGTCCAAAATAGTCCCTGTTCCCCTTACTAGGGTACCCACTTGGATATTGAGCTACCATTTGCTACATTCAAGCAGGGGTTCTAGGTTATAACCATACATGGTCCTTGGTTGGAGGAACAGTCTCATAAAAGACCCCTGTGCCCTTATATATTTGGTCCTTCCGGAGCTCCTGTCCTCTCCAGGTCATATTAACTCCCCATTCTTTCTTATGATTCCCTGCTCTCTGCCAAAGGGTTGGTTATGTGTCTTAATATTTGCTTTGATACACTGCTAGGTAGAGTCTTTCTGAGGCCCTCTCTGGTAGGCTCTTATCCTGTTGCTTTTTTTCTCCTACATCCAATGTCCATCCCATTTGTCTTGCTAAATGAGGATTAATCCTCTTACCCCAGGTCCTCTTTCTTGATCCCAATACCTTAATAGTGGGAGACTTCAACACTCCACTCTCACCAAGGGACAGATCATCCAGTCAGAAGCTATTCATTATTTCTTTGTCTTCACCTCGAAAACCTTGGAATGATTATAGTCCTTCTGCTCTCTTTGAAAAGGAGGGAAACATTTTAGAATTATCTCACAACAGTCAGCACCTGAAAAATAAAGTCAAGTTCCTTACCCAATGTTGGATGCCAGCATTGAGGAGTGATGAGAATCACCATCTCACTTGTCAGCTCTGTCTCTCAGATGGTTTTACCCCAAGACAGCACCTGCTCACCAACAGACCAAACCTTCTTCCAAGAACCACAACTTTGATGTGTGTAGATGAAATCAATGACCATGGCATTGGAGAAATGATAGGGTAGAACTCGGTAGAAAATCTTAACACAGAACACACAGAATGAGTATACAGAAGGTAGATTGGTTTCCTATTATCATTGTAACAAATTACTCCAACTATGAGTTTATTTTCTTGTCTATATATGGGTAAAAGTCATAAAATGGGTCAGTTAGAACTGTGTCTGCTCTGGAGTATTAAAGAGCCTGTTTCCCTATCTGTTCCAGCTTTGAAGGTTCACTTAAAATTCTTGGCTCATGGATTTATCCTCATCCCTGAAAAGCAACAGCATTGCACTCCCCAGTCTATCAACTCCCTGGTCTTTACGGGTATTCTGTGCCTGTCTTATGTCTCTGTCCACTCATTGGTCTTCACAGATCTTCTGTGACTTTCTTATGTCCTTATGATTATAAAGGCCCTACCCAGATAGCCCAAGATAATCAAGCCCTTTAACTTAAAGTTTCAAAGTCCTTCTTGCCATGTCCTGGGAATTAGGACATGGAGTAGGTTATCAGGGGCATGGTGATTCAGCTTATCACAGAATACACTGTAAACTTCAAGTGACAGAGTGAAAAACTTAAATTGTGTTAAACCACTGGTTTCAGAGGTTTGTCTCTTACTAGATAATGTTGTTGTAAGAAGCAGTTTCTGCAAACACAGTACTGGCAGATACTATTCCTAGCTGGATTGTACTGAAGATAACAACCATACCTTACTTAATTTAGATATCAACAAAATATGTATGCACTCCAAATAATAATAGTTAACAATACTCTAGTAATGTCTACTAATGGTGATAGGGATTATTAATGAGAAGCTAGGACGGGCCCAGGGGAAGATCAAAATTTTATTTTAGCAAAGAGCTTCAAACTTTTCCCACATTAAAACTTTAATCAGAATTCTTAATGCCCAAGACAAATTGGTTTTTAAAAATCTTATCATTTACTTAAATGAGTTGTGTCAAAGGTGTTGCCAAAAAATTAAGAGATCCAAAAAGAATCAAAGATTTACCAAGAAACAGGCAAATCCAATAACTCACAGAAAGGTCCAAGCAATCACGCTCTTGAAATTAATTTTTCTTCTATTTCACATACAATAGGACTGTAGAATTATTTTTCCAAGGTCAAGACAGCCTCAATGTCCATGAATTTTACTTTCTATACACTTTCTGTTGCAATTGTGATTTTATTATCTCCAAAATGTTGTTTCTATGAGAAGAAAATTTAATGTGCTTTCAAGTTTTCCAATTTAGGAAAAGAACTAGATTTTAATGTGAATATGTTTTTTTAAACATTTTCCATGCTCTAGGGGAATGGCTTTTGAGAGGAAAGTATAATGAATAATGAATGTTTTTAATCAAAATAAAATAAGTTTGCCAAAAATCTGTGACTTAACTTTTTGATGATAACAAAACAGAAAAGATCAAACATATTAATCAACCAGGCTCCTCATTTCTCAGCATGGCTTCCTACTTTTTAAATATGTTTGAAACATAAAGTTCATCCAGAGAGATGAGACATAATAAGCCTTCCCAGTTAATTGACAGCCTTTTCTTCCTGTGTACAACAGTGTGGAGCACTGTCACCTGTCTGAGCACCCGACCTTATCCCGCCAGGTCTATACTCAGCCCCCAGTACATACTTCCCCTTCTTTTGTTCTCATGTGCCCTTCAGGCTTTCAATAAATTCTTAATGTCCATTGATGAAAATGTCACTGCTGAGATTTATGGTCCATCTCTCTATGTAGGCCTTTAGCTTCAAAGTAAACAGCTTGCTTTCCAAGAGCTTGTCTTCCTGTTTAAATTCAACAGAAATCAAAGAACAATTTCTTTCCCATTTTCCTTCTCTTTGGTTTGAGTATCTTCTTAAGAATGCTCCACACCATGTAGACACGCCCTCCCTGCTTTCAAAGATGCCAAAACAAAAGCTCAGTGAGGTCACTGATGCCTTGACCTTGCTCCATCTAGAAGGCAGACTGTATCCAAGGCAGTGAGAGTTGAAAATGCCTGTGAAATTCTGCACTGATACCATGTTTAATGAAGTGAAATGTTTATATAATGTATGTTCGGGACACTTGTAAGCAGTTATGGGATGCCACACTTCCAAGTTTTCATTTTCAGGAAACATAAGCCACACAATTTTAAAATGATCTTTTGATCATCTACTTGTCATTGTATCTGGTAACTTTAGTCTCTCCACAATTGTCCCAGAGGATAAAGGACAATAGACATTATTCTAGAGGACTTCAGAGTTCTTCACTAAAGGATGTGATTAAAGACTAAAAAGTACTACTATCCAAACTAATTAAAGGGAGTTACAGACTAATTCAATACTGTGATGTGAAGCTGTTCTGAGTTGGTTTTATTGGAGCACAAATTCCATTATATTCCAAATGCAATTTCCCAATTTCACAGCAAAGAATTGAATAATCCGTATAGCTCTTCAATTTTCTTGCTAAGATTCAAAGTTTTGCTTATCTCCAGTTATGAAATATGAATTATTTCTGTGACTCAACCTCTAATTTCAATGAGATTTGGGGAACAACTCTTTAATTAGTCTTTATCATGCTTGTTTAAACCTTGCCAGCAATCTCTCTCCTGAAAGTAAATTAAAGCAAGGAAAAAAAAAAAAAAAACTAACAGCACCACTGGCTACTCAACAGCTAAGTCTCATAAGACCCATCATTCTGAAGGGTGACATCATTCTGACTCCAAAGACTAATCATGCTCAGAAAAGGTTATATAAAAAGTCAAGAGTAATAATGTGTGTGTGTGTGTGTGTGTGTGTGAGTGTGTGTGTGTGACAGAGACAGAGAGAGAGAAAGAGAGAGAGAGAGAGAGAGAGAGAGAGAGAGAGAGAGAGAGAGAGAGAGAGAGAACATATTCATCATTTTTAATAGTTTTCTTGTCCTGGAAATATTTCTTTACCCAAAGAGATACTTAAATTCTTCCTAATTTGTTATTATTACCCACAGAGAACACATTAGCTTTTACAGCCACTATGTATTTATTATGATTATGTTTGGGGTGACAGTTCAAAAAACGAACCCCTAAAGCCCAGGGCTTAACAGTTCTGGTGTCTGAGAAGTGCTTATTTTCTTTTAGCCATCAGAAAACAGTAAGAAAAGAAAGATGCTCAAATCAAATAAACTGGGAAATAGGGAAACACTTCTGTTTATGACCCATTGAAGTAGCTGCCTGTGCTTCCAGACCCAGTGCAAAGTATCACACATGAGTTACCTGATTTCATCTGCTTAAAATCTCCCTGAGGTGCTGGAAATGAAGCTCAGTTGAGAAATGCATGAAGTCCAGGCTCAGGTCCAAGACCACATGAACCAGGCACAGCGGTACATATCTATAATCCCAGCACTCAGGAGGTAGAGGCAGGAGACCAAGAAGTTCAAGGACTTCCTCAGATGCATAATAAGTTCAAGGCTCATACAGGATACTTAAGATGCTACCAGGGAAACAAAACTACCTCTAAGGTGCTCATTTATTATCTCCATCAGATCATGAGGGATCAGATGCTCAGACATAGAAAGTAACTTGCCCAAGCTGCATAGCTAGAGACTTGACAAAGTACTTGAGTCCCTGTTTTATGTTGCCTCTTTTCAACTCACTTGCAAGTTGTCATGTGATAGCTGCTTATATGCTAAAGCAGAGAGAGTAAGATATCCAAATATGGTTTGTACAGCCTTACCATGGTGTCATGTCAGTGTTGGTAAATGTTCACTAGTCTTCCAATCCTTTTAGTCTAGGTGAAACTGGAGTATGCATAGTTTATTACCAAAGTAATGTGACCAAAAGTTATGTTGCAACTTGTAGGACTGACCCCAAGACTCTCAAAAGGGCGATTACATACTCCTCACATCTAAGGACAAAAACTAAGCCTACCCTTCACCTTGTTCAAAGATTTACTTTAAATGGATCAAAGGCCTGAATTTTCAAGGCCTGTAACTGGAACCACTAGAGCAACACGGAAGGAGGCACTTCAAGATGCAGGGGATGGACTTTCTGAAAAAGACTCTCATAGCTCATCATTGTAACAAGGGATGAAAGGGTGAAGAGATGGCTCCGTGGGTAAAAGCACCTACTGCAAAACCTAGCAACCTGAGCTCAGTCCCCTGAACCCCATAGAGCACTGGATGTAGCAGCACACATCTGCAAACCCAGTTCTCCTACAGCAAGATGCAAGGTGGAGAAAGGAGAATTGCCTGGAAGCTAAAACGCCAACTACCCTGCAGGAGCAGCATGGCAGCAATAAGAGGCCATGCCTCAAGGTACAAAGTGAGAGCTGACTGTGAAAAGTTATCCTTGGGGCCCAGAGGGATGCTCAGTGGGTGGGTGAGAGCTCTTGCTGATTTTGCTGAGGACCTATGTTTAGTTCTTAACACCTACATGATGGCTTCAGTTACAGAAGTTCCAATGCCCTCTCTGGCTTCTGCAGGCACCAAACACATGCATGGTCCACCTACATAACTACAGACACTCACATATACAGAAAATAAAATTAAATAAATCTTCTTTTAGGAAAAATAATCTATTGGTAGGATTGCAACATGCTTTTGAGCAGAAAAGAAAATAATCACCCAAGTGAAGAGGCAGTATAAGGAATCAGAGAAAATGATCACCATTTATTCAACCAACAGGGAATTAATATCCAAACTACATAAAGACTGAAAATATTAAACATCAGAAAAGCAAACAATCCAGTCAGTGAAGGGCAAGTGAGAACTGAACCTTCACAAGTAAATAAATACAAATAAATACCAATAGCCAACACACACATGAAAGAAGATGTCTGATGTCTCTAGCTATCTTAGAACTGCAAATCAAAATTACACGGAGATTCCATTTCACTCCAGACAGGCTAGCACTAAAAAACATGAAATAACAAATTTTGTGAGGATATGAAGTCTAAAAGAAAGGAAACCTATACACAACTGGTGAGTGCATCAATTAGTGTAGCTACTATGGAAATTTGTGTAGGAGTTCTTCAAACATTAAAACTAAAATTATAAGATCCAGCTATGTCCCAGATTCAAATTTCTGAACAACCACATTGTAGGTGTATGATTTTTTTTAACTTCATCAGCCTCCATTTCTTTGTTTATAAAATAAAAAATTGGTATTGTTTTAAGAAGGTAGCCGAAAATTAAATAAGGTAATATGATTGAAAAATAGAAATGTTAGCACACAATAAATAATGTACTAATACTGATGCTTATATTCACTACTATGGTGACTGGAGTAAGACTGGAGAAGTGGCTTTGTTGGTAAAGCACTTGTCTCATACACAAGAAGCACAGGGTTCAACCCACAGAACCACATAGACCAGGTCAGAGGTGCAAAACTGTAATTCCATCACTCAGGAAGTGCAGGCTAGAGGACCAGGACCCTGCTCAAGATCAGTCTTAGCTTCAACAAGTTTGAGAAAAGCCTTGGCATGAAATAAACAATAAGGCCACCATGTACACTACTTTTACATTAACAGTGTCATGGGAAACGATTTGTTTTATGACTTTTTAAATGAATGGGGTTTTTTCCTAGCATAATTAAGCCCACAGGATTTATTTTTTAATTTGCTACCATATTAGTTCATGCCACTGTGACCAAATGCCTCTCAGTTACAACTGAAGGAAGAAAAGGCTTGTTCTCGCGCATGATTTCAGAGGGGTTTCAGTCTGTCACAGGCAGGTACAATGACAGATATTCCATGTGGGGCAATAGAAGATGAGGCAGTAGCTGCTCACATGGAACAGGAAGTACACAGAGCAGAGCCAGAACCAGGGTGGGTACACCTTCAAAGTCTCATCCCTCCTAACCTGCTAAAGGTACTATAATCTACCTCAGGCAGCACACTTGCTGGGACACAAGTGCTTAAATACAAACCTATGGGTGACATTTCAGATTCACACTTAACAGCAGCACTTTAATATTTATTTTTATTATTATTAGTTATGTGCCTGTGTGTGTATGCTCGTGTTTGAAGGTACCTGTGGGTACTGGGAGAACGGGGAGTACTCAGCCACTGAGTCATCTCTTTAGTCCCCAATCACTGCTATCTGTCATCTTTGACAGACTGTGATAGGTTTGGCTGAGTTTTACACTGAGATCAGCTGGTCTCTGAGTTCTGTTTCTGTAGTAATGCAGATCATGACTCCAACACAAGCTTCAACAGGCTCTTTAAAAAATAAGTCTGGAATCTGTCTTTCACCTTTGTAACAAAGTTCAAATTTACATCTCACCAGGTATAATTGAAAAGTCCTTTTCATTTGAAATTAGATAATCATTAAATAGCCTGTTACTGTGAAAGCCACTATCCTCTACTCTGTAAACACAAATACAAAAGCACAGTGTACATGTTCCCCCATCCATTCAAAATCCATATGCTCCTAATGGACAACTGGCATAATTTTTTGTGCCATTTAAAATAAAATTTTCAAGTATTTCATAACATGAGTACACTTTATTTGTAATATTTCTGTCCCTCCCTTTTTCTCTTCAAGTCTTCCTTGCCTCTTAGAGTCACCATCTTTCTCATGATTATTATTGATTATATATATATATATATATATATATATATATATATATAATATCCTACTGTGTCCATTCAGTGTTGGTTATATGCACATGTGTTTAAGGGTGACCATTATCAAGTCTCAAATGGCACCTTGAGGTGTCTTCAATGTTTTAAAAATAAAGGAGGTAACATAGATTAATGGTTTTTATGATGGTTCATCTCTGATGTTAACTTGACTACATCTGCAATCAACTAAAAGCCAAGCAGCTGGGCACATCTATGAGAGATTTTCTTGATTGGATCATTTGAGGTAGGAAGGTTCATCATAAATCTAAGTGACAGCTTTTTCCGGCATCTCACATAAAAGATATGGAAGAGGAAGGACGCTTTTGCTCCTCGCCTGCTCACCCTCACTCTCGCTGGCAAGTTCATCATCTATTCTGTTGCTGACACATTCCTTTACTAGTGTTATGATGTACTTCTTTAGGATTCAAGTACACACTGAAGACTAGCCGTTCTCTGGGAATCCTGTTGGACTCCAGCACCAAATTGCTGAGACATCCTGTCCCGCTGACTGAACAATTAATGTGTTCTTTTCTTTTCTATTGGAGATAGCCAGTGTGGGAAAACCCACATCATAGCCTGTAAGCCACTCTAGTGAAACCCTTGTATCTATCAGTTTTGTTCTGTAGAGAACTCTAATGAACAATTATATTACATTTTTGCCCTTTAATTCTTTGGAAATACCTATAGAAGTTTACAAAATTTTTATCATATGATATCACAAGAAAATAAAACACAAAACACACAAAATACGTCAATCACATTTTTACTTAAAGAATTCCAAATGTCATTTTCTAAAGTTACGTCATTACATTTTATGCTACCAAACAATTAAAATGTACCTTTCATTGCTTATTCCTACTATCAAAGGCCAAGTGAGAGCAATTCTGGAAAAGACCTTGGGACAGAAAGTGGTGGGGGCAGGAACTACGGCTGAATACTAGTGTATTCAAACTAAAAGAAGCTCCCACTGATGGACTCTAATAAACGGTGGGTAAGCTTCAGAGGTGGCTCTGTTGGACTGATTGACCAGTAGGCCTAAGACCTTGGGTTCAATGCCCAGCACTACAAAACTAAAAATAATCATGGTAATATACAACCCATGTAATAAACTAAGCATCTATGAGTTCATATTATATAAGCAACTATTGGTTCGTTAGGTGAGAATAGCAACTAAGACATGTATAAAGAAGAGTAGAGCTGGAAGTTTATCATTTACCAACTGTCTATTGATTAAAACAGGAAGCATCATGTTAGGCTGAAAGTAGAGAATGAGGGCCTTAGGGTAGCCAGAGTCCATCTCATGGCTTCCCTATATCCCTGCGTGAAGTGTTTGCTGAATACAAAGGAAAAAGGAGAGCTTTTCAGTCAGAAAGCTTGGATCAAGGCTAATGATGGAACTGTTGTAACACATATGTCACCTGACTGACCACCTTGGGGAAAGAACATCATTGCTGAGATAGCTCAGAGAAATTCTGATTGCTAAATTGTATTCAAGGGTAGAAAAAGGTTGATAAGGATCCAAAATATTTCTTGTAAACAAGATGCTGAGACTGTGTGGGTGGAGGTGAATTCATTGTCTGAATAATGGCAGGTAGAGACAGTTATGGTGTGAAACCCTTGTAATTCCAGCATTTGAGCACTGAGGCAAGAGAATTTCAAGTCTAAGGCCTGAGGCAAGAGAATTTTAAGTCTAAGGCCAATCTGGACTGTAGTGCTCTTTTTTATAACTTTATTTTATTTGGGGTCCCTTAAAGTCTCTCCCTTCCAACCCCCCAACCCTAGGTAGGAGAGAAAAGGTTAGTGGGGAAAGGAAGAGCAGACACCTTTACTTCTGGTTGTTTAGGATCAATGGGTTCCCCTGGGGCTACACCAATCTCCATCAACAGCAAACACAATAGGCAGTCTCCAAGCCACTGAGCTGTTTTCAGTTATTTCTCTCTGCCTGTCAAACCATTAGTCTCTGGTCACTCCAAAGTGCTACACACCACACAGCAACACCGCATGCCACATTTTCTCTCTCCGGGCTCCCATATTTATATTCCTCAGACTCCTAGACCACAGGCCTCTTCATGCTGCACACAGCAGGCCATTACCAGCTGGCAAAGGCCATGCCCCACAAAGACAGTTATCAGCTGTGTACAAACTAAGCACAAACTAAAATTCCACACTTGGAATTAAAATAAAAACATATTTACCTAAGAAAACTGAGTTCATAAAGAAACCAAAACTTCCATTACACTGGACTACATAGTGAGTTTACAGACAGCCTGAGTTACATAACTAGATCCTGTCTCTAATGGGAAGTACAGGGAAGGTGAGGGAATTGGAGAGGAAGGGATGGGGGAGGAAGGGAGAGGAGGGGAATGGTGGTAAGGGGATGGGACGGAAACTCTCAAACTCTAAGGTAGTTAGATAAATTGCCCATATTTTCATTGACAGAAAGCAACCATGCATCTTTGTGGGATATGGTGTGATGTGTTCATATATTCTACATCAGTCAGCTTAAGATATTTTGAGTTGCCCACCATCTCAAACATTTATCAATTCTTTGTGAGGAGAACATTCAAAATTCTCCCTTATGGCTACGTTGAATTATATGATCCAGTGTTTACCACACTTACCTTTCTGCACAATAGAGTAGTGAAACTTAAATAACTCGTTAAATGTAAAAACTAAAATTACAAAGCCTTTACAAAAGTATAAGGGAATGCTCTAAGACATTGGTCTGGGCAAAGATTGGAAGAAATGGCAAGATTAAAAAACATGGGCCTGGAGAGGTGGCTCAGCTGTTAAGGGCACTGTCTGCTCTTCCAGAGGACCCAGGTTTAATTCCCAGCGACCATATAACAGCTTACAACTGTCTGTAACTCCTATTTCAGGGGATATGACACCCTCACAGAGACATACATGCAGGCAAAACATCAATGGATATAAAATGAAAATAATTTTAAAATATTAAAAGGCACAATAGTTGTAATAGTGCAAACACACACACACACACACACACACACACACACACACTGAAAAGCTTCTGCATTGCGGAAGAAAAAACCCAACAAGTCAGTATTCCAAATACTAAGACTGGCAAGGTTTAGTGACAGAGAAGAATACTGTAGTCTGGATGCCAGAGTTCTCAATAAATTCTAGAGATTGATCAGAATATATCAGGAAGGTAAATTTTGAAGCTTACATTACATGGCTTCAGCTCCAAGTTCTCCCATTTATTAGTTGATCCTGGGAAAATTATTTAACGCCTAAGTCTTTTCGTTTTCTTTTGCGTGTAAGTGTGTGAGGGTGGAGGTCACTGGTGTTTATATAGGACTGTGCATGTGTGTGAGCCATTGGCTATGCAGGTGGGTGCACCTGTGCGTGTACATGTGCGTGGAAAAGCCAGAGGTGGATGTCAAATGCTTCCTCAATTATGTTCCACCTTAGATTTTTGAGACAGACTCTCTTCTTGGACCTGAAATTCACCAATATATGTAGGTTAGCTCCCCAGTGAATTCCAGGGGTCTGCCTGCATCTACTCCCCCGGCTCTAGAGATACAGGTGCAAACCATTGCTCCCAGGTTTTATGTATCCAGAGGATCTACACTCAGGTCTTCATGTCTATACATCAGGCACTTACTGACTGAGCTCTCCCTCTAGCTCTCTCTTTTATTAACCCAGAAAACATCATAGGACATTTTATACATACATACACACACATACACATACATATACATATACATGTATATATATATATTATATCCCACAACTTATTTAAAGGAACTTAGTACTGTATTTGTATCTCTGCTGTATTTTCCATTTCTGCTTACATCCCAACTTCCGTTCTCTTATAGTATCTTCAGATGTATAACCAATACTTACCATTTCACAAAAGTAACATTCTATTTTCCAGCCTCTTTCTCTGGAGTAAAAAACTCATTCAACACACCTGCCTTACAAACTCAGCCAGCATCCCTGTTACCAATGTTTCACAATGGATTGAATAATCTTCCTTCTCCAGCCCCCAATGCTGTGTATTTTAGATGTTACACCAGCATCTGCTTCTGAATACTAACATCTTCTATGGCCAGGGTCCTTAATATCACGGGGAGCAGTGAACATTCTGAGCATAGTTAGTGCTGGAAGAATAGGTTGCGCAGGAAAGATGAAGCAAGAAGGGCATAAAGAGAAATTTGAGCGGGGAAACAGAGGCAGCACCAGAGCCTCTGGAGGGAACAAGATGTCATGGATGTAACTGATAGTCCTGCTCTTTTGGAACTGAGTGAAGTGATAATTTTTTGGTTTTCAGGTAACAAACTTTCACCTATCAGAATTCTGGTTTCATTCTCATTCTCTGTACGTGTGTGTTTGACCTTTCAAAGTCAGGCCTGCTGCGACATTTCTGAGCTTTATCCAAGCTATGACACCTATGCCCTTTGGAGGAGCACACCAGATTCACAAGAAGAAAGATAGAACTGATTCTTATCAGATAAAACCTAGGACTGGGTTTCGTCAGAAGTAGCTTCTCTGCTGAAAAGGAAACTGGGAAATCTTTTCGAGAATATATGACTTTCAGCAAAGTTTTTAGTTCTACCATGATTATATATAATATATATATATATATATATATATATATATAAAGTGATTCTTTAAGTTTTCAAAAATAGATTGTTTTCCTCACTGTTATGTACTTATACTACCACCTACTCTTGTCATCTTTCAGATCATCACAAGCTTTCTCTTTCCACCCCCTGGTCCTTATGCATTAAACGGCCTTTTGTCTGATGAGAGGCGTGCTGAGTTGCATGGAAGTGCTTTGAGACCCAAACTTTTCTTTGGATACCTGAATATGCTGATAATAAAGAACCGTTTTAGTCAGGTTTCTTCAGAAAGCAGAAGCCATAGAATGTGCACAAAGGGAGTGGAAAGGTTTATTAAGAGCTCCGATACTCTTAATCTTAGAGACTGGAAAATCCTATGTCAAGTCATCTGAAAGGCTAGAAACCCAACTCAGCTGATAGCATGACTCATGTCAATTCCAAATGCCGAGAAATCAAGAAAGCCAATGATGAAGTTATCAGAACAAGGACGAAGCCCCAAAGCTTAGGAGGACACTAGTCTGAGTTACAGAGCCAAGGAATATAGAATCTGGAGTTTATGGAATTCCCAGATCGTGAGAAAAGATGGCCATGAACTCATTCATCTCTGCCTTTGCTCCACTTGTTCCCAGCTGACTGCATGGTGCCCACTCACATGGAGGGCACCTCTTTCCCCATTGGTCCATTAACTCAAAGGCCAATCTCCCTCTGAAACTCCTTCACATACACACCTGGGGGAGCCCAATCACTTTTTCCTCTCAAACGTCTGTATTCACATTTCCGCAGAAATAATACAGGTCCCGGGCCAAACAACAAATGGAGAACAGTCCATACCTTACTGGCTATCTAGGTATTCTCAATCCAGTCAAGGAGATAACCAAAATATGCCCTCAAAAGAATAGGGATCAGTGACTTTTAAATTTTATTTTAAGTTATATAGGCGCAATAAAAATTAGAAAAAAAAAAACACGCTCCACCCACCTCGTTGCTAGCAGGTTCTGCTGGAGCACAGAACAGTCCTTTCCATTGCATTGGATTCAATTGGGCATTGTATCATTATTAAATTAGATTCCCTCTATGCCTCAGGTAGGAAAGGGGAGAAGGATGGAAGGAGGAAGGGAAGGAAGGAGGGCGACAGCGAGAGAAAGAGGTCAATATATCAGTTTCTATGGTGATAACAGATTGCATTCAAATTCCTCAGCATCCCTGAATACATCACCCATTTATAATAGTTAAGTATCACACATCGGTATAATCCTCATTTCTTTTATGAAATTCACAGTTGGAGACCCAGTTCAGCTTTGATGGAGAAACAATCACTCCACCTGCACCAATTTCTGTGCTGGTTAGTTTTCTTTCACAGAGATCTTAGAGTTTACAGCCATGCTCTGTAAATAAAATATTATTATGGCTATCTAAGCTTTCTTAGAAGAAAAGATTCTCCAGATGCTCTTTTTTTTCTCAAATTAATTAGCTTTCCTAAAGATGTAATCTCAGGAGCTCAGACTACAAGGTTCGTTATATTAGTCCCTTTGGAGCTGTTACATTTTATATGTTACGTCACTGTTTGACTGCTCAGATTTGTTGCAAAAAAATAAAAGATAAATCAATTTAGTACATCGTTGTAAACCTATAAGAATCTAACAACCCTACTTGACAAAAAGAAAATTATGCCAGGATATGAAATCTAACAACTGCCCAGGGCTAGGAAACTTGAAGATCGTGGTAGAGAGAACCTATAACCACTAATTTACTAAGCTAGCAAAATCAGCAAAACCAATTTAAACATTTGTTATTATATCCACATATAATTGTAGTCTTTGAACCTCACAAAAGAAACTTCTCATTGAAACAGATGGAGAACACTACAGAAAACCACGACCAATCAAATTGCAGAATGGTCGTCTCACTGACTATCTACAAAATACTCCCACACCTAAGGCTTAGGGAACACTGTGCAGCTGTGGGTGGAAAGATTGTAACAGCCACAGGATCAGGGATTTGGCTGTGAGAGTTTTTCTCCTAGTAACATCAGACCCATAGTCTCACCAGCATGATTGCCTGAACATGAACTGAACAAAGAGTATACCCAACGACATGTCAAACCGGATGGGGAAATATTGTGAGGCCTGAACGTACACAAAGAAACTGTCAAAAACTACAAAATGATGAAAGAGAGAGAGAAAAAATAAAACGCTTTTCACCAGTGAAGAGGATACCAATTGGTTATCTGATATCAAACACTCAACCCTGAAAATATGCAAGTAACTTTCTATAACTGAGAAGGATATATTTAGTAATGTATAAGTACACATATATATCCACTTGCATGCAATAATAGTAAAAATAGAGGTAATGAAGTTGAAAGAGAGCAAGGAGAGAGTATTTAGAGGGAGGAATGTCATATTATAAGCTCAAAAGTTTTTTTTAAAAAGTTGAGAAAGAATCAAACAAAAATCTTTGAGGCTGAATCGAGACATAGTATACACACAATCAAGATAGCAATGTCAGACCAATGTATTGTAATGCCAGGATCACAGGACCCTCAGATACCAGGAGACAACTCGATGCAAGAACAAGAGAGCTTCATTATGAGAGGGATGGAACTTGGGACCCAAGTCTCACACACAACAGTAGAGAAGGGGGACCCTGAGCCCTGAGTGAACAGGGTTTTCAAAGGGAAAGTCTGTGAGCATGGGGTTTCCATGACAGCAAGTAGGTAGGTACATTTTTCCATGACAGCAAGTGGGGGGTCATGTCTTGACATTACAGGATTGGGTAAAAGTTAGTGGGGAGAGGTGACCTTCTCTGAAGCACATAATCACAATTGCTAAGGCATATTATCAAAATGGCTATTCTTCTAAACTATATCTGAAACACTGGGGAGAATTTTCCGATCTGATTCCCAACCGATTCTCATTGATTATTGCCAGTTTGTCTCTACTTTCTATGAAGCATTTATTCTGTGATATTTCCTGGAGGCTGTTGCTAGGAGAGTTAACTTTGTTGTCTGCCAAGTTTACATTCTGTGATATTTCCTGGTACCTGAGTTTGGCTCCCAATAAAGATGGCTCTTTATTTCAAAATGGAATTATAGCCAGGCTAACGTAAACTCTTCAGTATCATCATACTGCTTTAATTCTATGCATAAATAAAGCAGGCAATGTTTGTTTTAAGTAACTTATGGAATGGGGATGACTCAAAATCCTCAAAAGAACTTTAGGAGGTAGTTGTTACTGTGAGTTGATGTAATGGAAGCCAGAAAAGTTGGGGAGCTGTCCTCTAGCAAACACATAGTGGGTGGTAAAATCAGGTTCTTATAAGTGGATATTAGACATATAATATAGGATAATCATTCTAAAATCTATACACCTAAAGAAGCTAATCAAGAAGGAGGACCCTGGGTAAGATGTTCAAACCTCAATCTGAAAGGAAAACAAAAGAGACATCAGAAGAGGGTGAAAACAGGGAACAGGACAGGGGCCTACAACAGAGGGCCTCTGAAAGACTCTGCCCAGCAGGGTATCAAAGCAGATCCTAAGACTCATGGCCAAATTCTGGGTAGAGTGCAGGGAATCTTATGAAAGAAAGAGGAGATAGAAAGACCTGGGGGCTGGGGGAGAACAGGAGCTCCACAGGGAGAACACTGAATAAAAAAATTTGGACCTAGGAGTCTTTTCTGAGACTGAAACTCCAAACAAGGACCATTCATGGAGATAACTACGAACCCCTTCACAGATATAGCCCATGGCAGCTCAGTGCCCAACAGGGTTCCCTAGTAATGAAAACAGGGACTGTCTTGTACATGAACTCAGGGGCTGCCTCTTTCATCACCTCCTCCAAGGGGTCACAGAGAAAGACAATGCAGCCAGTCCTGATGAGACCTGATGGACTAGGATAAAAGGGAAGGGGAGGAGGGCCTCACCTATCAGGGGACTGGGGAAGGGGTTAAGAGATGAAGAGCTCCTCTACAACAATAGATCATCTGGAGGTATCTCCATCCCTGACCTCAAGCTGTACTACAGAGCAATAGTAATAAAAACTGCATGGTATTGGCATAATAACAGAATTGTGGATCAATGGAACCGAATAGAAGACCCAG
>CM053765.1:51958883-51984641 GCA_028658305.1 Pachyuromys duprasi | reverse complement strand
AGGGACATCTGGGTTGTTTCCAGGTTCTGGCTATTACAAATAAAGCAGCCACAAACATGGTTAAGCAAATATCCTTGTTGTGTACTTGAACATCTTTTGGATATATGCCTAAGAGTGGTATAGCTGGGTCTTGAGGAATCACTAAAAAAAACTCTTACTCATAAAATTATTTATTTGTGACCTCAGCATCCTTGGTCCTTGTATCTTTAAATAGGGAGGAAAAGATTATGTATGAACTGCCAGAAGTGTTTAAATTAAAACCTGACATTGTCAAATTGTGTAACTGTCAGCAAACGTGAGATACATGAACAGGAGAGCAACATGAGTTAGGGAACAGTCCCAGAAAAGGAGCTAGAAACTGTAAGTTCTCACTTGAGGAATTTATGATAGAAAACAAAGGGTCCTTCTTTTCCACATTCATCCAGGTCAGCTGCCATTTTGAAGAAGTCTTCTCTCAAGCTCATGTAAGAAGCCTTAGACAAAGTTTTATTGATTTTGATGTCCTACCCTAGAGCGCTTAATATCTGGAACCTGTCTTGGGTAGGTAATCTGACATGATTGTGTGTGTGGATGGTCTAAGACAAAAGAGAAAACAGGAAACATCAAACCCCATCTCCTGCCATCCTTCCATTATGCTGTTCCAGCTAGCTAGTACACAATGTCTGCTTGTGTGCACTTGTGTGTGAGTGCCACATGTATGTGTGCCAGTATGTGTGACAAAACTTTCCCTAAGGAAATGAGAGCAAATAAAACACCATTTTTTGTGATAGAGCTCAATAAATTTAGTGAACAAGCACAACATGGGATCCCCTTGATATGGTAGTAAAGTGGCAGATTCCTGACCTGGGATCTCTGTGCCCCTTAAAAACACAATGTAAAGGAGCTTTCAGGTAGCATAAAGAGGAGTCCTTACAAAAAGCTTGTTTATTGATATTAGCACCATGACCTTATAGCTGTTGGTATAATGTTCTTTTGGAATGTATACAATTTACCCTTGTTCATTCAAATGCTGATTTCTCTACCAGGTTTCAATGGGGACACTGCTTTGTGATGCTTATTCTAAGCACCACCTGCATCAAGTTTGTGTAAACATGCCACTGTTTGTTCTCTTGTGTTTTCAATAAAACAACCAGCCAATGATTGCTGAGCAATGGGGAGAATAGGATGAGATGTCCTGGCTCAGAGCAAAGAGGAAGGAAGCTGAGGATAGGGGCAGAGGTGAGCAGAAAAGTACTCGGAACCACAAGGAAAGATAAACCAGACCTAAAATATGACTAAAGGCAGGTATAATGGGTAAAATCTGAATGGTAGGAAACTATGTGCATTTGGAGGTTTAGAATAGAGTAATCAGTGCCCAACATTGTGCTCTAGGTTAATTAGGTAAATCTTAGCCTCTGTGTTGTGATTCGGGTATAGTGCAGGTTTAGGAATAACTGCTGCTTAATATCAATATTAAATATTAAATACCTACAACAAATGGCACCCAACTAATGTAAGTATCCATACCCTCTAATTTACGCTTTAGCATAATTTATTGGGGGTTGGGGGAATGAGCTTCTAGGATTCAACCCAAACTTAAAATCTAAAAACTCCCAGGTCAATTACTTTCTCTTTAAGAGAGACTCTTAAACAGGCCCAGAAACAAAAGACAGCCTACTGTAGGCAGATCTGAGGCTTAACATAACAAAACTGGCCCAGCTCAGCAGCCAAGGCTGGAAAGAAAAAAACTAGAGGCAGACAGACCTCTACACAGAGATTGACCTAAGCTACATCTAAAATAAAAAATGCCATGGCATTTTGGCTTTGTTTTGGATGTCATACTCATGGATCTGGTTACAATATGTTTAATGAGGATGGCTTTTCTCCATGCCTTCTCCAAGAAAGTTCAAGGAGAAAATGGGGGAAAAGCCAAGGAATGGAATACTCAGTTACAGACAATAGAAAGGACACTCTTCCTAATAAAAATTAGATTAATAGCAGCTAAAATTCAAAGGTCTCTGACTGCAAGATACTTGTCAGCTCTTTCTCCTAAGGGTCTGCTGATTCACTGTAACAACAACTAAATTCCAAAAAATAACCTACTGGGCTTTGCTTGTTACAACCTAAATTGGCACAACTGACTCAAAACTTAAAAGTTTCCTGTCTCTTTGCTTGATTTTCACTTAAAGGTTTTCGGTTACAATGATATGGATTTGAAAAAAATATATATTTGAACAAGTTGGTGAAGGCACATGCCTTTATTCCCCACACAAAGTAAAAAGAAACAGGGAGATCTCTGAGTTCCAGAGCAGCCTAATTTACATAATAAAAGTTAGGGTGGCCACTTCTGCTCTTTAGCCACTTGCAGAGATAATCTTAGGATTCAAAATGACAGAATTTGTCTTAAGGTTATCATGTAAGTTCTTTTTCTTAATAATAGATGTTATGTCCTTACTGTTCTAAAGATTGGATTCACATCAATTTTAGGTTTATGTAAAGAGAGATGATGTCACACTGCTCTAAAAAGGCCAGCCAATATCAAAAACTGGTACTTCCACAGAACTAGTACAAAAGGGCTTTTTGGCTTAAGAAATATGTTCTGTTGGTTAATGTAAGGACTCAAATTTAGGCTGGGAGAAAAACATGCAAACTGCATGCCTCCCATGTCAAAAAAAACCATTTTAAATGCTGACTAAATTAAGGTGTCATACTGCTCTGGAAGCTGGCTTATCCCATAAAATGTGAGACTTTTTCACAGGGGACAAATGTTTGTCATGCCTGGTGCAAAAAGAGACCAGAGGCTTACAGGTGGCAAAGTACATGCCAGCCTAGTTAAGTCCTAAAAACTCAAAAATTATAATTCATATGTTTAAAAGGCAGAACTGTCCCTCCCTTATCAAAAAGGGGGCAAGCCAAAGAGAGCCAAAACAAATGTAAAAATCCAAGTACAAGATGCCTAGGATAATCTTAACTGCTTAAGGCAAAGGGGAGTTTATATAAAATTTGGCTATAAAGGCATAATTGTCCATTTTCTATAAAAAGGAGGACGGGACAAAAATAGCTACAACATATATAAAAACCTAGGCCTAAACCTCTAAACAGATACAAGATGCCTAGGGTATGCTTAAATTCTAAATTAAAAAGGAGTTTATACAAAGTTTACTTAAAACATGCCTTTTCTATTGCTCAAGGCAACTAGCTTGTCTTTGTAATGGGAGGCCTTCTCTCAGGATATAAGTAACAGCTTGGCCTAATTCAACAGGTACCCAAGAGCCCAAAAAAAGATATTTTGATCTACACAACCTTGTTTTGATTTCAACATGATAATGGTTGCGTGTTCAATAATAATGGTAACTTACATTGCTCATCCCTTTACATGGGAACAACTCTGAAACTGACTGAGACATAAAAAATGTCTCCAGCCAGAATTTCAACAATACATGGCTACAATATCCTAAAAATGTATTATGCCTTTCTTTTAATTGGCATAAATAAAATTGGTTTACAGTTTAGTTTCATCCTGAACATCTAACATTTATAATTTTAGAATTGTATAATGCTTGTGAAGAGTTATATATTTGCAGAACAAAATGACTGGACACCACAGACGCTGAATCAAGCCTGACAGAATTCATCCTTCTAGCATTCTAAGACATTGACATATCTGTTCCATCATCTTCCATGTCCCAGCATTCTGCTTGTTCCTGCCTCAACTGTTTCACTTGTTTCTCATCAAAGCCTGATCCCAAAAGAGCTTTGAAGAAAGCTACTATCTGAATTGGTCCAGCATTTTAGACTGTTCCATACAGGACTTCTATTAAGCCTGAATTTTCTCAACATTGAAAATTGGACCACAAATGGTAATGCTTACTTAATTAACTGTTTTTGCCAATTTCCTTTGGGCCCCCAAACAAGATTTCTGCATGTCCAAAATGTCAGCTAGGAGAAATTCATGAGAACGACATCCAATTTCCTTTAAGGGTGGTTGGGTAGGTTTTTTGGTTTGTTTCTATGGCTATGAATGTTTATTTTCATTGAGAGATTATTATAAATTATTAATGGTCTTATTCAGAGAAGAAAACAAGGTTAGACTCAGGGATTTCTCTCTTTTCCTATCGTTCTTTCATAGATAAGGAGAAAAGCTGTTAAAAGGAAAGAAAGGGAGAAACATGGATATCTTATAGCAATAAAAAGACAAAAGGTAGATTATTAATTTACTCAAGGTTTTATTTGTTATTCTCAAATAAGGCTGTTTTTAACTCTGGTATAGGATCTTGTATATTGATGCAAAAAGTCTGTTATTAATACATTGATAAATTTTAGCATACTGATACAAATTCAAGGTTTCTTCTAATACTTTTAAACTGGTATTACAAACTGCTGAAGGTATAAGGTAATGCAAATTAATTGCTAGTTAATCAACTCATAGTCATGTCAGACACTAGTCTGATTTATCACAGGAGTATACATCTTAGGTTTAACAGACAGATATAATTTTGTAGACAAATCGATTACATAAAGATAAGTCTTCAAAACCATCAGAGATGTACAAAATATACGGCATTTAAAATGTCTTTATTATTTTAAAGATTCTTTGACAATGAGACAGGTCATCTCCTGGCAGCACCCCGCCTACCTCAAAGAAGGTGATAAGTATCAAAGAACCTCCATATGGAGGTGGCTTCAAATGTGGCAAATGAGTCACTCGGGTAAAGAAAATACCCTTGCTTCACACTCTGTCGTCACAACAGACAGAATTCTGCCAAAAATAGGCAAGCTTAAATGCAGGACAAGTCGACTGCTGAACTCTGCCAAAACAGGGTAAGCAAGTCCTAAATAGTTCCTGCTTCACATTTATGTCTGTCAAATATTCTGAGCCAGAAGGCTGAAGATGATGCTCCAACGTTATAGAGTTATGGGTGACTGTTCAGGCAGCAAACTGTACCTCTCTATTTTTTTTATTTATTTATTTTTTGGAAGCTGCTAACATGCACTTCCTATTTATTCCAGTAACAAATTTCATTTCTTCTCAAGTCTCTGGTAGAGTTGAAGACCAAATAGTTATAGTTGCACAATTAAGCTAAAGTTTTTTAGAATTTAAGAAAATGTTTTCATATAGGTAATACCAATAAGGATAAAAGCTAATTTAGGTATTGAACTCTAAACTTTTCAAGTTAGGATAGATAATCAAGTACTTTCTCCTAATTTGTCAAATGCATGTTAACTAAACATTGTACATGTAAATCTTACCTAACAGTTTTCATAATTGTTTTATCATTATTATTATATTGAAAGAAAAGGAAACTTTTATTGGACTGAAAGGGGGAAGTGTTGGCATAAAGTTCTTTTGGATTGTATACAATTTACATTTGTTCATTCAAATGCTGATTTGTCTACCTCACTATCTGGTTTCAATTGGGACACTGCGTTGTAATAAGCACCACCAGTCTCAAGTTTGTGTAAACATGCCACCATTTGTTCTCTGTGTTGTCAACAGAACAACCAGCCATTGATTGCTATGCAATGGGAAGAATAGGGTGTGACATCTTGGTCCAGAGGGGAGAGAAAGGAAGCAGGAGTGTAGGGTCAGATGTGAGTAGAAGAGAACTTGGAACCACATGCAGAGATGAACTGGACTTAAATATGACTAAAAGCAAGCATAATGGGTAAAATCTGAATGGTAGGATACTATGTGGGTTTGGAGGTTTAGGATGGAGTAATCATTGCCCAGCATTGTGCTCTAGGTTAATTAACTAAATCTTAGTCTCGGTGTTGTGAGGAATAACAGCTGCTTAAATAAAAAAATATGTATCAATAGTAAATATTAAATACCTACAACACATAGCTATGAGTAGTTGTGCACACATTGGAGGATTGTGCATACACATAAAACCAGCTCTCACCACAGAGACTTCTCCTGATATTACCAAGACAAGTAGGGAGCACCTGAGCTTGGAGGAACTCATATTCATATAATCCATAATTCAGTACCAGCTAGAAGGAAAAGGCTTTGGAATTGGGTGTTCCCTGTAATTTAATCCCAGCTAATTAATATAATTTAATTAGTATCTGTGATGCTCATATTTTCAAGAACATCTGAGTGACAATGAAAAATGAAAATTCTGTTCTTGCTTTTGAAAAACTTCAGGAACTAAGGCTAAGAAGCAGCTTAAAGAAATAAACCTTTGAGAACTGTCAGCACCTTGGACCACAGCATTGCACAATCCTATCCAGAAAGTTTTCAGGGGAGTCAGGGTATTTGAGAGCAGAAATGCAATGTACTCTAAAGACTACCTATTTACAGTATTGACCTCTTTTCTCTATCCCACTGGCAATATAAAGAAAAGTTGATATATTATCACTCTAGTAATTTAGTTTAAACACAGAG
This sequence comes from Pachyuromys duprasi, assembly GCA_028658305.1. Lineage (NCBI taxonomy): Eukaryota > Metazoa > Chordata > Mammalia > Rodentia > Muridae > Pachyuromys > Pachyuromys duprasi. The sequence goes on along the minus strand of CM053765.1, from coordinate 51,978,274 downwards.
AAAGACATTAGGATTTTAAATTTGCTAAATATTATTTTATGAAAATTACCTTTATGGTAAAGTGCAATGAGACTTACCATATTTGTTGTTCCAGTAGTGAAAGGTCTTTTATTATCTGGATGACTCTGGTGGTCTGATTGCCTGGGAAACACAAAGTTCCTAGCTGTCACCAGATAAACAAGTTTTTAGAGTTTTTCGGAAAGGAGACCTTTGCTTCTCTGGGAATTAATGTTAATATACGCTAAACCATGCTTTTCTGAAGTAATGACAACTATGGCGGTGGAGATACAGGCTTTTCATCCTGCAGTTCATTGACTGAGGCAGGATGGTAGTCACAACAGCCATTGCAGAGTGAACACTTAAAAACATTTTTATTTATTTATTTTTAACAATGGTGATATTCTGAAGACAGTCTTTTTGTTATGAACATTTTTATTTTATATTAATCACAGGTTATGTACTTTGTATCCCAGCCATAGCCCCCTCCCGCATTTCCTCCCTATCCCCCCATCCCTCCCATATCTCCTCCCTGCTCCTTTCTAAGTCCACTGAGAGGGGAGGACCTCCTCCCCTTCCACCTAACTCTAGCTTATCAGGTCTCTTCAACTGGCTGCAATGTCCTCTTCTGTGGCCTAGCAAGGCTGCTCCTCCCTCCTGGGGGGGGGGGGGAGGGTTGAAGAGCCAGCCATTGAGTTCATGTCAAAATAGTCCCTGTTCCCCTTACTAGGGTACCCACTTGGATATTGAGCTACCATTTATTACATTCAAGCAGGGCTTCTAGGTTATGTCCTTACATGGCCCTTGGTTGGAGACACAGTCTCATAAAAGACCCCTGTGCCCTGATATGTTTGGTCCTTGCAGAGCACCTGTCCTCTTCAGGTCATACTATCTCCCCCATCTTTCATATGATTCCCTGCGCTCTTCCAAATGGTTGGTTATGTGTCTTAATATAAAAACATTTTTAATTGGAAAAAAAGCAGGATTAAGCCATTGCTTTTTAAAATAAGGATTACTTTGAGGTTTGATTCAAGGCGGCAGCAGCTACATACATCCTAAGAACTTTGGAGCAGTAAAAGAAGCCTGTGAGACCCATGAAGATTCATAGTCGATACACTGCAACAGAGCACAAGTCTACAGAGAGCTCACTATCTTCAGAACAACTAAAAATGCATGTCTTTGAAGAATATGTTTTGAAAAAGTGGTCTCATGAAAATGGAGAAAATAAAGATGGCTGAGCAGAGCCCCATGCATGGGGCAGAGAGAAGTGAAACTAGAGCCAGAGCAGCTGGCGCTGGTGGAGACGGATAAGGGTTCATTTTCTGGACAGGGCTTCCAAAAACAAACAAACAAACAAACAAAAAACCCTTCACGGTCTGAATTGTAGCTGGAGGTCATGGTGGTGCCCATGGTCCTTGCCTCATCCAGGAACCATGTGGCAGTGCATGTTCTCTTAGCCTCTACATCAAAAGGAAGATACAGTCTAGACAGGAAGCCATTAAAGAGAGTTCTCAAAAAATTGTATTTAGCTGAGTATGTACCATATGGGTCTTTCTAGGTTTCCTCACTCAGGATGATCTTTTCCAGTTCCCACCATTTGTCTGCAAATTTCATGATTTCCTTGTTTTAAATTGCTGTGTAGTATTCCACTGTTTAATTGTGCTATTAGGAATAAAGCTGCTATGAGCATAGTTGAGCAATTGTCCTTGCTGAATGGTGGGGTATCTTTTGAGTATATGCTTAGGAGTGGTATAACTGGATCTTGACGTAGCACTATCCTTATTTTTCTGATAAAGTGTCTATTGATTTCCAAAGTAGTTGTACAAGGTTATGTATGCCCACCAGAAATGGAGGAGGGTTCCCTTTTAGTGGATATTAGCCATACAAAATAGGATAAACATACTAAAGAAGCTAAACAACAAGGAGGGCCCTAGGGAAGATGCTTTGTCCTCTTTCAGAAGGGCAAACAGGATAAGCATTGGAAGTAGGAGAAGACATGGAATAGGACAGAGCCTTCCACAGAGGACCTCTGAAAGACTCAACCCACCAGGGTAGCAAAGCAGACACTTAGACTCATAGCCAATCTTTAGGTAGAGTATCAGAACCCTAATGGAATAAGAGGGAGATAGAAAGGCCTGGAGGGGACAGGAACTCCACAAGGAGAACAACAGAGCTAAAATACATGGGCCCAGGGGGCCTGTAGAGACCAGTAGTCCAACCAAGGACTATCCATGGAGAAGACATAGACCCCCTGTTCAAAGGAAGCCCATAGGCCGCTCAGTTTCCAGGTGGGTTCCCTAGTAAGGGGTTAGGGGATGTCTCTGACATGATCTCAGTGGCTGGCTCCTTGACTACCTCTTCTGGGAGGTACATCCTTGCCAAGCTACAGAGGAAGATGATGCAGGCAGCCTTGGTCAGATGGAAGGGGAGGAGTCCTCCCCTATCAGGGGACTAGAAAAAGAGCACAGGATTAGAAGAGGGAGGGGCTGCAGAGGGTATACAAAGTGGATAAACTGTAATTAGTAAATAAATAAGTGAAGAAGAAAAATTGGGATTAAGGTGATGAAGTATAGAGCTCTTCAGGACTGATGGCTTCTGCTTGGGGGTGTGGCCAGGGTGGGACAAGGATGAACTCAGTTATCTTTAAGGCCCTTGGCACTGAGACTTTGAACATGTTCCAATGAGTATATGAGCAACACATATTTCAATTGATTTTTTTTTTAATTTTGAGTGTGACACATTGGTAGGAATGTGAACTTGGGAGCAATGGAGAAGGAGTGTAGTGTGTGAATTCCTACATAAACAATAAAAAGAATATGTTGACAATTTTTACAATGACTTTTCACATGGAGAAAAGATTCCTTTAGAGGAGAGCAGAGTTTTACTTTGCAAGTCATGTTTTCCAGGGACTCATTATGTAGCAGAGGATTCTAGCCATGAACTAGTGGTTACCCAGCTACCTCAGACACCATGAACTTAGGTGGCACCTCTGAACAAGCAGTCCTGGCACCAAGACTACTTTTAGAGAGTTTGTCTGGAGGACCAGAGCAGGAAACACAGCTACTCTTGAGTCCTAGACATGTAACACAGACCTGTTTCTCTGTCCTGAAGGCCCAGTTTTAACTGTCAACCCCAGGACCAGGAGGGTTGCTCACTGACCACTGAGTAGGACACAGCTGCCTCTCCAGCCAGGTCAGCCAAGGCAACCCTCCTCATAGAAAGTTGGCAAATGGAGCAGCCAGTTCCCCTCACACCTCGACTCTACAGCTGAATAGCACTGACATTCAAATGCTAATGTGGAAACTGAATAGAGTGGCTGGCTCAGTGAAGCATCTTGTCTCAGTGAGAGCTTCTGTCTGCAACCACAGCTCCCTCTGTTTTTGCGGTAAAGCTATCAGGAACTAGCTGGGTACTTTATCTACACTGCCCTTGCCCCAAACACTCAATATCTTAGTGAGACCAGAGCCTAGTCTGTTAGTTATTCTACTCTGGAATGCGAAGATCCATTTAGTAAAAGAGGAAAAACTGTCCAAAATCGTAAGCCCAGATACATCAGGGCTAAGACTGATGTTAGGGAACCAGATCCTAGTTCAGTACTTTCCTCATGGTTTCACACTGACTGGACTTCTCAAAGTATGTGTGAAAATCGAATGGAACAAATGGTTACATTTTTTTTCTTACGAGATATTGTTGGGAGAGCAGTATGAACACAATTATAAGAATCACATAAAGGGATAAGAGCACTGTCAATTTTTAGAGAAAAATAAGCAAGCAAACAACCCACATGTCTAGGATCAAAGATACTGGACCCTGAGGGGAATTAGGTTTGTCAGCATTTTAGGGATCATAAGACTATTCAGGTGGTAAGTAGCTAGGACATAGAATGTATCAGAAAGCTACACTGGTAGCCCTAACCCAAATCTTCTAGGAAAAAAAGCTCAAATAAATTAGAGAGGCAGGATGGAATTTTATTGGGTTTATGTCTTTTCTCTGTAGCTTTATAATTTCTTACAGTTACAAAATTTGGTCTATATCTGGTGAAGGAAATGACTGCGAAATTTAGCTTCAAATCTGATCCTGAAGAGACACAGGGTCACAATGATTGCCTAAAATCCATGTATTTTCCAAAGGTTAGAACAGAATAAAGACCCCAGCACTGTCGGTACTCACTTTGAGTCTCCTCAGCAGTATCTGTGCAGGAAGAATTCTATTTTTCCTTCAGGAATAATTTTGACTTTTTGGCAAGAACTGGCTTATAGTCCACAAAATTCACAATTCATTCTAGAATTACCGTGAACCAGCACCAGTCGTTTTGCTTCAGCCATAAGGGTGCTGCAATTTCACCCTTGAGCCCAGGCACTCAGCTAAGAACTATTACTACACTGTATTTAAAGAATGCTAATATTTGTAATTTTAAGGTATCAGCAGTGTTCAAGGAGTCACCAGAGAAAAACAAATAGCAAAGGTGTCTTTTCTGTTACTGAGTCCCCTCAGAACTCAACACTAGTGTGGAACAGCACCAACTGTCAAAGAGTAACTTGCCCCTCAGTTCTCCTTTTATATACACCGCTCGCTCTCTGTTTCACCCAAAACAGTCCCAGGAATTCTTTGATTTCCTTCTCTTTGGCCTGCTCTTCAAGACTCAGTACCTCAGGGAAACTTACACACTGCCAGCCTATTATATCAAAAAGAATGTGAAGGTACATTTAGTGAGAATGTGAGTAACTGCTCAGTCGAAAGTCACAACCCTAGGAAATGTCAGATCCAAGACCACAGTAGGAAGCCATCTTGTCATTGGGTTCATTCCCCTTAATCCCACATCATTTTGAGGCTTCCTTACTTAGGAAGCTGTCCGATTAAATAAACATTAAAGTTTCATTTCCTACCTGACATTGTCACAGAGGTGAAGAGGAGTAAAGGGGATAGGATCTAGATAAAGGGATGAGATAAAGGCTTTTTGGGTTTCACAAGAAAAAGTCACATGTGCACAGGATCAGAGATACTGGACACTGACAAAAGCTTGTTCACTCGTCTCCATGGAAACATCAAGATTCTATCAGGTGCTGATTGGCTGAGAGGGAGAATGATGTCACGAAATAGGTAAAAGCCTGTAATAGTTTCAGGAGCCTTGTATTAAAAGGGACAGTTAGATGCCCTGTTTGAGAGAAAGGCTGAGCAGCCCTACATACCTCAATCTATGCAGCTGAAAACACACAACCCAGGGATGACAGTTCCTGTGTCCAAGACTCTTAGTTCAGGAAAAGTGTTGCATATTTCTTTCAACTGGTTATCAATAAAGTCACTGATATGTGACTTTCACATTATCACAGATAATGCGATAATGAACAACCCTCCTGGTCCTGGTTTACAGTTAGAACTGGGCTTTCAGGACAGAGAAACAGGTCTGTGTTCCATGTCTAGGACACAAGAGCAGCTGTGTTTCCTGCCGTGATCCTCCTGACAAACTCTCTAAAAGTAGTGTTAGTGCCAGGACTGCTTTTCAGAGGTGCTCCCTAAGCTCAGGGGGTCTGAGGTAGCTGGGTAACCACTAGTTCATGGCTAGAATCCTCTGTTCTGTAATGAGATCCTGGAAAGCATGCCTTACAAAGTCAAACTCTGCCCTCCTCCAGCAGACTCTTTTCTCCATGTTAAGTCATTGTAAAAGTTGTCAACATATTCTTTTCATTGATTATGTGGGAATTTCCTACAATACACATTGCACTCCTTCTCCATTGCTCCCAGGTTCACATTCCTACCTATGTGTCACACTCAAAATTAATTTTAAAAAAATCAATTGAAATATGTGTTGCTCATATACTCATTGGAACATGTTCAAAGTCTCAGTGCCAAGGGCCTTAAAGATAACTGAGTTCTTCTTTGCCCCACCCTGGCTGCAGCCCTAAGCAGAAGCCATCAGTCCTGAAGAGCTCTATACTTCATCACCTTAATCCCAATTTTACTTATTTATTATTATTTATTTATTATAAGTTATGTACTTTGAATCCCCATTGTAGCCCCATCTCTCTTTTCCCTGTCCCACAGACCCTCCTTCTATATTCTTCTACTTATATCTTTTCTCTAGTCCCCTGATATGGAAGGACTCTTTCCTACTATCTGACCCTAGACTCTCTGGTGTGATCAAGGCCGACTCCATCATCTTCCTCTGTGGCCTGACAAGACTACACCCTCCAAGGAGGAGGTGATTAAAGAGCCGACCACTGATTTCATGTCAGAGACATATACTATACCCCTTACTAGGGAACCCACCTGGAAACTAAGCAGCCTAAGGGCTTCCTTTGAGCAGGGGCCTAGGTCCTCTCCATGCCTGGTACTTGGTTGGAATACCAGTTTCTGCAGGCCCCCTTGAGCCCAGGTGTTTTGGCTCAGTTGTTCTTCTTGTGGAGTTTCTGTCCCCTCCAGTTCTTTCTATCTCCTTCTTCTTCCATAAGGATTCCAGCACTCTGCCCAAAGTGTGGCTATGAGTCTGAGCATCTGCTTTGATATACTGATGGGTAGAGTCCTTTGGTCCTCTGTGAAAGGCTCATGTTCTGTTCCCTGTCCTCTCCGACTTCTGATGTCTATCCTGTTTGCCCTTCTGAATGAGGGGCATCTTCCCTAAGGTCCTCCTTGATGTTTAGCTTCATTAGGACTATAGATTTTAGTATGTTTATCCTCTATTGGATGGCTAATATCCCCTAAAGGGGAACCATCCTGCATTGTTGGTGGGAATGTAAACTTGTACAAGCCCTTGGGAAATCAATCCGGCATTCCTCAGAAAATTAAGAATAGGGCTTTGTAAAGCAAAAGACATTGTCATTAAAACAAAACGACAGCCTACAGACTGGGAAAGCATCTTCACCAACCCTATATCTGACAGAAGGCTAATATCCAGTATATATAAAGAACTCAAGAAGTTCAAAAGCAAAAAATCAAGTAATCCAATTAAAAATGGGGTATGGAGCTAAACAGAGAACCCTCTGTAGAGAACTGTATAATGGCAGAAAAACACTTAAAGAAATACTCAACGTCCTTAGCCATCAGGAGATGCAACTCAAAATGACCCTGAGATTTCACCTTACACCTGTCAGAATGGCTAAGATCAAAAACTCAAGTGACAACACATGATGGAGAGGATGTGGAGAGAGAGGAACCCTCCTCCATTGCTGGTGGGAATGTAAACTTGTACAACCACTCTGGAAATCAATTTGGTGCTTTCTTAGACAATTAGGAATAGTGATTCCTCAAGATCCAGCTATTCTACTCTTAGGCATATACCCAAAAGATGTTCGAGTATAAAACAAAGACATTTGCTCAGCTATGTTCCTAGCAGCGTTATTCGTAATAGCCAGAACCTGGAAACAACCCAGATGTCCCTCAGTTGAGGAATGGATACAGAAATTGTGGTACTTTTGCACAATAGAATACTACTCAGCAATTAAAAATGAGGAAATCATGAAATTCGCAGGCAAATGGTGGGACCTGGAAACGATAATCCTGAGTGAGGTAACCCCAAAGCAGAAAGACGCACATGGTATATACTCACTTATATAGACCTATAAGATAGGATAAGCATACTGAAATCTCTACACCTAAAGAAGATAAACAAGAAAGAGGACCCGGGGTAAGATGATCAATCCTCACCTAGAAAGACAAATGGGACAGACATTGGATGTAGAAGAAAACAAGCAACAGGACAAGTGCCTACCACAGAGGGCCTCAGAAAGACTCTACCTAGCAATGTATCAAAGCAAGTATTAAGACACATAACCAAATCTTTGGCAGAGTTCAGGGAATCATATGAAAGAAGGGGGAGTTAGTATGACCTGAAGAGGACAGGAGCACCACAAGGACCAAATAGATCAGGGCACAGAGGTCTTTTATGAGACTGTTTCTCCAACCAAGGACCATGTATGGATATAACCCAGAACCCCTGCTTGAATGTAGCAAATAGTAGCTCAGTATCCAAGTGGGTACCCTAGTAAGGGGAACAGGGACTGTTTTGGACATGAACTCCATGGCTGGCTCTTTGACCCCCCCATCCCCTGAGGGAGTAGCAGCCTTGCTAAGTCACAGAAGAGGACATTGCAGCCAGTCCTGAAGAGACCTGATACGTTAGAGTTAGATGGAAGAGGAGGAGGTCCCCCCCATCAGTGGACTTGGAAAGGGGCAGGGAGGAGATGAGGGAGGGATGAGGGGGGAGGGAGGGAGTGTGGGAGGGGGCTACAGCTGGGATACAAAGTACTTAACCTGTGATTAATATAGAATAAAATAAAAATGTAAAAAAAAAAAGAATAGGGCTACCTCAAGATCCTGGTATACCAATCCTAGACATATACCCAAAAGATGTACCACCATTCAATAAGAAATTTTGCTCAACTATTTTCATAGCAACTTTGTTTGTAATAGCCAGAATCTGGAAACAACTTAGGTGTCCCACAATGGAAAAATGGATACAAAAAATGTGGTACATTTACCCAATAGAATACTGTTCAGCAATAAAAAACAAAACAGAAACAAAAACAAAAACAAACAAACAAAAAAAACAAGGAAATCATGAAATTTGTAAGCAAATGGTGGAAACTTGAAAACATCATCCTGAGTGAAGAAACCCAGAAAGACACATATGGTATATACTCACTTGATAACAATTTTTAAGAACTCTCTTCAATGTCTTCCTGTCTAGACTGAATCTTCCTTTTGTTGTAGAGGCTAAGAGAACATGCATTGCCACATGGTTTCTGGCTGAGGCAAGTGCTTTGGGCACCATCATGGCCTTCAGCTACAACACAGACCTTGGAGGTCTTTTGAGGAAGCCTTATCCAGAAAATGAAACCTTATCCATCTCTACCATTTCCACTTCTCTCTGCCCCATGCATGGTGCTCTGCTCAACCATCTTTATTTTCTCTATTTTCATGCGACCACTTTTTCAAAACATATTCTACAAAGACATGGCATTTTTAGCTGTTCTGAAGATAGTGTGCTCTCTGGAGACTTGTGTTCTGTTGCAGTGTATCTATTGTGAGCCTTCATGGGTCTTTCCCATCTTGAATCCAATCACAATGTAAATCCTTATTTTACAAAGCAATGACTTAATTCTGTTTTTTATTTTCCAATTAAAATTGTTTTTAAGTGCTACTCTGCAATGGCTGTTGTGACTACCATCCTGCCTCAGTCAATGAACTGCAGGATGAAAAGCCTGTATCTCCACCGCCATAGTTGTCATTACTTCAGAAAAGCATGGTTTAACTTATGCTAACATTAATTCCCAGAGAAGCAATGGTTCCCTTTCCTAAAAACTTGTTTATCTGGAGGGTACTTTGTGATACCCAAAAAAATCAGACAACCAGAACTGTCCAGATAATAAAGGACCTTTCACTACTGGAACAACAAATGTGATAAGTCTCATTGCACTTTACCATAAAGGTAATTTTCATGAAATCATATTTGGCAAATTTAAAATTCCAGTGTCTTTCTCTTTGTTTAAACTAAAGAACTAGAGTGATAATATATCACCTTTTCTTTACATTGTCAGTGGGATAGAGAAAGAGGTCAATACTGAAATAGTAGTAGTCTTTAGAGTACATTGAATTTCTGCTCTCAAACACTCTGACTCCCCTGAAAACTTTCAGGACAGGATTGTGCAATGCTGTTGTCCAAGGTGCTGACAGTTCTTAAAGGTTTATTTCTTTCTGCTGCTTCTCAGTCTTAGTTCCTGAAGTTCTTCAACAGCAGGAACAGAATTTTCATTTCTCATTGTCACTCAGATGTTCTTGAAGATTAGAGCATCATAGACACGAATTAAATTACAGGGAGTACCCAATCCCAAAGAATTTGCTTGAATTATGAAACACATGAATATGGGTTCCTCCAAGCTCAAGTGTTCCCTACTTGTCTTGGTCATATCAGAAAAAGTCTCTGTGGTGAGAGCTAGTTTTATGTATATGCACAATCCTCCAGTGTGTGCACAACCACTCATAGCTATGCATTGTAGGTATTTAATATTTACCATTGAGATATTTTTTAGGTAAGTGGTGGTTATTCCTAAACCTTCTGTATACCCAAATCACCACACAGAGACTGGGATTCATTTAATTAACCTAGAGCACAATGGTGGACAATGGTTTCTCCATCCTAAACCTCCAAACCCTCAGAGTTTCCTACCACTCAGATTTTACCCATTATACTTGCTTAGTCATATTTTAGGTCTGGTTCATCTCTCCCTGTGGTTCTAAGTTCTCTCCTGCTCACCTCTGCCTCTACTCTCCTGCTTCCTTCCTCTGCCCTCTGGATCAAGATGTCTTACCCTATTCTTCTCATTGCACTGGTTGTTTTATTGACAATACAAGAGAACAAATGGTGGCATGTTTATACAAACTCTAGAGAGATGATACTTAAAATAAGCATTACAATGTGGTGTACTGATTGGTTGAAACCAGATTGTGAGGTAGAGAAATCAGCATTTGAATGAATAAGGGTATATTGTATACATTCCAAAAGATCATTTGTTCAACCATGTTTGTAGCAGTTTTATTTGTAATAGCCAGACACTGGAAACAACCCAGATGCCCTTCAACTGAGGAATGGATACAGAAATTGTGGTAATCTACACAATGGAATATTACTCAGCAATAAACAACAAGGATATCATGAAATTTGCAGGTAAATGGTGGGAACAGGAAAGGATCATCCTGAGTGAGCTATCCCAGAAGCAGAAAGACACACATGGTATATACTCACTCATATAGATGTATAATATAGGATAAACCTATTAAAATCTGTACACCTAAAGAAACTAATCAAGAGGGAGGACTCTGGCTAAAATGCTCAATCCCTAGGCAGAAACGCAAAGCAGATTGACATCAGAAGAAGAAAACATGAAACAAGCTAGGAGCCTGTCACAGAGAACCCCTGAAAGGCTCTGCCCTGCAGACTATCAAAGCAGATGCTGAGACTTATGGCCAATTGTTGGGCAAAGTGCATGGAATCTTATGAAAGATGTGGGAAATAGTAAGATAGGGAGAGGACAGGAGCTCCACAAGGAGAGCAACAGAACCAAAAATCTGAGCACAGGGGACTTTCCTGAGACTGATACTCCAACCAAGTACCATGCATAGAGAAAACCTAGAACCCCTGCACAGATGTAGCCCATGGCAGTTCAGTATCCAAGTGGGTTCCATAATAATGGGAACAGGGACGGCCTCTGATATGAACTGATTGCCCTGCTCTTTGATCACCTCACCCTGATGGGAGAACAGCCTTACCAGTCCTCAGAGAACGACAATGCAATCACTCCTGATGAGAGCTGATAGACTATGATCAGAAGGAAGGAAAGGAAGACCTCCCCTATCAGTGGACTTGGGGAGGGGCATGTATGGAAAAGGGGGATGGTAGGTTGGATTGGGTCCTTGGGGGAGGGGTGTATGGGGGGATACAAAGTGAATAAAGTGTAACTAATAAAAAATAAAAAATAAAAAAAGAACAATATACCAACAGCTATGTAAAGTCATGGTGCTAATCTCAATAAACAGGCTGTTAGTAAGGACTGCTCTTTAAGTTACGTGCTACCTGAAAGCTCCTTTGCATTGTGTTTTCAAGGTGCACAGTGATCCTAGGCCCGGAATCTGCCACTTTACTACCATATTAAGGGGATCCCATGCTGTGCTTGTTCACTAAATTTATTGAGCTGAATCACAAGAAATGGTGTTTTATTTGCTCTAACTTCTTTAGGGAAAATTTTGTCACACATGCTGGTACACATACATGTGACACACACACACAAGCACACACAAGCAGACATTGTGTACTAGCTAGCTGGAACAGCAGGAGGAACAAGGGCAAGAGATGCATTTTGATGTTTCCTGTCTTCTCCTTTGTCTTAGACAGTCCACAGACATGATGATATCAGTATACCTCCCCAAGAGCAGTTCCAGATCTTAAGTGCTCTAGGGCAGGACATCAAAAATCAACAAAAAATTTTCCAGGACTTCTTACATGAGCCTGAGAGACAACTTCTTCAAAATGGCAGCTGACCTGGATGAATGTGGAAAAGACGAAGGAGCCTTCATTCTCTATTATAAATTCCTCACCTGAGAACCTGCAATTTCTATCTCCTTTCCTGGGACTGTTCCCGAACTCATGCTGCCCTCCTGCTCATATATGTCACATTTGCTGACAGTTACAGAATTTGACAATGTCAGGTTTTGTTCATATTTCTGGCAGTTCATACACAATCTTTTCCTTCCTATTCAAAGACACAAGGACCAAAGGTGCTGTGGTCACAAATAAAGATGTTCATGAGTAGGAGTTCTTTATTTAAGATTTTTTTATTGATTACATTCTATTCACTTTGTATCTCAACTGTCCCTTGTCCCCTCCCAATCTTACCCTCTCTCCCTCTTTTCCTCCCATGACCCCTCTCCCAGTATATTGATAGGGGAGGACCTCTTAGCCTTCCATCTGATCCAAGTCTATCAGCTCTCATCAGGAGTGGCTGCATTGTCTTACTCTGTGTGATCAAAGAACACTGAGTTCATGTCAGACACATTGTCTGTTCCCCTTACTAGGGAACCAACTTGGACACTGAGCTGCCATGGCTACATCTGGACAGGTGTTCTAGGTTATCGCCATGAATGGTCCTTGGATGGAGTATCAGTCTCAGAAAAGGTCCATGTGCCCAATTTTTTTTCTCTCCTAGTGGAGCTCCTGTCCCCTCCAAGTCTTTCTATCTCCCACTTTTTTCATAAGATTTCTTGTACTCTGCCCACAGTTTGGCTATGAGTTTCACCCTCTGCTTTGATACCCTGCAGGGTAGACTCATTCAGAGTTCTCTGTGGTAGGCTTCTGCACTATTCCCTGTTTTCTCCCTCTTCTGATGTCCATCCTATTTGCCTTTCTGAATGAGGGTGGGTCATCTTACCAAGCGTCCTCCTTCCTGATTAGCTTCTTTAGGTTACGTATTTTAGTATGATGATCCTATATTATATATCTAATGTCCACTTATAAGTGATTATATACCTTGTGTTTCTGTCTGCTTCTGGGATAGATACAGAAATCGTGGTACATTTATACAGTGGAATACTACTCAGCAATTAAAAACAAGGAAATCATGAAATTTTCAGACAAATGGTAAGAACCAGCAAAGATCATCTTGAGTAGGAGTTCTTGATCCTGTGCGCACATGGCCAGGTCTTTGAAAATAACAGTTGGCAGGGAAGGAGTGCATATCCAAATTGGTGAGTGATTGATCAGCAAATGGCTTCTCAGGCAAAAGATTATCTCTGATGTGCAGCCAAACCCAGATCCCTCTTCTCTTGATCCTGTAGTCTCTTGAGTTATATAGGAGAGAGGGTAGCCTTCCCTGTAGCTACAGTCACCAAAGGACTGTAGAGCACCTGGAATCAGTGGGATTCAGCACAGTTAGGACTTCTCCCAAGCTCTTCATCATATTTGAACAGGCAGAAAAAAACACAAGATTGTGAATCTAACACCAGGGAATGATTCTTATAGGCTGAGGTACAAGAGTGCTGTGTTTGATGAAGGGAATGATGTTAAAATCTCACTAGTCATTTCTAGCCCTGAATTTGGTAGAACAGAACCTAAGGAGGCACATAGGACTCTGAAGAGTTCAGGCAATGGGGTGAGGTTTTCTGGCCATGACGTCACTTATATTCAGAAGACTGTGTGTGCTGAGTAGAGACATCACCTTCTTATTCCACAGAGGAGGAGAAAGGTCAGATTTGGAGATGAGTTCAGCAGGACAGTTTGCATTGCCCTGATCTTAAAACTGCTAGACCAAGGTTCTTCTGTTTGTTTTCCATTGTTGGTATTCTGTAACATGAAGGTATTCTCTTGAGCTCGTGTTGTATCTCTCTCTCATTTTCTTACTCTTCCAAAGACAACTCACTCTTACAAAGGACATGTGTGTCCTCTGAGATACCAGTTTTTCATACAGAGATGAAAAGCACATATGCACATTAAACAATTCTGATCATACCCTCCTCTCAAGCAGAGTTTCTGAAAGGGTCATAAATTGTTCTTGATTTTTGGATTGATGTGAGGGTTGAAGCAGGTTAGCAGCATCCCTGGGTGCTGCATCCCACCAGGTACCACAGCACATGCTCTCCTGACTCTGAGCACCTTCAGTGTCTCCTTGCATTACATAATGGTATCTCAGGTGAGGTTGTGCTCTGCTGGGAAACAATACACAAAGGTGCTTTATGAGCAGCAATCCATATTGTGATTGGGAATGGAAGAAACAGACCACTGTCTTTATTTCCTGTTTGGAAGTTCAGGGTTATGGCTTTTTTTCCTCAAGGATCTGTGGGTCTATTAATTCTATGTGCTGCATCCTGAGCGCTAGGATGACAAACATGCACCTTAACAGCTTAGCTATGCTTCCTGACAGCTATACTTGCTGAATATGCCAGTTTAATATTACAGTAAAAACACATCTCTTTCTAGACAGTGGGATGGAAACTGATGGTGGATTTCAGGGTGTGCGTCTGTAAACTCCAGGAACTTCTGAAATCCTGCATGCAGAGGAGAGGCCAAATTTCCTCTGGGCCTCATTTAAACATGTCAAAATTATCTGTACATCTTTCTCACTCTCCTTCATTCCTTTAGATTATATGTGGAAAAACTCAACATTGGCCCAAAATATTGAAAAAGGGATGCCCTTGGAAAAAGATCGAACTTCATCAAGGTGGGTCTTTGTTGTCTAAACTGATGAACAAATATCTCCAGAGCAGCCTGAAGCTACTAAAAAAAAATCCACAGATCCTGACAATCGGTGGAAATGGGTCAGATGCTGACTCAGCAGAGTAGTAAAGAGGAGAGGGATACATGGGAATAGGGTTCAAGCTGTGAATGAGTTACTGCTGCTTTTTCCAATTTGTTTTATTCCCTTTTTTTCTCATATTAGAACTGTTCTAATTCTCCAATTTGATTTTGTATTTCAGATCCCGAAGATCATTTTTGACAGGGCTGAGACTCTAAAGCGGAACCTACTAAGGAAATATAGCAGCAAATATGAAAACTATCTAACAGAGATAGTCAGTATGAGGAGCACAGAGACAGTGGTATTGTATGGCAGTTCTGGAATGTCTTGTTATGTTCCATTGGAGTCTGTGAGTTAATGAATAGACTCCACAATCAATTGCACATAAATGTACTTGTATCCATACCAGCCAACACACACACACACACACACACACACACACACCACACACACCACACACACATACACTAAGATGGATGGAGTGTAGAGACTTAGCTATTACTAGAAACATCCATGTAGGAACTGAGTTAGGGGGTGCTGGCTATTTTCCACCACACCAGATTTATTGATTTGATTCTGAGATGTCAGACATGAACAGAACTAGGTTTTGTTCATCTCTGTGACGACAAGACTTTTCTTGTGAGATTTCAAATGTTTACCTAAATCCTTTTTCTGTAGAAGAAGAAAGAAGAGGAAGCAGCAGAGCGGGCAGCCTTCTGGGAGGAAATAAAATTAGGATGTTTCAGTTGTCTCTCAATTCCATTTGATCCATTGTATGGACCTAAAGAAAATAAAAGTGAAGAAGTGGGACCTAGTATAACATAAACAGCAAAGGAACCTCAACCTTCCTCAGTACCAACCAAAACCTCCAGACCACCACAGCAGTGTGCAGTAGAGGAGAATGCTAAGGTCATCACCCAAAGCACATCAACATCTGCCAAGGAGCCTGGAGGAAAATGACCCAGAGAAAAGCACAGGTACGTGGCTGGCTCTAGGACCTCCTCTCCCCACTCCCTGAGGGAAGAGCAGCCTTGCTAGGCCACAGAGGTGGACAATGCAGCCAGTCCTGTTAAGACCTGATAAGCTATAGTCAGACTGAAGGGAAGGAGGACTTTCCCTATCAGTTGACTTAGACAGGAGCAAAGAGAAGATGAGAGAGAGCAGTGGGATTAGAGGGAATGAAGGGGTAGGCTACAAAGTATATAAACTGTAATTGATATAAAATAAGTAAATAAATAAATAAAATCAAAATTTTCCAGTTGGCGCTGTATTCCACTTGATCCATTGTATGAACCTAAAGAAAGCAAAAGTGGAGAAGTAGGAGCTGGTATAACATTAACAGCAAAGGAAGCTCAACCTTCCTCAGTACCAACCAAAACCTCCAGCCCACCACAGCAGTGTGCTGTAAAGGAGAATTCTAAGGTCATCACCCCAAGCACATCAACATCAAGCAGCCTGGGAAAAATGGCACAGAGGAAAGCACAGGTAAGTAACCACAGGTTTCTCGCTTGAAAAAGACTTGTGTAAAATTGGTTCCCATTTATACACAAGAATGAGCTAATTGCAATATGAAGTTATAGTATAGAAATGCAGGTTTATTGGGAGAAGCTATTGGATGCAGTACTGGGGAAGGGGAAGAGAGAAAGCGAAATGCATATACAGAGAGAGAATGAAAAAAGAGTAAGGAGAAGAAGAGGAGGAAAGATACAGGCTGAGAGGAGAGAGAGAGACAAGGGAATCTAAATGTCTGGATTTTATAATGAGGGAAAGCCTCTGCTACTGGGCTGGAAAGCGCAGGGTAGTTGGTCAGAGCTTATCCTAGCCTTGCCCAGCAGTAGGTATGGACCAAGGGATGCTGGGAAAACCTGGAGGCCAGGTGTACTTTGGTATGGTCTTAAACTTAAGAGTCCCCATTGCATCTGGCTCAACTGCTCAGTTGTGAGATTAGAGTTCAACAGTAAATTAGGGAAGTGGTGATGGACAGGTGTCTGAAGTCTGGAGCACTGAACACCACCACAGTGGTGGTGGTGTCCATGTCCATAGTCTTTGGATTCCGTAATCCACTTACACTCATCTCACAGTCACATCCAAAAATATTGCTTCATCCACGCAAGCTGGCTGTAAAGTCCATGGTCCCAGCTCCCAGTAAGCTGTACCCAGAGCTTGGAAAAACAAACCCAGCTCAGCTTGTGATTCCGTCATGGGGAGGGACTCATAGAGAGAATCCCAATGACATTTCCTTTCTCTCCCAGGCTCTCAAAATGAATTCTGCTAATGAACACCAGGCCCTGTTGCCTAAGACTTTTCTCTCTTTTCCATTGCAGTTCAGAAAGTCAGAAGCCTATGTCCTGTGATCCTCCCTCACAATTTATCTGACAAATTTCTGAAGTCTGCGAGGAAGAACACTAAGAAGAATATTGAGAACTGTGGTGTTTTGTGAGGATCCATGGCAAAAATATGAAAGGTCCTTCCTGATCTGAGGCTGTTTCTTTCTCTTATCTTCCCATGACTGTCAGAGAACATATCCAGGGTCTGTGTCCATAGACATCACCAGACAGAAGGAACTGTGGGTGACAAGGCCTGGAAACCTTGAATTTGATAGCTTTGTTTTTGGTTGCTTTTCAGAATCCCTTGAGCCATTTGCTTCAATGCTATAGTTAGAAATTTTCATTGTAGTGGTAGCTAATGCTGCTGGATCCTGTTGCTACCAAAATAAGGCTGGATGCTCCTTACAAGCTCAAACAAGCTTCACAAGGAAAATGAGACATTGAAGGCAAAGAAAGCAGGGTGGCAAACAGGCAGATACGCAGGAATGAGGCTTATAGACATGCATGTTGACTAATTCTAAAAGGAAAGGGAGGACTGAATTCCTTTTGGGTCCTGGTCTGAGCTCCTACTCTGGTAAGCCTTGGATTGTAAATTATAAACACCTCAACTTCCTGAGCAGACCTGCTGGCTGCTGCAGGAAGGAGTCTAGGACTAGGAAGTGCCAAGAGAGACATCTCAGGGTCATCTCAGCATCTGATCCTTTATACAGAACCTACAAGAGTTCCCAAGGTTGTGAAAAACTGAGAGGCAGAACAGCAAGGGTCATTCACTTGGGTGAGAGATTTACTTACTTGTGTTAGGAGAGAGAGGGACTGAGAATTCTAGGGAATAGTAATAAGTTATTTTCTCTTGGCAGGTAGGAGAGGAGTACCATATCGCACACATAGTCATACCACTCCAGGAAGGAGCCCTGGACTGTTGCTATGCCACTAATGAGGAAGAACTGTTCTTCTTATTCAAGAAGAACTGGGGCTTCTTGCCTTAGGGTGGATTCATGTAAGCAAATAACTTCCCTGATGGCAGGGTTCTCTTTTTTCTCTCTTAGAAATATCCTGCCTAACTCTTTCTCTGCAGAGTCAATCCATTCCATATCATTCTTTTGTTTAAACATGCAGTCAATAGTGTTCCAGGTTGTTATAGGACAATTTCCTATTGTTCTTACAGCTTTTAAAATTTTACCTTTTTCCCAGTTTATTGTATTTTATTTTTTATATTAATTACGGTTAATTCACTTTGTATTCCAGCTGTAGATCTCTCCCTTATTCCCTTCTAATCCCACCCTCCATCCCTCCCTAATCTCCTCTCATTCCCATATCCATGTCCACTGAAAGGGGAGGTACTCCTCATCTTCCATCTGACCCAGCCTATCAGGACTCATCATAGCAGGCTGCATTGTCCTCCTCTGTGGAATGGCAAGGCTGCTCTCCCTTCAGGGTTGGGTGGTCAAAGTGCCTCAAACTGAGTTCATGTCAGACACAGTCCCTGTTCTACTTCCTCGAGAACCCACTTGGAAACTGAGCTGCCATGGGCTACATCTGAGCAGTGGTTTTAGGTTGTATTAAGGAATGGTCCGTTGCTGGAATCAGTCTCAGAAAAGGCCCATGTGCCCAGAGATTTTGGTTCTGTTGCTCTCCTTGTAGAGCTCCTGTCCTATCCAGGCTCCAGTATCTCACCCTTCTTTCATAGGATTCCCTGCAATTTGCCTGAAGTTTGGTTTTGATCATCTTACCTAGGGACCTTCTTGCTTAGCTTCTTCAGGTCTACAGATTTTGGTATGTTTATCCTACATTATGGGTCTAGAATCCACTTTTGAGTATATACTGTGTGTGTCTTTCTGCTTCTGGGATACTTCACTGAGGATGATCTTTTCTAGATCCCACCATTTGCCTGCGTATTTCATGATTTCCTGTTTTTAATTGCTGAATAGTATTCCATTGTGTAAATGTACCACAATTTCTGTATCTATTCCTCCATTAAGGGACATCTGGACTGTTTCTAGGTTCTAGCTACTGCACATAAAGCTTCTATGAACACAGTTGAACAAATGTCCTTGTCGTGTACTTGAACATAATGTAAATACAGGCTTAGAAGTGCTATAGCTGGATCTTTATTTCTGTTTTTTTAATTAAATTTTATTTTTTTTTAGTTATACAATATTTTCTTTTTTTTTTAAATTTATTTATTTTTATCTCAATCACAGGTTGGGTACTTTGAATCCCAGGCGTATCCCCCTCCCCCATTCCCTCCTACCCTCCCACTCCCTCCCTCATCTCCTTCTTCCCTGCCCCC
>CM053765.1:51939206-51958383 GCA_028658305.1 Pachyuromys duprasi | reverse complement strand
GGGTAGGAGGGAATGGGGGAGGGGGCTACGCCTGGGATTCAAAGTACCTAACCTGTGATTGAGATAAAAATAAATAAATATTTAAAAAAATAAAATAAATAAAATAAATCTTAATTGAAATTTAAAAAAAAATTTAAATAATTACAGTTTATTCACTTTACATCCCTACAGTAGCCCCATCCCTCATCCCCTGCCAATCCTACCCTCCCTCCTTCTTCTCCACCCATGCTCCTCCCCCAGTCCACTGATACAAGTTTGTCAGGTCTCATCAGCAGTGGCTACACTGTCTTCCTCTGTGGCTTGGAATGGTTGCTCCCCGCCCTCAGCGGGAGGTGATCAAAGAGCCAGACACTGAGTTCATGTCAGAGACAGTCCCTATTCCCAAGACTAGGGAAGCTATTTGGACACAAAGCTGCCAAGGGCTACATTTGTGCAGGGCAGGGGTTTCTAGGTTATCACCATGTGTGGTCCTTGGTTGGAGTATCAGTCTCAGAAAAGTTCCATGTGTGCAGGATAGAGGGTAGGGGGGCAAAGCTTATCCTAGCCATGCCCAGCAGTAGGTAGGGATGCTGGAAAAACCTGGAAGGCAGGTGCACTTTTGTATATGGTTTTAAACCTAAAGTCCCCATTGCATCTGGCTCAGCTGCTCAGTTGTGAGATTAGAGCTCACCAGTAAATTAGGGAAGTGGTGATGGACAGGTGTCTGATGTCTGGAGCACTGACCACCACCACAGAAAATGTTGCATTTCCTTGTCCATGTCCTCAGTCTTTGGATTCTGTGGTCCACTTATACTCATCTCACAGTCACATCCAAAAATATTGCTCTATCCATGCAAGCTGGCTATAAAGTCTATGGTCCCAGCTCCCAGTCAGCTGTACCCAGAGCTTGGAAAAACAAACCCAGCTCAGCTTGTGATTCCATCATGGGGAGAGACTCATGGAGAGAATTCCAATGACATTTCCTTTCTCTCCCAGGTTCTCAAGATCAGTTCTGCTCATGAACACCAGGCCCTGTTGCCTAAGACTTCTCACCTCTTTTCCATTGCAGTTTAGAAAGTCAGAGGCCTATGTCCTGTGATTCTCAAGATTTATGTGAGAAATTTCTGAAGTCTGCGAGGAAGAAGACTAAGAAGAATATTGAGAACTGTGGTGTTTTGTGTGGATACATGGCAAAGATATGAAAGGTCTTTCCTGATCTGAGGTTGTTTCTTTTTCTTATCTTCCCATGACTGTCAGAGAACATATCCAGGGTCTGTGTCCATAGACATCACCATACAGAAGGAACTGTGGGCAACAAGGCCTGGAAACCTTGAGTTTGATGACTTTGTTTTTGGTTGCTTTTCAGAATCCCTTGAGCCATTTGCTTCAATGCTATAGTTAGAAATTTTCATTGTAGTGGTAGCTAATGCTGCTGGATCCTGTTACTGCCAAAATGAGGCTGGATGCTCCTTACAAGCTCAAACAAGCTTCACAGGGAAAATGTGACATTGAAGGCAAAGAAAGCAGGGTGCAAACAGGCAGACAGGCAAATAGGCAGGAATGAGGCATATAGACATGCATGTTGACTAATTCTAAAAGGAAAGGGAGGACTGAATTCCTTTTGGGTCCTGGTCTGAGCTCCTACTCTGGTAAGCCTTGGAATGTAAATTATAAATACCTCAGCTTCCTGAGCAGACCTGCTGGCTGCTACAGGGAGGAGTCTAGGACTAGGAAGTGCCAAGAGAGACATCTCAGGGTCATCTCAGCATCTGTTCCTTTATACAGAACCTATAAGAGCTCCCAAGGTTGTGAAACACTGAGGGGAGGGAGAAGAGTAAAGGTCATTCACTTGGGTGAGGGATTCACTTACTTGTGTTATGAGAGGGAATGAGACTTATAGGGAATAGTAATAAGTTATTTTCTCTTGGCAGGTAGAAGAGGAGTATCATATCACACACATAGTCATACCACTCCAGGAAGGAAGCCCTGACTATTGCTATGACACCAATGAGGAAGAACTGTTTTTTATTCAAGAAGAACTGGGGCTTCTCACCTTAGGGTGGATTCATGTAAGTAAATAACCTCCCTGATGGCAGGGTTCTCTTTTCTCTCTCTTAGAAACATCCTGCCTAAATCTTTCTCTGCACAGAGTCAATCCATTCCATATCATTCATCTGTTTAAACATACAGTCAATAGTGTTCCAGGGTGACTCATAGGACCATTTCTTATTGATTTTACAGTTTTTAAATTTTAACTTTTAATCAAGGCAGTTCCTTAAAGTTCCTATTCCTTGAGAGTCTTGGTTGAGGATGGCACCTTGTCTAGGATATAAGGGAAAGTGTCCCCCAAAATTATATACATTACACATGCCATTTTAAATAATACAAGAAAGTTATTTGTATTGATTATATTTTGTATTTATGAAGACACTCTTTTTACACACCCAAAGAGATCCTACCTGGGAGGTTTTCAAGTGTTTGCACAAGCTGAACATGCTTCTGTTGATTTCAAGTAAACACAGTAACTTGCCTAGAGATTTCTTCTGAATGATTCTCTCATTATCAAGTACTGAAGCTCACAGAACAAGAAGCTTTTCTTGGAATACTGACAGGTGCAAGCCACAATGACATGGTTTATTTCTAGGTTTTAAGATATCATAAATACTTATACTCAGAACTTGAGAAGCTGAGATTTCTGAAGCAGGATCCTGTGAATTCATGATTCTCAGTTCAATACAAATTCTTACTGTTTTGCCTAAATCAATAACATAAAATGTAGTAATCAAAATTTGACGTTTTGTGTCTGGTAACAGAAATGGGTGATCACACATAACCTAGTACCAATTCAGATGAGGCATTTTGATTTACATTTTTCAGGAAGTATATCTGGGTCCCCTGTGAGTTTCAGAGAAGAGGGCCATACTTGAAGTGACTTATGATGACTTGTAAAAATGGGCCAGAAGGGACTCATGGGAGAGGGGTCAACATTGGATACCTACACTGTGCTCCTGCATCAATGAGCAGTTCTGTTGGTTGGAACTGGTGTTTGATATCAGAAAAGGGTGACATATGTTTGTTAATATGACCTATCAAAGCCATGGTCTCCATTGTCTGGTGTGGGCAGGAAAAATAGTGGTGATTTTGAGAAGAGGGAGAACTGTTTAGGTTATTCTGGGTTAACTAATTTCATGACTAAACCCATAGCCTACAAGTTAAAATGAAGAAGATACTAGGCTGATTGAGAGGTGAAGATCAGTTAAGGTTTGGGAGCTGCTAACATCCAATGAGAGGGTAGTAGCTGTGTGTTGAGGAGTGAGATTTCAGAGATCTAGTAATGAGGACCAGAGGCTGATGAGTCTGGGACAGAGCAGGCTTTCAGCTGGGCTCGTGGTGATTGCAGTGATCCTCTCATGAGGATGAGTAGGGCTTCTAGAGAAGGACTGAGATTGGAAGTGGAGTTAATTCTTACTGTGTGGAATTCAAGGTGTGAGATATCAAATCTATACTGGAAGGAAGGAAGTTGAAAGGAAGTTTTGGGAAGCCAGGAGAAACTAGGAGAGGGAGCTGGGAAGCTTCTGCATGGAGTTGGCCTAGAAAATGTGGTAAATGGGGAGAGCTGGCTGCAAGAGAATCCATTCCCTGGCATCTGAGGTGGAGGTCTAATAAGGAGAATATGGAATACAGTGGGAGATGAAACAGCAGCAATGCTGCAGGAGTACTCATTAGGAGGTTTTCTAAAACCACACAGCAAGTAGAGTTGAAGAGTTAATGCAGCATGTGACTTGGAGACAGGCTCCAGCAGGGAGAGTATTCTAATCTCCTGCTGGATTTCTGAGGATATTGGCTAATGGATTTTAGGCCATGGTGGGTAGAGACTTCAAGGTTTACCAGATTCTTAGAAATCTGGACCCCGAGTGGGATTCTACCACTCAGGAGAATGAGGCTGCTGGATGGTAACTTCAGAACCAACTTGGGCTAATAGAAAAACTGTGCCTCAAAACAAAAGTCATCTGATTAAGGTTATGGCTATTTTTAGAATCTGTCATCACTGTCATACTAAGGCTTGGATATAATCCCTAGATTCCAGGACAAGGAAGAATTAGAGTTTGCTCTTAGCAGAATTTGATTAAGAGAATACTGACACCTGAGGGAACTGTCAGATGGTATGAACATGGTTTTATATTGTTGATGTTGGTTTTCTTAATTTTTCTTTGACTTCACTTCAGTTTTTCAAGTGAGTGATATTTAAAATATTGCTAACTTGTGAGTGTACATACATGGATAGTACAGTTTAATAGCTCACTGAATAAGCATAATGTGCATACACAACTTAAGAAGGAAACAGGAACTTACCAGGAGCCTAGTCCAAATTCCTTCCTTCCTTCCTCCAGATTGAATTTTACTTTCACCATCTATACCTGGATTTCATTAGTGATCACATCCTACTTGTGCCTCCCTCCATGCCAACAGGACTTGAATTGCAATGGCTACATATGCAACTTTTACCTCTGGCTTGCTTGGCTAAACATCTGCAAGATTCATCCCCACTCTGGTATGTGGTTGTCTGATGTGGTTTTACACTGTTGATCCAGTTAAAAGGGGGAGGAAAGAAAATGAAAGAGGGGTAATTTCAGATGTAGTACAGTACCACATCTGAAAGGCAGAAGGGACTCCTCTTCACATAGGAAGTAACCACATGGGTTTCAGAGGCAGACAACTGAATCCAGAAAGATTGTTGTACCAATATTTGTAGTGGTCATCCAAAAGGTTGATGAGGAAGGACTCAGTCTGCTGTTTGCAGCAGAGAAGCAGATGTGGGTTAGAAGCTGAGGGACAAAATTTGAAATGGTTGCCATTTAGACATCAGGTATAACTAAGCATGGATGAATAAAAGAGTCTTGGTCTCAGTGAGGGACAAGCTAGAAAGTGAAAGAAAGAAACTTAGCTTATTTTGGCCTTTATGAGTTAAGAGGACAAAGCAGATTGTCTCCTCTTCCTTCCACTTAGCAGATGAGTGTTTCCTCTGAATGAATTGAGGAATCTTGGTAGGGGCCAATTGTTGAAGCTGGTTGGGTTTGCCTTTCATTTTGGATCAGATCTGGCTGGCTATGCTCACTTGCAATTCTTGTCTTCTTTTGTTTTTGTAGACACATCCAACCCAGAAAGCATTCTTATCAAGTGTGGACCTACACAGCCATTTTGGCTAGCATCAGATGCTGCCTGAGTCCATTGCAGTGGTGTGTGCCCCTAAATACAAAGAGTGAGTAAGATTCAGATATGGAAGGTACAAGAGCAAAATGCTTTCATGGCTGAAAATTATTTAAAATTTATCTATAGAGTGTCTTCACTGATTGTTATGAAAGCATTTAGTTAAGTTCAGTATTCTAATTAATACTAGATGCTCTTAAAAATAAGGTGACATCACTGCTGATTTTCTAGGAGAAGCTATCAAGAAGTAACTTTAAGAGACAGAGGTTGAAGACATTATACACCAATCATTGTACATGAGTGTCCTCTTTTTCATTCCTAATGTCAAGTTATTGTGAATTCCTCAGCAGATCTAGTATTGGAAAAGAAATGAATGATGATGCTTTCCTTGGATTTTTTTTAACCCTGGATGTTGTCCCACAGTGATAATAAGTCACTGATCTTAGCATTCTTCTCCATTGTTCCTCACATTATTGATCTAAATATACCTAACACATTGCTTGGTTCTTGTTCCTATTCATTTCTATTGTTGAATTCTTCTGTGCATTGTGGTTATGGTGAAATAAAGATATTCAGAATAACAGGAGAATGTAGATATACAGGCGCAAGAGTTGGAGCTTGAGAACAAGAAGAAGGAAGAGAAAGCAAAAAGAAAGAAAGAACAAAAGAAAGACAGAAAATGAAAAGAAGAAAGTAAAAAAGAAAGAGAAAAAGGAGTGTAATGATGAGGACTAGCACAAATAAGAGAAAGTCTAGGAGAAGGATAAAGATGACAGTGTTGACTTTGAATTGGAGTAGGAGGAGATTCACAGGTTCTAGAAGTGGGAAGAAGAGTTGGGCAGAGAAAAGAGGAGGAGGGGTGAGAAGAGAGAGTGAAAGAGAAAAAGGGAGAGAGTTATAAGAAAGGAGATGAGACAAAAAACAAAAATTAAAGAAGAAAGAAAAGATGAGGGAAAGGTGGACAGGAGAGAGGGAAGAGACCTAGGGGCATGTCTGCTTGACTGTGAGTCTGCTTTCTCACTTCAGAACTGGAATTTTCTCACTGACACCTACTGGACTAAAAAAAATTTCCTGCTGCTCCGGGAGGGAGTTCCATCCTCATAGAGAGGACACTCCTCTCTTCTGCGTATGTATCTTTATACAGTGGATCAAGACCTTGGTCTCAGCCAGGACATAGAGCTGATAAGGTTTCTCATCTTTTCTGATCCACTTGGAAGTTCAGCATCATCGGTTACATTCCTGAAAATTTATAATAACTATGTAATTAGAAAGCAGTAGGCAATGAAAAGAAGTTTCCTGTCATTTACAACCTGGTCATTTACAGTCTTTGAGGGTATCGACCCTTACTGATCTTTTACCTAATATCTGTGGATTTTAATTCAATGTACTTTCCAGGGCTCTTGAGAGAATAATGGAAGTAGGACTGGGGTGTACATCAGGGTCAGAGTGTGAGCTCAGCATGCTTGAGACCCTGGATTCCATCTTCAGTATTAATGGGAACAGAAGTAACAGATTACGGAATCCATTAGCTTATTCAATGCTTATTACATGTTACCTTGTTCTTCACCAGTATCAGTTACTAAGTTTCAGTTAGAGATCTGCATATAAAGGAAAAGGCCATGTAAAATAGATAAATTAAGCACACCTGGATTCTGCCTAAATATTAGGGTTCTCACCTGTCTAAGGAGGTGGTTTCTTCTCCCAGGCTGTGTTTAGTGATAACACACTTAGTATGATCAGATTGATCTCTGTGTCAGATCAGCCCCAAGTCAATGAGATTCTGGCACTTTGTATCAGCCTGGACCCTTCCACAGAGTTTGCATCCAGAGGAAATGCAGCAACATAGTGAAAGGACCAGAGCCTACCCCATAAAGTATATAAGATGCAGAGATGAAGCCACAGAGGTCCAATAACGTGTAAGATCCTGGGGTCAGATTGATTAATCCTTGTGAATTTGCTTTATATATAAATACCCTCAAGGACTATTCATATGGTTATCATCACAGCTCCAAGATTACTGGTTCCTTCTAATAAAGAGGTATTTCACAAATGGCTCTGGAAAACATGTGCAAAGATATATGGGAGACACTGACTCTCTCTATGAGGAGTGCTAGGTAAGAGTGCTGGGTCCCTGACCTATGTCTATATATCTCACGGACATCACAATCTCACCTCTAAGATAAGATCTACTGGCCTTCAGAGAGCTTCTTACATTAGAGGCTTATGTCAGGGAACATGGCTCAGTTGGGGAAGAGCTTGTGTTTCAAGCACAAGATCCTGGATTCAACTTGCAGCACTCCTGAAATATGCGAAGATGGAGTTTGTCTATAGCATAGCCCTGGGAGCTAATGGTAGGAGGATATGTTCAAGATCTCCAGGACTACCTAGGTTATATTGTCTAGACTAGGTCACAAGAGCCTTTCTTTTGGTATAATATTAGAAACACAAGTTGTTAAAAACAGGACTTTCCCATGCTTTAACCCTATTTACTTTTCTTCAATTGCAGGACTGTGGCCATGTCACCACCCAGAACACCAAAGTGGTGGTCACTGATTTATGATGAGTATAATCCCACTAACCAACATCAGTGGGAATCTGTGTGTGTGTCTCTGTGTGTGCCTCTGTGTGTGTCTGTGTGTGTGTATTTTATGTATATGTGAGGGACACACACATATATGTGCACAGAGTGGTGACATATCTGTGTGTATGTTCAAGTTATGTCATGTATGTTACTTGTATGTCATAGAGTTTACTTCTTTGTCATGTATGTTCACAATGTGTGTATGGATGAACACTGTTCTCACTCACTGTGCCCAGAGGAGAACAATGATGTGTTCTCTTTTAAGGTTTATTTTAGTGTAGAATAGTGTTTTAGATGTTCATAAACTGGAATTTGATTTTGTCAGATCGTATTTTTGCTAATAAAACATTTTCTGGCCAGGAACCAGTATGAGTTTAAGTTCCCAGTGCACCCAACACCTGCCTGCCTCAACTGCTGGGTTTCCAGAACAACAGTGAAAATATATCAGAAATATTATTACCTTAAATCACTTGCTAAGACCCTTAGCATTTACATTTACACACTTTAAAGCACAAATTTGGAAACTCACAACTTAAACTTTTTTGTCCTCAGATCTCTTTACAACTTGAATTTACACACTCTGAACCAAGCTGTTGATCTGGCTCTCCTAAAGTATGTATGTGTGTATCTGCCTCTTGATCCTACCATAGGGGTAATAGTAGACAAAGCAGCAGTTGAGAAGGATCCTATGTCTGGCTGCTAGTGTAGAGACCTGGGGCTCTGCATGCACTCACATGAAGGTATACTCTATTGATAGTAGGCCTACATGGAAATCACAGGGGATTCCTCTGTTCTCTACTCTCAGATATGGGCACGAGGCTCTACAGGCCTCCAAGTTCTGCACGCAGCTCTACAGACTTCCCAGGGCCTCCCAGCGGCTGACTGTACAGGCCTCCCAGGTCTGCAGTGGTAGTGGCGGGGTGGCAGGCACTCCTCGAGGAGCCTCTGTGCTCCTTGACTGACACAACAGAAATGTCTATCCCAAGTAAGGGTCTCCCTGCCCAGTGGGACACCACTGAGCTGACAGATCTGCTATAATCTCATTTGCCCCTGCAGGCCCAAATCTGAGAATAGAGAACAGGGGGAACCCCTGTGATTTCTGATTAGGCTTGCTAGCAACTGAGCA
Organism: Pachyuromys duprasi; assembly: GCA_028658305.1. Lineage (NCBI taxonomy): Eukaryota > Metazoa > Chordata > Mammalia > Rodentia > Muridae > Pachyuromys > Pachyuromys duprasi. The sequence goes on along the minus strand of CM053765.1, from coordinate 51,949,489 downwards.
TGCCTTCATGTGAGTGCACGCAGAACTCCAGATGCAGGGACCTGACATCAGATCCCTCCGACCCATATACCCCCTCTGGGAAACATAGTGATTCTTGGGACAGCATTCTCAACACTGAAGCCCCTGTTCTGTTGGTGTACCAGTGGAGTCCAGACAAACAATTCCTGGATCCCAGACAGATCTGAATACCAGGAGGACAGTAAAACCGGCCTTTATCCCACTGAGTTGTTCAGGGCACCTGCCTATGCTCATTGTATCTGCAAACAGCACCAGAACCTGCATACCCTCCTGCGCTTAAGCCCACATTCCAGGCATCTAGCACAGTGTCCTTCGAGGCACATTTCCATGTACAAGCCCACGGTTGCTTGCTTGTACTTTTGCACCTATGCCTGATACTTTTCTCCCTTAGCCATAGCTGAAACACCAACATCCATTCTCATACTTGCGAACCTCTATCATCTTCCTGAAAAATACTGCAGACACCAGAGAAAGATGGACCCAAGAACAAATAGCAATTGTTACAGAAAAGCAGATGGCTAGAGGTTGGCGTAAGAACACATCCAACAAAAACCAGGACATTGTGGCTTCACCAGCAACCCCAAAAAGCAATGGACATGCTAATTCATTGGAAACATAGGAAAATTATCTCAGTTCTAGGCTTATCCAGATAATAGAGGCACATAAAGAAGAAACAAAGCTCACAAAGAAATACGGGTAAATACAGCCAAATAAATTGAGGCATAGGTAGAGATAGATAGAAAGGAAACAGACAAAGCTGTCAAAGAAATCCAGGCAATTACAGCCAAACAAAGAGATGCAAAAGTAGAGGAACAATTAGTTGCCTATAGAGAGGAAACAAACAAAAAGTAGTGGACATCATGGAAACACAGTAATCCACATTCAAACAGTTGAAGGAAATGGTTGAAGACATGAAAACAGAATTAGAATCAATGAAGAAACCTGAAACAGAGAAAACAGCAGAGCTGGAGAACTTAGAGAAAAGGTCAGGAACCACAAAGGTAAGCATCACCAATAGAATACAAGAGATGGAAGAGAAAATCTTAGGCACTGAAGATACGATTGCAGAAACTTAGATACATCTCTTAAAGAAAAAGTAAAATTAGAAAAGTTCCAAACACAAAACATCTAAGAAATCAATGACCCCATAAAAAGATGAAAGCTAAGAATAATAGGAATAAATGAAAAAAGAAGATTCCAGGCTCCAAAGTCCAAAATTATTTTCAAGAAAATCATAGAAGAAAAATTTCCCAAGTTAAAGAAAGGGATGTCCAAAAACATACAAGAGGCCTAAAGAACACCAAATAGACTAGACCAGAAAAAAAACCCTCCTATGTCACATCAGAGTCTAAACACTAAATCTAGAGAGCAAAGAAAAAAATATTAAAAGCAGTAAGGGAAAAAGGCAAAGAAACATATAAATGAAGACCTATCAGACTAGATTTCTCAACAGAAAGCATGAAAGCCATCAGGGTCTGGGACAATGTCATGCAGAATCTAAGGGACCACAGATGCCAATCCAGTCTACTATTCCCAGCAAATGGAGAAAACAAACTATTCCATGACAAAACTAAACTTCAAAATATCTACACAGCAAACTGGCCCTACAGCACATACTAGAAGGAAAACTCCAATCCAATGAAAACAACTATACCTAAGAAAACACAGGATACAGATAACTTCACCACCAAAAATTTAAAAGAAAAGAAACATTAAAAGAGTAACACCAGCAACTCTACAATAAAAAGGACCAACATTCATTGGTCGCTATTATCGATAAACATCAACAGACTCAACTCTCCTATAAAAAGACACAGACTAACAGAATGGTTGCAGAAACATGATCCAATATTCTGCTGCATCCAAGAAAAACACCTCTGTAAGAATGATAAACATTACCTCAGAGTTAAGGGCTGGAAAAATGTTTTTCAAGAAAATGGACCCAGAAAACAAGCTGGGGTACCTATTCTAATATCTAATAGAATAGACTTTCAACCAAAATTAATCAAAAAAGATGAGGAGGGGCATTTAATTCTCATCAAAGGAAAAACTCCACCAGGAGGATATCACAATTTTGAATATCTATGTCCCATATACAAGAGCACTGATATTTGTAAGTGAAACATTATTAAAGTTTAAATCACACTGGGGACTGAAGGGCCCTTGAGGTCCACAAAGAGAGCAACAGAACAAAAACTTGAACACATGGGTCTTTTCTGAGACTGATACTCCAACCAAAGACCATTCTTGGAGATAACCTAGAACCACTGCACTGATGCATGACAGCTAAGTGTAGTGTCCAGATGAGGTTCCTAGTAATGGGAACAGAGACTGTCTCTGACATGAACTCAGTGGCTGGCTCTTTGATCACCTCCACCTAAGGGGGAAACAGCTTTATCAGGCCACAGAGGAAGATAATGCAGCCACTCCTAATGAGACCTGATAGGCTAGGGTCAGGTGGAAGAGGTGGGGGGAGAACCTCCCCTATCCGTGGACTGTGGGAGGGGTATCGGAGGAGAAGAGGGAGGTGGGTAGGAGTGGGAGGTGACAAGGGAGGAGGATACAGCTTGGATACAAAGTGAATAAACTGGAATTAATATTAAATTATTTAAAAAAGTAAAAAACTGTGCTCAAAGTCCTTAGTCATCAGGGAAATGCAAATCAAAACAACCTTGAGATTTCACCTTAATACCTATCAGAATGACTAAGTTCAAAAATTCAAGTGACATTACATGCTGGAGAGGATGTGGAACATGAGGAACCCTTCACCATTGCTGGTGGGAAAATAAACTTGTACAACCACTTTGGAAATCAATCTGACCCTTTCTTAGACAAAAAGGAATAGTACTTCCTCAGGATCCAGCTATATAACTCCTAGGCATATATCCAAAATATCCTCAAGTATACAACAAGGACATTTGCTCAACCATGTTCATAGCAGCTTTATTCGTGATAGCCAGAATCTGAAAACAACCCAGATGTCCCTCAACTGAGTAATGGATACAGAAATTATGGTACATTTACCCAATGGAATACTACTCAGCTATTAAAAACAAGGAAATCATGAAATTTGCAGGCAAACGGTGGGACCGAGCGAAGATCATTTTGAGTGAGGTAACCTTGAAGAAGAAAGATATACATGATATATACATTTTCATTAATTTTTATTTTTTATATTAATCAGGTTATTTACTTTGTATCCCAGCCATAGTCCCCTCAGTCATTCCCTCCCAATCCCACCCTCCCTCATCACCTCCCTGCCCCTTTCTAAGTCCACTGCTAGGGGAGGTACTCCTCCCCTTCCATCTGACCCTAGCCTATCAGGTATCTTCAGGACTGGCTGCCATGTCCTACTCTATGGCCTAGCAAGACTGTACCTCCCTCGGGATGGCAGCGGAGGGGAGCTAAAGGAGCCAGTCATTGAGTTCATGTCAGAAATAGTTCTTGTTCCCTTTACTAAGAAAACCCACTTGGTTACTGATCTACCATGGGCTATATCTGAGCAGGGATTCTAGGTTATATCCCTATATGGTCCTTGGTTGGAGAAACAGTCTCATAGAGGACCCCTGTGCCATGATATATTTTGTCTTTGTGGAGCTCCTGTCCTCTCCTGGTCATATTAACTCCCCCTTTTATCGTTTGATTCCCTGTGCCCTGAGGAAGGTTTGGTTATGAGTCACAGCATCTGCTTTGATACACTGCTAGGTAGAGTCTTTCAGAGGGCCTCTGCAGTAGGCTCCTATCCTGTTACTTGTTTTTCCCTACTTCCAATGTCTATCCCATTTGTCTTTCTAAGTGAGGATTGATCATCTTACTCTGGGTCCTCCTTTTTGTTTTTCTTTTTTAAGTGCACATATTTTAGTATGTTTATTCTATCTTCTGGTCTATATAAGTGAGTATATACCGCTTGTGTCTTTCTGCTCCTGGGATACCTCACTCAGGATGATCCTTTCTAGATCCTACCATTTGCCTGCAAATTTCATACTCTCCTTTTTTTAATTGCTGAGTAGTATTCCATTGCATAAAAGTACCACAATTTCTGTATCCATTCCTCAGCTGAGGGACATCTTGGTTGTTTCCAGGTTCTGGCTATTGCGAAAAAAAACTGCTATAAACATGGTTGAGCAAATGTCCTTGTTGTGTACTAGAGCTTCTTTTGGATATATGCCTAGGAGTGGTATAGCTGGATCTTGAGGAAGCACTATTCCTAGTTGTCTGAGGAAGCTCCAGATTGATTTCCAGAGTGGTTGTACAAGTTTACATTCCCACCAGCAGTGGAGGAGGGTTCCCTTTTCTCCACAACCTTTTCAGAATGTGTTGTCACTTGAGTTTTTAACCTGTGCCATTCTAATGGCTGTAAGGTGAAATCTCAGGGTCATTTTGATTTGCATCTCTCTGATGGCTAAGGACACTGAGAATCTCTTTACGTATTTCTCTGCCATTTTATATTCCTCTACAGAGAATTCTGTTTAGCACCATACTTCATTTTTAGTTGGGTCCCTTGATTCATTGCTTTTTAATTTCTTTAGTTCTTTATATATTCTGGATATCAACCCTCTGTCAGATATAGGGTTGGTGAAGATCCTTTCCCAGTCTGTAGTTTGTCATTTTTTTCTGACGACAATGTCTTTTGATTTACAGAAGATTTTCAGTTTCATGAGGTCCTATTTATGGATTGTTGCTCTTAGAGGATGTGCTGTGGGTGTTCTGTTCAGGAAGTTGTCTCCTGTGACAATGAGTTCCAGGCTCTTCCCCACTTTTTCTTCTAACCGATTTAGTGTATCTGGTACATGGTATATACTTACTTATAAGTGGATATATATAATATAGCGTAAACCTTCAAAAATTTGTACACCTAAAGAAACTAAGCAAGAAAGAGGACCCTGGGAAAGATGATCAATCCTCACTTAGAAAGGCGAATGGGATGGACATCTGAAGAGGGAGAAAACAGGGAACAGGACAGGAGCCTACCATAGAGGGCCACTGAAAGTCTTTAACCAGCAGGGTTTCAAAGCAGATGCTGAGACAGATTGCCAAACTTTGGGCAAAGTGCAGAGAAACTTAAGAAAGAAGGGGGAGAAAGAAAGACTTGTAGAGAACTGGAACTCCACAAGGAGAGCAACAGAACCAAGAAATCTGGGCACAAGATCCTTTCTGGGACTGATACTCCAACCAAGGTCCTTGCATGGACATAACCTAGTACCCCTGCTCAGATGGAGCCCATGGCAGCTTAGTATCCAAGTGGGTTCCTAGTAAGGGGCACAGGGACTGTCTCTGACATGAACCCAGCGGCTGTCTCTTTGATCACCTGCCTCTAAGGGGTGAGCAGCCTTACCAGGCCACACAGAAAGACAATGCAGCCATTTCTGATGAGACCTGGTATGCTAGTTTCAGATGGAAAGGGAGGAGGACCTCCCTATTAGAGGACTTGGATAGGGGCATGGGAGGAGTTGAGGGAGAGAGGGTGGAACTGGAGGAGGAGGAAGGGAGGAGACTACAGCTAGGATGCAAAGTAAATAAACTGTAATTAATATTAAAAAAAACAAAACTAAAAAAATAAAATCAAATGAGACATTGACATCAACAAAGTTATATTGAGTTAGACTTTGTATAGGTTTTTGGATCTACTTAATTTTGCTATGTGACATTTTTTATTTGCAATTTTTTTACAATACTGTTTATAAAATTTAAAAACTAGAAATAGCAAAACGGACTAGAAATAGCAAAGCACACAATTTAAGTATGGAAAACACACAAAAAAGGAGCTGATCCTAAGAGAAATGCCCATGAAAAAGAGCCACGTGGTTCCTGATTTTATCTAGACTAGACAGAATAATCAATTTCTTCTAGCCATTTGATTAAATGATTAAACAGCTAAAGATGTCCAGATACTAAAAGCTTCTCCCACAAAATATTAATGTGCCTCATAACCAGGAGACCATTTCCAAAATACGAAGTGAAACCTTCAGAGGCCCACAGCATGGTGCTGTTGCCACATTAGTAAAGACGAGAGGACTTTAAGAAAAGCCTTTGTGTTGTATGGTTTGGAAAAACAAACTACAGATTCTCTACCAAAAAAAAAAAAAAAAAGTAGACATGTGTCCCTGCACAAATCTGCAGGCATGATTGACACAAAGAGCAGTGTGCCCCTGGAGCCAAGTGGTAGCCTGATTTGAGACGTGGAAAACATGGCTGCTGAAAATGTGCTACTGACCAGAACAGAAACAACAGCAGTGTGGTTGTGTTCCTGTGGGTGGCTTCAAGGGATGTGCTTTAAACAGACCAGGCTAAATATCACAATAAAAGACATGGTGGGAAGTATGCTGCACTCCTTTCCTACACTGTTCAACTGAATCTCTGATTAGAAGTTTCAGGAGGAAGTTAACTCTAACAAGCAGTAATCATAGAGGCAGTACTGAGTGGGTTAGCTCTACCCTTTGTCAGGCAGACTCAGGTGAACTGTAAAGGATGAGGGCCACCCAGTCCCACCAGTCTTTTCTATCATTAAAATTGCTCCATGGAATTATGCTACTTGGTGAGCCTAGAAAATCCAAATAGTAGAGGAGTTTCCACAATACTCATGTGGGGGCCAGAGAGCAACTTATGAACGCATGTGCATGCACACGCACTCTCTCTCTCTCTCTCTCTCTCTCTCTCTCTGCAGATATGCATACAATAAATGTAATTTTGAAAAATTTAAATGTAGGGCTGGAGCGACGGTTCAGGGCTTAGTAGTATTTGTTGCTTTTCCATGGTAGTTCACAACCAGCTGTCATGCCAATCCTGAGGGATCTGATGCTCTCTGTTGCCTTCCTTGGGAACCAGGCACACATGTGGTGTGCACACACATAGATGCAGGCAAAACACCCACACATATACACTACAATTAAAACTAAAACTATTGGTAGAAGAGCGAGTAGGAGAAACCTGAGTTTCCTCTGGTGAGAGCATCCAGCTGCAAGATCAGACCCTGGCTCAGCAGGGAGGGAGCCTGAGCTGCATATCTGAAGTCCTCTGTAGGGCTGACTTGTCACTGATGGCCATTCCTTCTGTGCATACATTCTACTTTCCTGGTTTATGCCTTTCTTCCGCAAGGTCGCAGAGTGCCCTCTACAAGTTCTGTTGGGTATTAAAATGTTAAATACTCAGAATGCTCTTAGGTTCAGGAACCTGTCTCTTGTTTTGTTTTGGTTCTGGTTTTACCTTTTGAGACAGAGTTTCACTATGTAACTTAGACTTACCTCAACTTGTTAGCCTTCTACCTCAAACCCCAGTTTCAAGATTGCAGATGTACGTCATCTTGCCTCAGTCTATCTTTTAAAACCTCTTCCATTCTTCCAGGAAAAATAGTTAGGCCTAATCTTAATGTCAGTGTTACTGACTATCTTCATTTTTTTCCACAGACATAGAATATAACGTCATTCTGTTCTAGCAATGGCTACTTGCAAAAACCATAGCTAGGAAGAGCAAAATTGGGTTGAAACCCAGATAACCTGAGGTTTAAACTCACTTGTCCAGACTCCCTCCTCAGATGGACAGCGGCAACAAGCCAGGATTTTAGGGAAACACCTGTTGCTCCCCAAAAGCTGAGACTAGTTCCAACAAAGCTGGAAGAAAAGAGGCAATAACACAAATTCAAATCATTCTTTTAGGCTGCAGAACTAGCCAACTAATGTATTATTCGTAAGTATATGTATTATATATTTCACAAAGAACTAGAAAGGACAAGTACAAAGTACCCTACCTCAAAAAAAGAACAACATTCAAGGAAATGGAAATACCAATATTTCTATTTGATTACTACATATTTTGTTCATGTATTAACTTACCACATTGTGTCCCATGTACATGTATGATTTCTGTATGTCCATTTAAATGGTATTTCATAAAATAAAAACAGTCTCTACAATGTCATTCTACAGGTCCAGGAATCCTAAGCCATGAGGATTGAAAACTTTTAAAGAATGATGTTAATAAAAAATAAAAAAGAATGATATTAATTGACAGATGCCTTTGTCTTAACAATTAGATCTTCCCATAGGCTAAATCAAATGAACAAATCTTTGTCATCATCTTTGCTTAAACACAGCACTCATCTCACAACTTCAGGAAAGACCCCTGATCACCACAGCAAAGCATGAATTGCCTATTAACTGTCTTTTTCATAATTGAGCATATGTATTCATAACATTACAAAGAAAAGAATGACCAAAAATACAAACACAGAGAGAGTAACAACACTTTTGAGAGGTGTTGAGATCCTGAGGATCCTAATTTCGTCCATGAATAGTCTACTAGGGATCTACTTCAAGCAAGTGGTCACTGGTGCAACAATTTGAAGAAATATATCCTTCTTCCAATGTCCATCCCATTTGTCTTTCTGAGTGAGGATTGATCCACAGAGAGCCTCTGTAAGACTCTAACCATTAGTGTATCAAAGCAGATGCTGAGACTCATAACCAAACTTTGGGCAGACTACAGGGAATCTTAAGAAAAAAATGGGGAGATAGTAAGACCTGGAGAGGGCAGGAGCTCCCCAAGGCAAGCAACAAAACCAAAATATCTGGGCACAGGAGTCTTTTCTGAGACTGATACTCCAACCAAGGACTACACATGTTGATAACCTAGAACCCCTGCTCAGATGTGGCCCATGGAAGGTCAGTATTCAAGTGGGTTTCCTAGTAAGGGGAACAGGGACTGGCTCTGACAGGAACTCAGTGGTGGGCCCTTTGACCATCCCCCTTAAGGGGGTAGCAGCTTTTGCAGGGCACAGAGGAGGACAAAGCAGCCAGTCTTATGAGACCTGATTAATTAGGGTCAGATGGAAGAGGAAGAGGACCTCCTCTATCAGTGGTCTTAGAGAAGGGATATGGGGAGGAGATAAAGGAGGGAGAATTGGGTTGGGAGGGAATGAAGGAGGGGGCTACAGCTGGGATACAAAGTGAATAAATTTTTAAAAATAAAAAATTAATTATAAAATGAAAGTGTATATCTTATCCCAAGACTGGTATTCTATCTATCTACCTATCTATCTATCTATCTTATCTATCTATCTATCTATCTATCTATCTATCTATCTATCTATCTGTCTGTCTGTCTGTCTGTCTGTCTGTCTGTCTGTCTGTCTGTCTGTCTATCTATCTATCTATGAGTGAATCTGTCTCTTTACATAACTACATAACTATATATGTATCTATGTATCTATGCATGTATTTATGTGTGTATCTATGAATCTGTATACCTATGTATTTATGTATGTATCATCTATATATCTATCAATGATATATCTATCAAATACCTGTCTATGTATCTATTTATGTATCTATGTAACTATGTATGTATCTATCTATCTATCTTCCTGCCTCCTTGTTTGCCACCTGACTAGTTCTCCTTTGCCGTGAGGTTTGTTCTCTGCCCAGAGCTAAGAGTAATCTAGCCAACCATGAGCCTCTCCAACCATGAGCTAAATGAGCCAAGGTAAATCCTTCTTCCCTTTCTACATGCTTACTCTCAGGTATTCTGTCACAGACACAGAAAAAATGGCTAACATAGGATCATGCCCCCATAAAGCAAATTGAAGAGAATGTAGTGGTATAATCAAATCCATCCTTATAGAAATAAAAAATATTTTAATAAATTAAATCAACAGAAGAATCCTTTCAGGCCAGTTGCATGACTTTTCAAGCCTTATCTCCCACTTAAGGTAGCAGTCTTGCCTATTAAAGGATTAGGCAATATGCAAAGGCATTGTGGTATATAATATCATAATATCCTTCACAGAATATGTAATGTGCTTCAGACCTTGGGTCCCTTTTGTTAAAATGGAGCACAAATGAAATATGCCTGCAAGCATTCTGACTGACTCATGTGCTGGTCTGGGAACATTCTTGAAGAGATGGTGTGTTCACAACACAGGATTGGACCTAGGGGTTCTCAAAAATATAAAAGAAAAGCAATAAGCACTAATAAACTTCAAACAAGGAGTCTGGAGATGTATCACCATGGCAAAGTATGAATCCCATGAATGCTAACCTGGGGTTAGAAACACTTGCTGCTCTTCCCAAAGGACCTAAGCTCAGTCCCCAACCTCTTGTCAGATGCTTCATATATATCTCTTTTTTTTCTTTTTTTATTTATTTATTTTTATATCAATCACAGGTTAGGTACTTTGAATCCCAGGCGTAGCCTCCTCCCTCATTCCCTCCCACCCTCCCACTCCCTCCCTCATCTCCCTCCTCCCCGCCCCCTCCAAGTCCACCAATAGG
>CM053765.1:51922314-51938706 GCA_028658305.1 Pachyuromys duprasi | reverse complement strand
TAAGTGAGTATATACCATATGTTTCTTTCTGCTTTTGGGATACCTCACTCAGGATGATAGTTTCAAGGTCACACCATTTGCCTGCGAACTTCATGATTTCCTCCTTTTTAATTGCTGAGTAGTATCACCCACCAGAATAGCTAAGATCAAAAACTCTAGTGACAACACATGCTGGAGAGGTTGTGGAAAAAGAGGAACCCTCCTCCATTGCTGGTGGGAATGCAAACTTGTACAACCACTCTGGAAATCAATTTGGCGCTTTCTTAGAAAATTAGGAATAGTGATTCCTCAAGACCCAGCTATACCACTCTTAGGCATATACCCAAAAGATGCTCAAGTACACAACAAGGACATTTGCTCAACTATGTTCGTAGCTGCTTTATTTGTAATAGCCAGAACCTGGAAACAACCCAGATGTCCCTCAGTTGAGGAATGGATACAGAAATTGTGGTACTTTTACATATCTATCTCTTAATCCAGCTCTGTGGGATCAGATATCCTCTCCTTGCCTCCAAAGACACCCACATATTTGTAGCATATGCACACAGACACAGAAAAATGTACATCTGTTTTAGAGTACACTTATTAAAGCAATGACAGTGCATTAACAGATTTGGGAAGCTAAGAAGTGTTCAGGCAAGACATCTTCAAAACTAAGAGTTATCTTTTAGGTGAAGTGAGGCACAGAGCTAAGCCCAGAGAATTTCTTGAACTTCTGCCTCTGATCCTCTCCTCCTGGCACATGTGCATATGTTTGGATGGGCACACTGCTAGAGAGCAGAACTGCAGAGCCTCTGTGCTCCAGTAAGGATAAGAGTCACACTGAGCTGGTTTAAAACAGGGTCTACAGACAAATCTTCATGCTGAATGGATGGAGACCCTCGGCTCTTCCTCTCACTCAGTTCTGGCCTTAGAGATTTACAGCTCTCAAGAAATGTCAGTGGATGCTTCCTCTGGGAAAAACCAGCTTCTGAGCAAAGAATGACAGTACTGTTTTACGCTAATTCTTTTAAAAAGCTTTTACTATTTTATAAACGTATGAAAACTCAGATCTTGGAAGGCTAGATTTGTGCCCATAGTTCTAGCCCATTGTAAGGAGCTTCGAATATAGTTAAGCATTCACTAAATGCTTGTTGCATTAAATTTCAGCCAAAAAATTGCTAAGCATGTAATATTTACTGCTATTAGCAGACATAGAATTCTATTGTATCACTTCTCTTCTCCCTCTCTCTGTCTCTCTGTCTCTGTCTGTCTCTCTGTGTGTCTCTCTCTTTCACTGTTACTCTCTGTGTCTCTCTGTCTCAGTCCCTCTGAATCTTTCTTCTCTCTTTCTACCTCTTCTGTCTTTCTCTCTTCTTTCACTCTTTCTTTTACATAGAGTTGACACAGGGACTTACGTTGTAGCCCAAACCAGCCTGGCTTCACACTCATAACCCCCCTAGCCCAGCTTCCCAAGTATTGGGATTTGAGGCATTGGTCACTATACTCCTCTATGTGTGTATGTACATGTGTGTGTGTGTGTGTGTATGTGTGTGTGTTTAATGGCCAATGCACACAATGAGCTAGGCAAGCTGGCTGGCAAGGCTCAGGATCCACCTGCCTCCACCTCCTCAGTACTGAGATTACAAGCATCCATTACCACACCCAGTTTTCTTTTTTACCTATGATATTCTGATAGGAAAGCAAAAGAAAGGGATTTGATACCAAAAGGCATTCTCATTTTCTGCATTATATATTCTATAAAGTTTTTTTTAAGAGTGTATTGGTTTTGTAAATCAACAACAAAAAACTTCTCTAATGGAAAGATTATTGAGGCCAAATAAGTTTATTTGATGCCTCATCATAAAATACTTTTATGGATTAATTTTTATTGACATTGAACAATGTCATCTCTAGGTCTGATATTTTCCCCTTTTCCCCATTTATTTATTTACTTAATCTCTTTACAGCCTGGTACCACTCCCCACACTCCTCTCCTTCCCTCATGTCCTCTCCTCTCTTTCTCCTCTCTCCTCCTCCTCAGAAAAGGGGAACCCCCAAGGAGTATCAGCCTTCCAGACACCTCAAGATACAGCAGAGCTAAGTGCGTCCTCTTCCACTGGGGCTTGATAAGAAGTCCCAGCTGGGGAAAATTGGCAGGCAAGAGTGTAAGAGACAGCCCCTACTCCCATTGTTTGGGGGACCGCATGTTGATCATGCTGCACTTCTGCTACATATATTTAGGGGGTCTAGGTCCAGTCCAAGCATTCTCTTTGGTGGGTGGGTGGTTCAGTCTGTGAGGGCCCATGGACCCAGGTTATTTGACTCTGAGTCTTCTTGTGGTGTCCTTGACCTCTCTGGCTCCTTCTATCCTTCCTCCCATTCTTCTACAGAACTCCCCAAACTCAGCTTATTCTTAGACTGTGGATCTCTGCATCTGTTTCCATCAGCTGCTGGATGAAGGCTCTTGGAAGACAGTTATGCTAGGCTCCTCTCTGCAAGCTTAGCAGAGTATCATTAGCAGTGACAAGAGTTGGTTCTCTTTGAAGGAGTGGGTCTCAAGTTGGGCCAGGCATTGGTTTACCATTCCCTCAATCTCTGCTCCATCTTTACCCCTACATTTCTTGTAGGTAAGACACATTTTGGGTCAAAGATGTTATGGGTGAGTTGGTGTCCCCCTCCCTCCACTGGTAGTCTCACTTGACTATGGGAGGTGGTGACTTCAGGCTCCTGAATCCCCACTGCTTGGAGTCTCAGGTACAGCCACACCCACAGACTCCTGGGAGCCTCCCCTGTCCCAGAGATGGCCCTCTCCACTGATATCCTTTCTCCCAGTCCTCTCCTTCACCTTCCCTCGCCCTCTCTCCCCTGCTCTCCACACACATGACCCCCACTCCTGTTACTCTCCCACCCCCTCTCCCATCCAGTTCCTTTCCTCTGTCGACTTCAAATTTTGCTTTATTTCCAATTCTGAGTGAGATTCAAGCATCTTCCCTTGGGCATCCCTTGGCTTCTTTGTGTCTGTGGATTGTATCATGGTTACCCTTTTTGGCTAAAATTCACTTATAAGTGAGTAATAATGTGTGTCTTTTTGGGTCTGTGTTACCTCCCTCAGGATGATCTTTTCTACTTCTAGCCATTTGCCTTCAAATTCCATGATGTCTTTGCTTTTAATAGCTGAGTAGTATTCCTCTGTGTAAATGTACTGTTTTCTTTTTCCATTATTGAGGGACATCTAGGTTGTTTCCAGATTCTGGGTATTACAAATAAAGCCAGTATAAACATAGTTGAGTGTGTGTCCTTATGGTATGGTGGAGCATATTTTGAGTGTATGCCCAGGAGTGGTAAAGCTGGGTCTTTACGTAGAGCTATTCCTAATTGTCTCAGAAACCTCCAGATTGATTTTCAATCTGGATATACAAGTTTGCACTCCCACCAGCAATAGAGGCCTGTTCCTCTCTATCCAAAACCTCAACAGCAAGTGTTGTCACTTGAGTTTTTGATCATAGCCATTATGAGGGGTGTAAGATGGAATTTTAGAGTTGTTTTATTTGCATTCCTCTGATGACTAAGGACACTGAACATTTCTTTTAGTGGTTTGTATGTGTGTGTGTGGCCATTCAAAATTTCTCTGTTGAGAATTCTCTGTTTAATCAGATTATTTGTTTGGTTGGTGTTTAATTTCTTGCATTCTTTATACACACTTGGGTATTAGCCCCCTGTCAGATATAGGGTTGGTGAAGACCTTTTCACAGTCTATAGAATGACTTTTTATCCTAGTAACAGTGTTCTTTGCCTTGCAGAAGCTTTTACATAAGGTTTCATTTATTAATTTTTGAGCTTAGCGCCTGAGCTGTTTGTGTTTGTTCAGAAAGTTGACTCCTGTAACAGTGAGTTCAAGGATTTTTCCACTTTTTCTTTTATTAGAGTTAGTGTATCCAGTTCTGTGTTGAGGCCTTTGACAACTTGAACTTGAGTTTTGTGGGGGGTAATAAAAATGGATCTATTTGCATTCTTCTACATGCATCCATCCAGTTAGACCAGCACCATTACATGAATGCTGGGAACTGAAATTAGGTTCTCAAATTTATCTGGCAAGCCTAACCTCTCTTCCGAGATTCTAAAGCCTGAATCTTGGAGTTTGTTTGTTTATTTGTTTTTGTTCTGTTTTTATAGTACATGCAGGCCAGAGTAGGATGTTGGCTGTCCTGCTCATTCTCCAACTTATGCCTCTGAGACAGAGAGTCTCATTAAACCTGGAGCTAGGCAGACAGCAAACCAAACTCCAACATTCCACTTGTCTCCACCTTCATAGCACTGAGGTGCACAGCCACACCTGGGTTTTCTGTGGGTGCTGGGAGCTGAACTTGAGGCCTGTCACTTGCACAGCAAGCTCCCTTAACCATTGATTATGTCTCCAGCTTGTATAGTCCAAGTCTTGATGATCAAATCTGTTCAGTCACAATGTCTAAGTCCAAGTAACAAGGAGAGCCCAAGGGAGGTTGTCCTTGAATTTCTCTCAGATGGGGAAATAAAATAGACAGTGGAAGAGGAATTAGAAAGGGAACTGGATAGAAGATGTTGTGGAGAGGGAAATGAGTGTAAATATCATAGGTGGGGAGAGTCAGGAAGGGAGATTTGAGGGCCTAGAGAGAAAAGGGAAACTAAAGGCAGGGAGACTACTGAGACAAGCTGGAGACCTGTGACAGGGTAGGCTATAGGGAAGATATAGGGATGAGTCTAGCTGAGCCTTCTAGCAGTGGGAGACACCAGACTTAAGGAAGCCACCTTCCATCCAGGCAGGACCAATAGTGATGGTAGGGAACACCAATCAACCTACAAAACCTTCAAACAAAAATTTGCCCTACCTACAAGATGGCGGAGATAAAGCTAGAGTAGACACTGACAGTATGACCAACTAATACCTGGCCCAACCTGACACCCCTCCCCTCACAGTAGAGAGATAACCCCTGATACCATTAACCATACAGTGCTGTTTACAGACAAGAATCTAACTTCACAGTTCTCTGAGAGCCCGCATCCACTCACCCAGCTGATGGAATCAGGTGCTGAAACTTACAGCCAAGTATCAGGCAGAACTTAGGGAGTCCTGTGAGAGAGTGAGAGGGAAGGATAGAGGACTAGGAGGGGACAAAAACATTACAAGAAGACCAACAGAGTCAACTAACCTAAATCCATGGGCCCTTACACAGATGGAAGCAGCAACCAAAAATCATATATGAACTGCATGCAGGCCTGCTACACACACGTAACCTATGGGCAGTTTGATCTTCATGTGGGTCCCTTAGTGAGTTTAGAGGGTACTATTTATGACATGGACTCTGTTGCCTGCTTTGGATTACTTTGCCTTGTCTGGCAGTAATGAGTGAGGAGGAGCCCAACCCTCATCAAATTGATGTGCTGGGATAGGTTGCTAGTGGGGGGGAGGGCACCTCTTTTCTGGGGACAAGGGGAGAGGGATAGGGTGAAAAGGGTGGGAGGGAGGGAACTAGAGGAGAGGACAGATGGGGGCTATGATCAGGATGTAAAGTAAATATATAAATTAAAAATAAAAATATTTTTTAAACTTCCTAAGTCCAACTAGAACCCAAAACCCAACCAAAATTTCCCTATTTACTACGCTCACAGGGAACAGATAAGCCATTCCTTCCTTCTCTTATCTCCCTATGGCATGGGGTTTTGAAGCCCACTTTGTATACTGTGATGAGGACAGAGTTCATCCTCATATTAAAGATTATAATAGCTTGAGCACATGGCCAACACTCCATACAAGCCTGTTATACTCTCTCAGGCCAATTTAGTAATATTATCATGACCTTCTAAAATATTAATAAACATAACTTTAAATTTGAAAATATTTAAAGTGCTTCTAATACATTTTGTTGTTCAGGGTTAACCCAATTATGTTCTACACTACTTTTAAAAAGAAAAAAAAAGTAGATGGAGGGCTGAAAAGATGGCTCAGTGGTTAAGAACAGTGGTTGCTTTTCTAGAGGTTATGAGTTCAATTCCCAGGAATCACTTGGTGGCTCACAACCACTCTAATGGACCCTGATGTCCTCCTCTGGTAAGCGGGTGTACATGCAGATAGGTTATTCATATACCTTAAATAGATAGATAGATAGATAGATAGATAGATAGATAGATAGATAGATAGATAGATAAACAATAGGTGGGGGACGGGTATCCAAGATGGCGGCATCAGGAGGACACTGCATCTGAGGAGCAGAACAGCAACATCGTACAGCAACCAAGAGACTGAACTCTGGGCCCTAAAACAACAGTGATCATGTTTTCCCCATGAGAGGAAACTCCATGATGCGGGAATCAGTCGGGTCCACTCTCAGGTCACCCAGCCAGAACCCAGAAGAGATCCCAGGTTGAGCAGGCACTCGGTCATCAGACTAGATTCATATGCCTGTGTGTCCTGATCACCTTCCCAGGCTGAATGGTGGGCACAAAATTACCAGAGACTGGGAGTCCCATTCACAAGAAAAACCCACAGGAAAGGTAGGAAAAGGGAGTGACCTCAGGTCACCCAGTCTATCCCTGGAAAAGGTCTCACAGACCTGCAGGCATGCAGCCACCAGACTTGAGCAGGACTCCAACAACTATCATAGAGACTTGCTGTACACCTGACTCTCCATCAGGCAGAACTGAACACCCCAGGGCATCAGAGAATGGGTTTCCCTGTCGGGAGAAAAACCTACAGGGAAGGAAGCAAATGGGGACTGACTTCAGGTTACCCAGTCTATCCCTGGAAAAGGTCCCGTAGACCAGCAGGCTCATACCGCCAGCCCAGAGACCTGCTGTGCACCTAACTATCAGTAAAAGACAGAACTGTGCACCCTAGGGCATCAGAGAGTGGGAATCCCTGTAAGGAGAAAACCCCACAGGGAGGGAAACATCTTAGAGCACTTAGCTGACCTCCCCCAGCCCCCCCCCGCAAGTACATATGGGAAAGTTCTCAGGAAAAGGTCTCAGGTTCCGCCCAGTAACCAGCTTGGAGCCACCACATGCAAGTGCCTGCATGCTCTACATGCCACCCCAAACACCACAGACTGGTCCTTCCTGTTGGGAGAAAACCCCATTGTGGGGGAAATATCTGGCCCTACCTCAGGCACTTAGCTCCAGAAAACTTTCTGGCTATCCACAAGCTCCTGACTATAACCTCCAGCTGCATGCATGAGAGCAGAGCTCACCTGCCACTGACTACCACTTGGGTACTGGGGCACAGAGTCCCAACCTCAGACCTACAGAAGCCTAGCATCTGTGAGATCAACCTGCAGATACTGCTCCAAGGGGCAACCAGTTATCCCTAATTAAACTGACCAAACCACAGGGCACCCAGGTTACAGCAGCAGCTCACTAAATTTACAGTAGGGAAACCCAGAAGCAGGGTAGCTGTCTCCAGGACTTCTCCGGGTGAGAAGAGAGCCTTCTTGACTAACAAGGACCACAGTTTCCACTCCTGAGGTGAGTTGTGGCACTTCCTGAAAAAAACAGGTCATTCAGTGACCATACCCAAAATGTTGAGGAGGCTTCCTTCAGAAAATTCATCTTCCTGCCAAGGGGATTCTCTCCACCACAGGATTCCAGGAACCACCAGAAACTAACACCCAACACCTAAGACAGCCCAGTGGGTAGAGGCTAGTGTAAAAGCTCAACCAACCAAAGACAGAGCAATATGGCATCTCCAGAACACAGTTATCAAGGGGCAAGCAGCCCTGGACCCCCCAGCCTAATGGAAATTCAAGAAGATGACCTAAAATCTATGCTTATGAAGAGGATATTAGAGGAAACAAATAAAATGTGTGAAGAACTAGAGGAAGATAAGGTCAAACAGATTATGGCCATCCATAAAGAAATACAGGAAGATAAAGACAAAGAGATTATGGCCATTCATAAAGAAATACAGGAAGTTGCAGCAAAACAGTTTGTGGACTTTAGAGAAGAAGTGCTTAAATCACTGAAAGAAATAAAAGAAACAGAGGATTGTTCAAACAAACAGCTGAAGGAATTGAAGGAAAAACAGGAAGGAAAATATAGACAGGTGAAGAAAGTCAACAAAGCAACTGATATGAAGATAGAATTAGAAAAATTAAACCACAAATGAAGGAAATTGTGGAGAGAAAGAACTTAAGGAAGAAAACAGGAACTTCAGAGGTAAGCATAACCAATAGACTACAACAGATGGAAGAAATAATTTCAGGTATGGAAGATACAATGGAAGAAATCAATGTATCCATCAAAGAAATAGTTAAATCTAAAAAATTCCTGACACAGATCATCCAAGAAATCCAAGACAACATGAAGAGACAAAACCTAAGAATAATAGGAATAGAAGAAAAATAAGATTCCCTCTTCCAAGGCCAGAAAACATTTTCAACAAAATCATTGAAGAATATTTCCCCAACTTAAAGGAGAGGCCTATGAGAATACAAGAGGCCTGCAGAACACCAATAAATTAGATCAGAAAAGAAAATCCTCCCGCCACATAATAATCAAAACAGTAAGTAAACAGAACAAAGAAAAAAAATACTAAAAGCTGCAAGGGAAAACGGCCAAGTAACATATAAAGGCAAACCCATCAGAATCACATCTGACTTCTCAACAGAGACTATGAAAGCCAGAAGAACCTGGACGGATATCATGCAGACCCTAAGAGAACACAGATGTCAGCCGAGGCTACTATAATCTCCTCATAGATGGAGAAAACAAGATATTCAATAACAAAAACAAATTTCAACAATACCTGCACACAAATCCAGCAATACAGAAGACACCAAAAGGAAAAATACAACCCAAGAAAACTAACTACTTTCAAGAAAACACAGGAAATAATTAACCTCATTACAGCAAAACAAAAAGTAACCAAGCACCCAAATTTATTACCACAGCCAACATCAAAATCAAAGGATCTAACAGCCACTGGTCATTAATCTCTCTCAACATCAACGGACTCAATTCTCCAATAAAAAGATATAGACTAAGAATGGATGCATGAACAAGACCCAACAATCTGTTGCATACAAAAAACACACCTAAGTCACAAAGACAGACATTGTCTGAGAGTAAAGGGGTGGAAGATGGTTTTCCAAGCAAATGGACCCAAGAAGTAAGCAGGAATAGCCCTTCTAATATCTGAAAAAATAGACTTTCAATCAAAATTAATAAAAAGAGATGGGGAAGGACACTTCATACTCATCAAGGGAAAATTCTACCAGGAAGACACCACAATACTGAACATCTATGCCCCAAATACAAGGGTACCCACATTTGTAAAAGAAATATATTAATAAAATTTAAAGCACACATAGATCCCCACACATTAATAGTGGGAGACTTCAGCAGCCAAATCTCAACAAAGGACAGGTCAAAAAAAATTAAACAAAGAAACAATGTCTCTGACCGAGGTCATGAATAAAATGTACCTAACAGACATCCACAGAACCTTACACCCAAACACAAAAGAATTTACCTTTTTCTCAGCACCTCATGGAACCTTCTTCAAAATAGACCATATAGTTGGTCACAAAGCAAGCCTCAACAGATACAAGAAGTTTGAAGTAATCCCTTTTATTCTATCTGATCACCATAGACTAAAGCTGGACCTCAACAACAACAGAAATAGCAAAAAGCCTACACACACATGGAAACTGAACAACTTGCTACTAAATGACAGCTGGGTCAGGGAAGAAATAAAGAAATTAAAGTCTTCCTAGAATTCAATGAAAATGAAGGCACAACATACCCAAACTTATGGGACACAATGAAAACAGTGATAAGAGGAAAGTTCATAGCACTAAGTTCCTTCAAGAAGAAATTTGAGACATCTCATTCAAGCAACTTAATGGCTCACCTAAAAGCCCTAGGGGGAAAAATAAAGAAGCAGACACACAAAGAGGAGCAGACAGCTGAAAATAATCAAACTCAGGGCTGAAATCAATAAATTAGAAACAAATAAAACTATTCAAAGAATCAATGAAACCAAGAGCTGGTTCTTTGAGAAAATCAACAAGATAGACAAACCTTTAGCCAAAATATCTAAAAGGCAGAGAGACACTATCCAAATTAACAAATCAGAAATGAGAAGGGGGAAATAACAGCAGACTCTGAGGAAATCCAAACAATTATTAGGACTTACTTCAAAAGTCTATATGCCACAAAATTTGAAAATATAAATGAAATGGACAATTTTCTTGATCAATTCCACTTACTAAAGCTGAATCAAGATCAGGTAAATCAATCAAATAGTCCTATAACCCCTAAAGATGTAGAAGCAGTCATCAAAAATCTCCCATCCAAAAAACGTCCAGGACCAGATGGTTTCAGCACAGAATTCTACCAAACCTTCAAAGAAGAGCTAACTCCAATTCTCTTCAAACTATTCCATAAAACAGGAATAGAAGGAACACTACCAAACTCATTCTGTGAAGTCACAGTCACCTTGGGACTTAACCTTACAAGGACCCAACAAAGAAAAACACTTTCAGGCCAATCTCTCTTATGAACATTGATGCAAAAATGCTCAACAAAATACTTGGAAAACGAATACATGAACACATCAAAGATATCATCCACCATGACCAAGTAGGCTTCATCCCAGGTATGCAGGGGTGGTTCAATATATGGAAATCCATCAATGTGATCCACCACATTAACAAACTGAAAAAAAGCTCACATGATAATCTATTTAGATGCTGCAAAAGCATTTGACATAATCCAATATCCATTCATATTTAAAGTATTGGAGAGATCACAGATAAAAGGCACATATCTAAACATAGTAAAGGCAATATACAGCAAGCATATAGCAAACATCAAACTAAAGGGAGAATAACTTAAAGCAAACCCACTGAAATCAGGGTTAAGGCAAGGCTGCCCATTTTCTCCATATCTCTTCAACATGGTTCTGGAAGTCCTTGCTAGAGCAATAAGAAAATTGAAGGAGCTCAAGGGGATACAAATATGAAAGGAAGAAGTAAAATATCACTATTTGCAGATGATATGATAGTATACCTGAGTGACTCCAAAAAGTCTACCAGGGAACTCCTACAGCTGATAAACACCTTCAGCAAAGTGACTGGATACAAAATTAACTCAAAAAAAGTCAGTAACCCTCCTGTATACAAAAGACAAAAGGGCTGAGAAAGAAATTAGTAAAACAATACTCTTCACAATAGCCACAAAAGACTTAAAGTACCTCTGTGTGACCCTAACCAAGCAAGTCAAAGACTTGTATGAAAACAATTTCAAGTCTCTGAAGAAAGAATTAGAAGAAGTTATGAGAAGACTGAAAGATTTCCCATGCTCATGGCTTGGCAGAATTAACATAGTAAAAATGGACATCTTACCAAAAGCAATCTACAGATTCAATGCATTTTCCATCAAATTACCAACACAATTCTTTACAGAGCTTGAAAAAAAAATTCTCAACTTTATATGGAATAACAACAAACCCAGAATTGTTAAAACAATCTTCTACAATAAAAGATCTTCTGGAGCTCTGTCCCTGATCTCAAGCTGTACTATAGAGCAACAGTAATAAAAACTGCATGGTACTGGCATAGAAACAGAATGGTAGATCAATGGAACCGAATAGAAGACTCATAAATAAACCCACACACTGATGGACACCTGATTTTTGACAATGATGCTAAAACCATACAATGGAAAAAAGATAGACTCATCAACAAATGGTGCTGGATGTCTACATGTAGAAAAAGGCAAAGAGATCCATACTTATCACCCTGCACAAAACTAAAGTCCAAGTGGATCAAACACCTCAAAATAAAACCAGACACACTAAATTGGGTAGAAGAAAAAGTGGGGAAGAACCTTGAACTTGTTGGTACAGGAGACAACTTCCTGAACAGAACACCAGCAGCACAGATTCTAAGAGCAACAATCAATAAATGGGACCTCATGAAACTAAAAATCTTCTGTAAAACAAAGGACACTGTTGTCAGAACAAAACGACCATCTACAGACTGGGAAAGGAACTTCACCAACCCTATATCTGACAGAGAGCTAATACCCAGTATATATAAAGAAAAAGAAGTTGAAAAGTAACAAATCAAGTAATCCAATTAAAAAATAACGAACAGAGCTAAACAGAGAATTCACAATAGAGGAATATCAATCGGCAGAGAAACAAAGACATGCTGAATGTCATTAGCCATCAGGGAAATGCAAATCAAAATGACCCTGAGATTTTACCTTAAGCCCGTCAGAATGGCCAAGATTAAAAACTCAAGTGACAACCAACACATGCTGGAGGTGGTTGTGGAGAAAGGGGAACCCTCCTCCTCTGCTGGTAGGAATGTAAACTTGTACAGCCACTCTGGAAATGAATTTGGTGCTTTCTCAGACAATTAGGAATAATGATTCCTCAAGACCTAGCTATACCACTCCTAGGTATATATCCAAAAGAAGCTCAAGGACATTTGCTCAACCATGTTTGTAGCAGCTTTATTTGTAGTAGCCAGAAGCTGGAAACAACCCAGTTGCCCCTCAACTGGGGAATGGATGCAGAAATTGTGGTACATGTACACAATGAAATATTACTCAGCAATAAAAAACAAGGGAATCATGAAATTTGCAGGTAAATGGTGGGGTCTGGAAAGAATCATCCTAAGTGAGCTATCCCAGAAGCAGAAAGACACACATGGTATATACTCACTCATATAGACATATAATATAGGATAAACCTACTAAACTCTGTACACCTAAAGAAACTTATCAAGAGGGAGTATTCTGGCTAAAATGCCCAATCTCCATTCAGAAAGGCAAAGAGGATTGACATCAGAAGAAGGAGGAAACAGAGAACAAGTTAGGAGCCTGCCACAGAGGGCCTCTGCAGGCCTCTGCCCTGCAGACTATCAAAGTAGATTCTGAGACCTTTGGCCAACTGTTGGGTAAGAGTGAAGGTTATCTTATGAAAGAAGTGGGAAATAGTAAGATCTGGAGAGGACAGGAGCTCCACTAGGAGAGTAACAGAACCAAAAAATCTGAGCACAGGGATGTTTCCTGAGACTGACACTCCAACCAAGTACCATGAATGGAAATAACCTAGAACCCCTGCATAGATGTAGCCTATGGCAGGTCAGTGTCCAAGTGGGTTCCATTGTAATGGGAACAGGGACTGCCTCTGATATGAACTGATTGGCCTGCTCTTTGATCACCTCACCCTGAGGGGGGAGCAGCCTTACCAGGCCACAGAGGAAGATAATGCAGCCACTCCTGGTGAGAGCTGATAGACTAGGATCAGAAGGAAGGGAAAGAAGACCTCCCCTGTCAGTGGACTTTCGGAGGGGCATGAGTGGAGATGGGAGAGAAAGGGAAGGTTTGGGAGGGGAGGAGGGAGGGCACTATAGGGGGATACAAAGTGAATAAAGTTTAATTAATTAAAAATTAAAAAAATAGGTGGGGAAGGCAGTTTAGCACTTAAAATAATATAAAGATCTTGGTATGTAGCACAGTTGATAGAATACTTGACTAAAATGCACAAAACCATAAGTTTGATTTCATAAAACCAGGCATGCTGGTAAATGCCCATAATCCCTGCACTGAGAGAAAAGCAGGAGCTGGAGAATCAGAAATTGTGGTCATTGTCAATTGTAAAGCACGTCTGAAGCCAGCCGGGCCTACAATAGCATTCTGTCTCAAAAATTTAATAGTAATAACTTAGAAAACCTTATAATGTACAAGTTTAAAAATATTCTGTTTTATTTTTATAATTTTTCACATTCCCTAGACCAAAAATAAATAAATAAAAATAAAGAGTGGCTCAGATCAGATTGATTTTCTGCTGTCAGTTCTGGGAAGCTATCTGTGGTTTTCTTCAATATCCATTAAAATTAGCTTTTGATAAGCATCTGTAAGTGATTTTAAGGGCTTACAGAGCAAAGGTACCTTGGGAGTTCTTGGCAAGTCTGTACCTGCACCAAGGATTGGCAGCAATTCAGCAATGGGATGGCCAAATCATCCACCTTTCCTCTAAGTGAGCAGTCAGGGTCTAGAGGGAGAATGGTAAGAAAGGCAGAAGCCAGGAGTCCTTTATCTTTTTTCCTCATAGATGAGATCATTCTCAAAATGTTTACTTGTTGAAAAACAATCATTCTAAAACAAAAACAAAATATAAATAAGAGGGAAAGTGTCGGTGACTATGATAGTGGCCTTCCCCTCCACTACAGAGAGATAAAAGTGAAGAGCAGGAAACAGGGAGAGAACACAGACTAGCAGTGTCTGTGTTCATCTCCCTCTTCCTACATCCCCAATTTCCTATATGCTGAGACCTTCTATGAAGACTTCCTCACAGGGCAAAAAAATAACCTGCTTGAACTCTACTTTCTTCTCTTGGTTCCCACTGATGAGTCTGCCTCCCTAGCAGCCCCCAATGCTAAGGATGTTCACATCTGCACAGATCCTTCAACCCATGGAGACTCTACAAATGCCTTCTATACCAACACACACTCACACACACACACACACACACACACTCACACACACACACACACACACACACACACATTTTCAAATAACTAATTGGCCCTGTAAGGCCCAGGTCACTTCTGCCTCAATCTTTTATGTACTTCCAAGATGGATCATCAAAGGAGACTTTGATTTTAAGAATCACTATGTGCCCCTCTAGCTGCCAGCAAAATGATGTGTAAAAGAACTGGGACTGTTTCAGTCATGAACTCGATGGCTGGCTCTTTGACCCTCCCCCATACACGCCAGGGAGTAACAGCCTGGCCAGGTCCCAGGGGAGGACATTGCAGCCAGCCCTGAGGAGACAAGATGATCTGGGGTCGGTGGACTTGGAGGGGTCAGGGAGGAGATGAGTGAGGGATGGGGAGAGTGGGAGGGAATGAGGGAGGGGGCTACGCCTGGGATGCAAAGTACCTAACATGTGATTGATATAAAAATAAATAAATTACATTAAAAAAATAAAAAAAGAAATATGATTCTAAAATAAAGTAAGATTCATTCTTGTCTCTGTGCCTATGACTTCCAACTATCATCTTGGATACTACAGTGAACCACCTGCATGGAAGGCTTTTGGCTTTGGCACATGAGCCAATGTACTAATATCTGAGCTTTATATGGGGAGGAAGGGGAATCTCATGAAATGAAAACAGTAGAAATGAAACAAATCTGAATATTACAGACAAGACAAACAAGGATCCTTTATTATGAATCCACTTGAGCCAGCTGAATTGATCCAAGGGAGCCAATGCAGACCAGAGGTGACCAGTCCATTCATGTCACAAAGGCACAGGAGGTGATGCTTCTCTTCTGGGTGTGAGCTAACAATTGAAAACCGTACATTAGTCACAGCTATGGTTTCAGAAGGCGTTCTTGTACAGGAACTCCTTGCGCCTGGTGGGTTCACCTTAACCCAGGAACTGCTAAGTTATTCATCATCTTGCATGAACACTCTAGGCTCATGACTGAGCCTGAGCCTCATAATAAGGTTGAGCAGCTCTAGGTGCTTGAGCTCCAAATAAAGAGCAAGTGTGGGATAGAAACATATCCACTTCACTGAGCAATAGGCCAAGTTCATGCTGCACTAAAATCTTGGATAAAACATTTTTCAGATGATAAACCTGTCCTGGTGCATGGCTGAGCAAAGTCTGACTCAGAGACAAAAATCATAAAAGAGACAGATGCAATATGAAGACAAAATTCCAGGCCTTTTATTTGAATTTAGCCATCCATCAGATAGCAGTGAGCTCCATCAAGGAGTCAATGCTTTTAGCAAATGCAGCTTCAAGTTCAACTGACATACCTGAGGTATTATCTTCAGTAAGCTAGTGGGAAGCTAATAATGTATTGCACAGCTGTATGACCTCCAAACTTTGCTTTTTTTAGAGCAACCAAGAGTAAATGCTATAATTTCGCACTGCGTTTTTATCTGGAATCTGAGTTGATCAAATTTTATAGGATGAGGACTTTTTTCCTTGATAATAACTCCCCTTGAATTGTTTATCATTTGCATGGCCATCTAGAACCCTACTAGCTTTAGCTTATCTTAGTTACAGGGAATCGTAATCTCTAAATCTTCTGGCCTCGTGGCCTTTATGTTGTTTTGTGGCAAAATTCTTGAGAGAGTACAACAGCTACTCTCAGAGGCAGATAAAAACATGCACCCTGCATACAGATATCCAGTTGGACCAGCACCATTTGTTGAACATGCTGTCTTTTTTCCATTGAATGGTTTTGGCTTCTTTATCAAAAATCAAGTTTCCATAGGTGTGTGGGTTCATTTCTGGGTCTTCTATTCGGTTCCACTGATCCACTATTCTGTTATTATGACAATACCATGCAGTTTTTATTACTATTGCTCTGTAGTACAGCTTGAGGTCGGGGATGGAGATACCTCCG
>CM053765.1:51900559-51919844 GCA_028658305.1 Pachyuromys duprasi | reverse complement strand
GGTGGACTTGGAGGGGGCGGGGAAGAAGGAGATGAGGGAGGGAGTGGGAGGGTAGTAGGGAATGGGGGAGGGGGCTACACCTGGGATTCAAAGTACCTAACCTGTGATTGAGATAAAAATAAATAAATTAAAAAAAAAAAGACATGCACCCTGATTTAAGAGGTAACAAGCTAGGGATCCAGAGTTTGCTGGCCTTTTGTCTCCTTAAAATGGCTCCTGTGAGCTCCACAAGGAGAGCGACAGAACCAAAAGGGAAAGGGCTCTTCTCTCTGAGATTGAAAGTGCAACCAAGGACCATTCATGAAGATAACCTAGAACCCCTGTACAGATGTAGTCCATGGCAGCTCAGTTTCCAAGTGGGTTCCCTAGTAAGGGGAACAGGGCTGACTCTTACATGAACTCAGTGGCTGGCTCTTTGATCATCTCCTCCTGGGGAGGAGGGCAGCCTTACCAGGCCACAGAGAAAGGCAATATCCTGATGACACCTGATATTCTAGCATCTGATAGAAGGGGAAGAGGACCTCCCCTATCAGTGGACTCAGGGAGGCACATGGGAAGAGAGGAGGGAGGGAGGAAGGGCTTGGGAGGGCAAAAAGGAGGGGACTACAGGGGGATACAAAGTGAATAAATTGTAATAAATAAATAAATAAATACATAAATAAATAATATAAAAAAAGAAAAGTGGCTCCTGTGTGGCTCACGTTGTGTAATACAAAGTTATCCACATTTAGACATTACATCAGTAAAATTTGGAGGTATGGGTTCAACTGAAGCAAACAAGTTGTCATTTGAAACCAGTTGTGATGTTGTACCCCTATAATCTCACCATGGGTGTGCTAGGGTCAGGAGGATCAAGAGTTCAAAACCAGCCTCAGGAACATACAAAGTTCAAGACCAGCCTGAACTAAATGAGATCCTGTCTCAAAAAGCCAAAATTATGACCCAGAAATCAATGAGCTATTATATCAAGACTCAGGAAAGTGACAGAGTAGGTTATAAGAGTGACAAAGGCTGGCAGACAGCAGCAAAGAGCAGGAAAGAGTTTTCAAAATCTGTAGTGCCCTCCTGGTACAGTTCTCAGTTGATATTTCCCATTCTCAGGTGACAATCACTTGTGTCAAGTTAACAAAAGCTAACCAGCCCGGTTGTCTACATAAATTTTCCTGTCTTTATGTCTATTGAAATACACATTTAGTTTTTTCCCACCCAGGTCATGTGACTCAGTGGAGACTGACTGTGTTTCAGCTCCAAGGGTAACTTCTGATTAATCTCAATTGATAATGGTAATTCAGCTTCCTCCTTTGGGAATTGGCTCAGAACCAAAGCTTAAATCTAACAGTGTGTGACCATGCTTCATAATCGCTACTGACTCGGGTCAACAAAACTTAACCTTGTCCCACCAAAGGAGTCTATGGTTGAGACAGCTCCCTCCACACTGAATGCGAGCAAGGAAGCATGAGACCCACAAGCAACTCTCCGTCTCTCCATCATGGGGAAAGTCATCTAAAGATCAGCCAACACATGCAGGAAAAAGAGGTGGGAAATTAAAACAGCTAAGACAGCCCTGGTCAGGGCGAGGAGCACTTTGCCTTCAGACTTTCTGTTCCAAACTAACAAATGCCCTCAGGAACTAAGCTTGGCTGAATCTAAGTTTCCTTCATGTGTAGCTAAAAACATTCTGATTGACACTATTTTTTACTGATGCTTTATAAGGAAAGACAGCTATATACTTAAAGAAAATATCTGAAGTTGACCCACCAAACTGAATTCACATTAACCTCAAGCAAATGATGATGGGCACTGTGGGAACCAACAATGCCAAAATAAAGTGCTGTGTCCCACAGTATGTAATTCTGGTCTTTTATTCTTACAATAAGTATGTACAGTTTTTTTTCAAGTTTTTAGACTTTATTTTATGAGTGTTTTGCCTGTGTATATGCATGTATGTCCATGCCTGGTGCCCACAGAAGCCAGAAGAGGGCACCTGATTCCCTGAACCTGGAGTTAAGGGCAGTTGTAAACTGCCATGTGGGTGCTGGGAACAGAACCCCATCCTCTGCAAGTGGAGCCAGTGTTCTTACCCTCTGAGCCATCTCCCCAGCCCCAGTGAATGTTTTAAATAAATGTGCTCTAACAAAAGTACTGTGAGGAGACCGACTGAAGGATAGTTCCAGAAGACCTTCACATTCTATTAGGAATCATTTCTTTATTTTTATTTTACTGTGCTGGTAGCAGTAGTAGTTTGGGCAAATAATTATAAGGAAAAGACATTATAGACAAGGTGCTTTTTGGTAGCTTCCCAGCCCAAGCATATGTCCACTGAGAAACATTTCACCTTAATGTCTCCTTTCCCACCTCACTCATACCCTCTTCCAAGAACAATCTTTACCCAGGACGCCCAGAAGCCACAGTTATACTACAAACCTTGTTCTTTTGGGCTCAGCTTCTTAGCCTAGAGAGAGGCACTTCACCAAGATAGGCTTTTTGCCTCTGACTGAAAATTTACGACTAATAACAAGTCAGGAAGAGACATTTTTCTGTATCAGTGGCAAGAATTTAAGTTAAGTGTTAGAATTCCTAGTCTAGAACAGAAACCTAGAGACTGTGAAATGCTCAGCTGGAGGGAGAAAGTCTACATCAAACCCACTCCATCCGAGGCTTGGGGAGCGCCACAAAGAAGAAAGCAAAGTGATTTGGAGAGTCAGAGGTAGTGTTTTCTGGACATGCTGGGACCTTGGTTCACATGAACTCACAGCAGCTGTGACTACATGTGTAAGACCTGAAGAAGATAACGCCAGACTAAAATCCCAGCAAGGGAGTAGGAGGGGTTCACAAAGTCCCACACCTAGCTGAAGAACTATTGGCAACTGGGAGAGGAAATGCTACCCCAGGGATGCTACCCCTAATAGATTGCCCATGCTCTGGGCATCGTCCTATGTACGCAGAGGTAGCACTAAGTGGACACAATGGGTTTAAAAGACCACATGTACTTTGGAAAAAATGGAGTTGGGGGTTAGTATATAAGAGGAGCTGGAGAGGATAAAATAATAATGATTTAATCAAAACACAGTATGTGCACTGTTAAATTCTCAAACAATAAACGTTTTAAAAATTCAAGTATAATTGCTATTGAATATTAGTATTGACTATAATTTACTCCCTGAATTTCTAGCTACTATGTATTTCTCTTCTGTTTCTAACAACATATGTCACCCCAACACTACTTGAAACTTTCTAGTAGATTATTTACTTAAAACTAATTAGAGGTGTGTGGCTGACCATGGCAGTCAAAAGTGTATACTGAGACAACTGGGGAGCATAAGCTAGGTCCCTGCTCATTCTAACAAGCAGCACTAAGATTGTTAAAGCTTCAGAGCAACCAGGTCACTGAAAGGCTTAAGCTTCTATTCACCAACATAACAAAAACTGATTGTAGGTTCCACATGACTCTTCTGTGCCAATGATAGAGTGCTGAAGCTAAATGGAGAAAAGACACTCCTAGATCTTTTTAAATATTAAATAACTCAAAAGAAAACCAGATCTTCCTTCCCATACATTTTAAACCTTGCTTAAATTTCAAGGCACTATTGAAGCAATATTCTAATTTAATTTCTCTAACTACAATGAAACATTCTGACCAAAGAAACTTAGAAGAATAAAGGATTATTTCATCTTACAATCCACCACGCATCATTAAGGCATTCAAACAGGAACTTTAAATAGAAACCGTGGAGGAGGGCTAGAGAGATGGCTCAGTGATTAAGAACACTGACTGTTCTTCCAGAGGACCCAGATTCAATTCCCAGTGCCCACATGGCAGTTCAAAACTGTCTGTAATTCAAGATCTGTCACTCTCCCACAGATATACATGTAGGCATATAAAGATAACATATAAATGCACATAAAGGCAAAAATAATAAATAAAAAGGCACATAAAATTATTTAAAAGAAAAAAGAAGAAAGAAAGAGAGGAAGAAAGAGAGAGAAAGAAGGAAAGAGAGAGAGAGAGAAAGAAAGAACGAAAGAAAAAAAGAAAGAAAGAAAAAAAGAAAGAGAAAGAAACCATGGAGGAAAGACATCATGGAGAAACATTTCTTGCTGGTTCATTCCCAGGATCATGCTTAGCTAACTTTCTTACACAGCCCAGGCTCAACTGCCTAAGGAATACTATCACTCACAATGGACTTTGCCCCCTTACAACAATTAACAATCAAGACAGTCCCCCACAGACATGCTCACAGGCCATTTTGATCTAATCAACTCCTTAACTGAAACTTGTGGTTGCCTCTTGGTGTCAGGTTGACAGTTAAAGCTAACTAGGACAGAGGTTTTCAAAAATGTGTAACATATTGCAACTGCTAACTTTACATGTCGAACGGGCTGGGCTATGATACTGGTTATTTAGCCAAATGTTATTTTATATGTTTAAATGAAGGCATTTTAGGTGTGATTAGTATTTAAAACATTTTTTCAAGGGTGTATGTGTGTGTTTGTATGTGGTATTTGAGTGAGTGGCATATGTACATGGAGGGTGCATGTACCCAATACACATTCAAGGCCAGAAGAGGGCATTTGGAGTCTTCCTGTGTCACTTTTCACCTCATTTCCTTGAAACAAGGTCTCTCTGTCCTCCTCACTCCATCCTTCACAGCTCTGGGATAACAAGCATGTGCAGCTATGCCCATATTATTACATGGAATCAAGACTCCTCCTACTTACTCTCACCTACAGAGTGACCACTCCATTCCCATAAAACAGTAGACTCTGAGGAAAGCAGAAATGTCAGGGAGTGTCATCCAATCAGTTTAAAGCTTTAATAGAAAAATAAAAGCTTTCCCAAAAAAGAGGAAACGCTGCTGAGTGACCCACCCACACATTAGCTCCACCCTAGTCCCTAGCTAGCCAGCCCTCCTTGCAGATTCTACTCCAGGAAATTTCTATGACTGTGTGACCTTAATATGCATAGAGTCAGATAGACAAAATTATATTCTAATGCTGGTTTTTATAAGTATCAGGAATATAATAAAATCACAAAATAAGTAGCCTCAGTGTTTGGGTCTGTGATAGCATGCTTCCCTCCATGCATGGAATCCCTATATCTACCTCCAGCACTACCAAAACCAAGCAGAAAACTAACAAAATCAGTATAGGTGAAAAGAAAAAGGCAAGCATACAATTACCTTCCCAGATGAAGTCCACAGGCTTCGTATGCTTTATGAAGGGCCACAATTTTAAATGGGAGCTTACTTGATAAACAACTGAAAGAAATAAGCCTACTAATATCTGGTATCTCTCAATTCAAGAGAAATTTTTAAAATTAGTTTGTTAAACAAACGCACACACATATCTGACAATAATTCTTCCAATATAGAACAACAATTTAGAGCAACATAAATAGACTACCTTAAAAAATCTGTTTTGAGCAAACATTTCTATTAGCATTTACATTCCTGAATATGGCAAAATTTTTCAGCCTTCATTTGAAAGGTTGATAAAGTCAAGGTTCCTATTGACATCCCAACATTAAACATCTCTCCCCACCACACTGCTCAAAGCCATGGTAGAGCAGGAATTAGCTACCAACCACTGTGTCAGAACATCCTTGGCAGTTTGTTAGGTTTTCAGGTGTTTTTGAAGTGTGAAACAACTGAATGAATAACTGACAATGGAATATTAAAGCAGAACCATGTGAGTTCAGATTCTACATGGAGAGGAATTCCCCAGAACCATGCTATAATGTCTAGAAGCACTCAGAATCCAGGATCGTCGCTGTAATCAATTGGAGAATTTTTTTTTCTTTTACTGTCCTTTTTTTTCCTTTTCATTTATAATTAATATTGGCTCCCTTAGTAATTTCTCCCACCCAGACAATAATGAAAACTGTGTTTTGCATAGAAGTTGAGCTAAGGTTACCTCAGAATTAATTTAAGGCATGAAAACCCATAGATAATCAGAAAAATAATTAAAATAAGAACTGTGTCAGTGAAAATGTTCAAAAAGCTTAGAAACAAACTTATAGTCTGAGTCCTTAGCTGTCCACATAAAATTTTCCTGGCTTACTTTTCATCTAGTTGTTTGATGTGGTATAGAAGGCAACACCCTGGTGTAAAAGCTCTAGATATGGCTGCTGAGCAAGAACGGTCTTTTGTTGTAACAGTAAGCACTGCACTACAAAGACATGATCTTTTAAAATGCTCTATTTCCTTATTGAGGACAGATATGTGCTTGCAGTTTGAGGGAGTTGGTTCTTTCCTTCCTGTTCTGATCACAGAAGGCAACCTCAGGTAATCAGGCTTGTTACCAAGTGCCTTCTCACAGTGCCACCCTGCCAACCCACAAACCTTAAATTTTGTTCTATCTGTGTCTCTGAAGAATGCTGGGCAACCACTGAGAACTGAGGGCTTCCTTACTGTTACTCAGAAACTATTGTTAATTCCAGCACACACACTAATATCCCAATAAGCTATTTATTTGATCAACTCTAAGTGGTGTTTACAATATATTCAAGGGAACCAGAGAGACAGTTCAGTGAGACACAACACTTTGTAGAACAAGCCCGATGACCTGATGATCTTTAAATCTCACAAGAAGGTGTAGAGGAACTAACTGCGCAGTGTGTTCTGAACTCCATATTCATGGTGTAGCACATGTAGCAGGTCATGTTTCCTGCACACACCCAATAATAATAAACATATAGTAAGAGTTACGTATATTTGTAAAAAGTTTTCCCCACTCAACTCATCACTATCACTTCTTAATAATTACATAGTTTTATATTTGTAAAAAATTTTCCCCACTCAACTCATCACTATCACTTCTTAATAATTGCATAGTTTATTTGAATTACTTATTCAAAACAGCATGTGATTATTCAAAATAATGCAGCTGTTTTAATTGAATCCTGCAGCAAGCTAGCATGCAGCTTCTCAGCTTGCATAGTAATTTATCAATACACTCATTATGCATTTCCTATGGGAAGGGCATAGATTAAAACGACATATTTGGTTGAAGCTATGTCTGTTTTTCTTTAGGCAGAACAAAGGAGAAGAAACAAATTAGATATAAAAAGGACATTTTTCTAAAAAGTTTAAGTTGTTTATCATATTATGCCAATTATGTTTTATATTATAAGGCATCTTTACTCTAGGGAAAACAAAAATGCACCTCCATCTACAACCCCAGGAGTGACATTTTTACATTCAACCAAGACTGAAAGAATTGAAGACTGCAATAACTAATTAGCTAATTGAAAGTCACAGATGGGTCAACAGAAATGAATGTAGGGGCAGTATGTAGGTTAGACTTGGAGGTCCCTTGCAGTTAGTTTAAATAATAATGCAAGTTAAAATCAGATGAATATGTGCCAAAGAAGTCATTTCTCTGATTTTGGGCCACTCTGAATCAACCAATTAAAGCCCTTAAACAGGTGATTCTGTGAAAATTCTGAACTAAATGACATTTTATACAGATCTGTAATTCTATGGAAAATGAAAGGCAGGACTAATTGGCAACTGAGATTCTTTTGTGTAGAGCTAACCTTTATGATTCTATTTATAAGTTTCCTTACTTCATCATTTCCAGTGATTTCCTTTAAGCATTCTTTCCTGTTTTTGTACTTCTGCTTCTCTCCATTATGAGAGAACAATTGTCAAGTCAGGTTGGCAATAGTCAGTGATATTTTTTCCATTAAGCCCAGTCTTGTGTCCACATTCTTACAGCAATCAGCCTGGAACAATACTCGCCTTTCTCTAGGGCAGCAGTTCTCAATCTGTGGGTTGCTATCCCTTTGAGGGTCGAATGACCCTTCCATAGATGTCACCTAGGATCATCAAAAATACACAGATATTTATATTATGATTCATAACAGTAGCAAAATTACACTTATGAAATATCAATGAAAATAATTTTATGGTTAGAGATCACCACAACATAAGGAGCTGTATGAGGGTTGCATCACTAGGAAGGTTGAGAACTACTGCTCAAGGGTTTGATCTGGATGCTTTGCAACCTGAGAACAATTATTTGAACTAACATAATGCCTTAAATACGTACACCAAAAAAATAGATAGATGACAGAAAGATATATTTATAGATGATAGATAGATACGTAGATAAATAGATGATAGATAGATATGATAGGTAGATTCACATACCACATTGACCCAGAAAAATAAAACTTTGCAGTAAATACCATGTTAGCTAAATCTGATGAGACAAGCATTTCTGTAGCAATGGCCATTTTTCTCAAGGGATTTAATGATATATGAAGACAATTATACCCACGGGATGAAAACTGCATCTTCTATTTTCAACTTTACTTGACATAATCCAAAATCAATTTTCTTCTCTTTCTGAAGTTAGTTCCAATCTGTCAAGACCCATCCCTCTTTGGCCCTATCACCAGCTACGGCTATTTTTCCATCATATTATTTAATGACTACCATTGCATATTACAGAGATAGAGATTCAATAAAAGATAAAATATTGCTAAAAGAATCCAGTGTTATCCATATTGACCCTGCCTTGCCCAAAACTCTCCATCTTATTCCCAAAGCAGCTCTTTCGTTGTCTTCTATAAAGTCATATCCAAAAGAGATTTCAAAACTAATAGAGATTTGTAAATGAGACAAAATAGCAAAGCCAAAGTTAATAAAACCTCTTCCTTAAAATCTGTTTAGAGCTGTGTCTCTGGACTGTAGAAGGGGTATCTGCTGGCTTATCCCACTTGCCAATAAAGACTAAAGGAAGAGAGCCATGGAGAGAAAAAGAATGATTCACACTGAAAGCTTAAGGTATTTTCCTCTCATATCTTAGCAAATTTGTGCCCTGGGAAATAATATCATTAAAGGTAGTATCTGGAGGTAGTAGAACTAACTTCCTGTTTAAAAAAATCCTCCCAACAAGAGAGTTGAGTGACTATAGTAAAAATAAATTGTGTAAAATTTAGAAAGAATTAATAAAAATAATGATACAACAGGGTGTTTTTTAAGTTCCAAGTTTAAAAATGTCAGTGCCAAACCCCTTAATTGTTCCTTAGGTCTATGCTTACTAGCCTTAAGGGTGGGAGAGGAGAGAGCATAAAGCAGAGATGTGAAAGCCAACTTGTCCTTGGTTGACAAGGACAATGTCAAAACAAACATCACAAACTATAAAAGCTAGCCCATGTGTATCCTAATGGCCATAATGCTGAGATCACATGTGGAAAGTAACAAAGATGGGATCTTTTTTTGCTGTGAAAGATGGCTGGACAGGATAGGTTTTTTGAGGGGTAGGTCAGATTTTTAACTAGATTTGAAATATCAGTAATTTTAGAACTTTAATATTCTGCAGGTACCCTCTGTCCTGCCACTTCTGACATCGAAGTGGATTTGACATCTGCTCCCCTTGTCCATCTCCACTGCCACCACAGCCTCATTTCTGATTCTGCCTTGCACCCTCAAATCCACTGACTGGGCTGGCCAACTTTTACTTCCTGGAACATGCCAAAAAACTTTCCACCACATCGCCCTTGTCTGCTGTTTTTATTAACTTAGAATGTCTGTCACACAATAGCTCACCAATAAATACATATTTATTCAGTTTAGTGTTTTTCTCTCCCGATTCTTACCCTCCACATGTTCACTTTATATCTCGATGTATTTCTTGAAGCCAGCATGGAACATAACAAACACAGCCTGAGCCCCACATGTGGCTATCGAGGGAACAGGGAAGCCAAAAGAGGGTACCAGATACCCTGGAACTGGGACTACAGAAGGTTATAAGACAGCATGTAAATGCTGGGAATGAATTCACATCCTCTAGAAAAGCAGCAAGTGCTCTTAACCACAGAGCTGTCTTTCCAGCCCATGAATTATACTTTTTATTACACCAAAGCATGTAGCATTTTCTGTTGAGTTTAACAAACACACACCGTGGACACAGTGTCATATTTAGAACTACAGGTACACCATGTGATGATAATGGATTCTAAACAGGACATTGTATCTCAACCTTTCTAATATTTTTTCTTTTCCCCCTTCCTTTCATTTTTAAGGGCTTTTTAAGCAACACTTCCCAATCACAGGAAGGTGCTTGTAACACATTATAAGACATCATAAAAACAGACAACAATGGAGGAAGGAGACCTCCCTTGGATAAGGAATTTAGATACATAATTATACCCTGTGGGCTGTAAAAGATCTGCAATGCAATGTATACATTGTCTTCATTCAGCACAATAAAATTTTTAATCCCATATAAAACCCCATCAACAATCTTTCTCGATTAATGAAAAATGATTTATTTTAAGATGAAAGAAATGAAATTTCAAGAGCTTATTTGTGTTTTTATTTGTGTGAGGTGTAGGGCACATGCACTCATGTGGAGGTCATAACACAACTTGTGGGAGTTAGTTCTCTCCTTCCACCACATGGGTATTGGGAAATCAAACTCAGGTCATTGGGCTTGGTGGTAAGCACCTTTACCCACTGAGTCATTCCGTCAGCCTAATAAACACAACTTTAATAAAAGAAAGTCAAACTAAAGTTGCTTAAAATTGCACTTATAATTTGTTTTCTCACAGTCTTTAAGAGACAATATTTCTCCAAGCACAGCACATTAACATCACAGGAGTCATTTCTCTAGGACTATAGCTAACCCTGAAAATTCTCTTGACACACATGGTAGCATATACCTATAATCCCAGTGCTTGGAAAGTTGAGGCAAGAGGATCCTGAGCTCATAGCCAGCCAGACTACATAGCAAGACCTTGTCTTTAAAACAAAATTCTTTCTTTCTGCCAATTTTTATAATTAATTGTACTCTTTCCAATGTGTTAGTAACACTCCTATTTTAAAGTACTTCATTCTTCTATCTTCTTACTGACCACTAAAGAGAACACTGTGGTTACAACTTTTTAAAATTCAATGAATTTACAAATTAGGGTTTTGGACTATTCTTTTTTTTTAATTCATGACAGCTTTATTATTTATTAAACACTTTTTGGACCTTTCCTATGCCTGAGACTTTTAATCACTGAAAACACAAATACAATGAAACATGTGTGTACCTCTTCAAGATGAAAAAAGATACTAAATAACAATAGTCTCTCTGTCTCTGTTTTCTCCTTCTCTGTCTCTGTCTCTTTCTCTTTTAACTTTTATATTATTCACTATTTCAACATATATAGATTCATAACACTAGGTATACAGGAAATAAAAGATGTTAATTTTAAGTTAAAGAAATAATGCTCTATATAGTTGATTGCTCTGCTCTTCTTCACAATTGTCTCACTTTGCCAAGAACTTTACGGCAGAATTGTCTTTCTTTACACTTTATAATGATTGTTTCATTTAACTGACAATACAATTAGTCATACACCCTCTCACCAGCAATAATTCCTTCACCTTCCACACTCTGCACCAAAATGAACCTACTTAATCAGTACTTTCTACATAGAAAGATGTTGAGAGAATCTCGTGTGTCTCTATGGCAGTATCACCTGTCAATAAAAAGCTAATGACCTATAGCTGAGGAAGGAAATAAGTGGTAGGACATTCATCAGGCAGAAAGGATTCTGGGATAGAGTCAGGCTCAGAACATTCATCTGGCAAGATATGAGGAAGACAGATGCATGGTACCTGAACAGAAGTAACCAGGCATGTGGCAGAATGTAGATTAGTATAAATGTGATATTTTAAGTTGTGAGCTAGTCAGAGAAAAGCCTAGCTACATGGCCTGGGTATTTGTAAATGTATATTTTGAGTCTCATGAGTCTTTATTTAGGGAGCTTAGGATTTGGAGGAAAAACCACTGCCATAATGAGAAAATTAGAAAAAAAAATTCTTCAAAATGGCACCATAATTCTGTCTTCAGACGTTAATTATTGATAGTGTTTCTGCACATTCTTTTCTAGTTAGGTATTTCAAGAGATCATTTACAAAGTTAATCAACAAATATTTGTAGCTTGTCTGATATGTGTGAGTCACTATTCTAGGTACTAGCAATGCCATGATGAACCGAACAAAGATAACTGCCAGTGTGCAACCAGCTATAGGCAATAAGCAAATATATAACATAGGAATACAAGTACTGCAATGTAGAGGTGTGTTTTATAGCAATGGAGACAATAGAAAAAAGGGGACATTAAAGTAAATCAAGAGTCTTATTGAAACATGTTCAGTTTACAAGGAACATTAGCTGTCTAATGGTGCATACTGTTTCTAATGGTTCATGTTCTGTTTCTCTATTTGACATTTAATGGGTGCTTTTCCATTCTAAAATATACATGGTGCTGGAAAGATGGCCCAGCCATAAACAGCAATTATTTTTCTTGCAGAAGATCCTGGTCTGATTCTCAGTACCCACATGACAGCTCGTAACAATCTACAACTCCAGTCCCAGAGGACCCAATACCTTCTTCTGACTTCTGTGGGTATTACACATACATGTGTGCACAGATACATATGCTCACAAACCACTCACATAAAATTAAATAAATAAAATAAATAAAAATGTACATTCTGGACAAATGTGATGGCCCATCTGTAATTCCAACAGGCAGCAGGCTGAGGAAGGAAAATTGTCATGACTTCAAAGACAGACTGGGCTACAAAGTGAGACCCTGTTCTCACACACATACACACACACAGACACACACACACAAAACAACAGCAACAACATATATATATATAATATATATATTATATATATATATATATATGGTATTCTCAAAAATAGAAACCTAGCTAAAAATCCACAAATTTTATGTAACCAATTACCTACTGCTGAATATTCATTTATACTTTGTATGATTATAAGAAACTGTCAGCATAAATTCTCTTCATACATATTAATTAAAACCCCTGATTATTTTATTACAATAATTCCTAAATGTGGAAAGACTTGATCAAAGCATATGTACATTTCAATGCTTTTGATTAACACTGTCAATGTGTTTCTTCAGGCAGATTATACCAATTTTCGTAGCCACAACTTGCAACTTAATATATTTTTCTTTTATAAAAAAATAAAGCCTTTCCCTCTTTGTAATATAATACAAAACTGGTAGCTAACATTTATTGAGAAATTAATGCATAAAAAGACCTATGGTTGGGCAAACTTTCACATTTTTTTTGAAAGTTTAGAGGCTGGACCTGATCTCCCAAAGGATAAAAGCATCAGCTCAGACAAGAAAAAGAAAGAAGACAAGGAGATGGGAATTAAAGTTTGGTTTTAGGCGTGTAAATTTTGAGATGGTTTTTCTTTTCTAAAAGTAGTAAGTCTTATTTTTCTAAGTACCTTTAGAGTCATAGCAAATAAAATAAAAGGTGCATAGTTTCGGTGGTCATGGCGGTGCATAACTTTAATCCCAGCACTTGAGGAGCAGAGACAGGAGAATCTCTGTGAGATCAAGTCCAGTGTCACTGATAGAGCAAGTTCCAGAACAGCTGGGACTCCATAGAGAGGCTCTGTTTCAGAAAATTCAATAAAGTTTTTAAAAAAAGGAAGAAAGTAAAGAAGGAAGGAAGGAAGAAACCTAAGCTTACAAAGACGTAAATAAACTTCCAAATGACCCTCAGATATTGTCAGAGCTAAGATTTGAATCCAAGTTATTCATGTTTTACACCCTCTTTCAAGTAAAACAAAAATCACAACCCTACAGTGATTTAATTAACTGATAACTAATTGAGAATTAGTGCTTGGTAGTGGTGTAGTACTTCATTTCATTGTATTCAATTTTTTTTTTCTTTAGCCAAATGCAACTTACATAAGAAAGCTGGCTTATGGTTTCAGAGGGAGAATCCTTAACAGCAGAGGAAGCACTACAGCAGACAGTTGGACACCTGGCCAATCAGACTCCTCCTCAGACATGGGTTAGGCCAACAGAAAGGCTGTATTAGCCAGTGGTCAACTACACTGGGTCTCAGGATCCCAGTGTAGCACTAGCCTTTTTCAGCATGAGCTTTTAAGCACAAAAACATATCCTGGGTTGACATACTGAAGCTAACAAGAATAATAATCCAAAAGCAGAGCTACAGAAGCCAAAAAACAAGGCTAGTACATTTTGAGACTTTCCCAGAACTATGGATTTGATGCATTAGGCCTTTGTTTTAGTTTTGACAAGTGGTGCTGTCTATGTGCTGAGTTTTAAAGCCTGAATGGCCTGTCTATCATGGAGTCAGTTGTGCCAAGGTCTGAGGGCCTCCTAAGGTCTGGAGTTTTCACTCACACTCACACATATGTAGCAGAGAGGGCAAACTGGAAGGGGGCAAGGCCATAAGCTCTCAAAGTCCACCCCAGTGGCTCACATCCTCCAACAAGCTGAACCTCATAGAAGTTCCATAATCTTCCCGAATGCAATCACAAAGTAGGTGTTAGGTATTCAAATGTCTGAGTCTACCAGTTATGTTTCTCATTCAAACCTCCAAACATTTGTTAGTCACTTGGAGTAAATATTTCATTCATGCATCGTTCTATTTCATGACAGACAGCACTGAGTAAAGAGACAAATACATTCATCTGATGGATATTACAATCCATAGCAAGAAAGGTGGCAAACTCAAGTTACAGAAGGAAACTCAGCCAATCTCAAGAGAAGACTTGTTTGGTTTTAAGTTGTTTTGTTGGTGGTGGTGTTTGTGTTTGTTTGTTCTCTTCTTAATCCGTTCCTGGTAGTAGCAATTTTGGAAGTTAGGTCAGTACTACAGTGTGAAAGGCCCAATGCTGGGTCCTATTGTAGGTTGAGGAGCCTTAATCTAAACCTGTGGCTCAGCTAAAAACTTCACTCTTGTGGCCCAACAATCACCATTGAGTTTCAGGGCTGACACAGGGTTGTGCATTCTTGTGAGGTGGTACACAGTTCTGTGATTTCTTAGGAGGCAAGAAGATTAAAACACAGGAATGAGAATTCTCCTAGCTTCTCTTCCTGGCAGAACCTCCACCAGTGTCACTCATGGTACATGTTGTGAGGGTAGGGACAACACAGAATCTACCAACCACCTTACCAAAACAATCCTTTAGACAAGAGTCTCATTTCAATGGGCCCCTCACTGGCAGGATCTTGGGTTTCTACAGCCTAAAGGAGCAACATCTCCTAGCGAGGAAAATTGATAAAGCTATGAGCAAAGTGACTTTTGATCTGTTTCATCATCAGAGAACTGATATAATATGCAACTAAGAAAGAAATATAAGCACGGAAGATGTTAGCTGAACAGACAACTGGAAAGAAGCATCCACAGCTGACCTGTATGTTCCATACCTGAGAATATCTGTTTAAACTCGCTGATGTGTTCTCTTGTCAGAAACCCAGTGTAGAAAGCTACAGTTTCACCAGATTAGTCTCCTGCATATTGTATGTGTTGCTATTAACAAACGTAATGTGTAAGGAAGCTCATTAAAAGCATTGATCCAATCATTCTCATTGACTGCTTTGTCATCTTCCTACTATTCAAGCTAAGGACCGTCCCTGAATCATCATTTTACACAGATCTCTGAATAATTAGGTAAAGATTTTGGCTCCCAGAATAAACACAACTAGATTCATAACCTCTCTTACAGAATACTGGTCGGTATATTTCTCCTGCACATGTTCTACCATTCTTTCCTATTTATTGTTTTACTTTGTCCTTTCAATAGCAGTAGGAATATTGAGAAAATAGGTTCAAAAAGCACAGCCTAGTAGGGACAGATAACCAATGGGTAAGGCCTTGGTTATTACTTTATCAGGCTATTATACATTATCATTCTTTCAAAGTATATCCTTTTAATTTTTATTTTTATATTAATTACAGTTTATTCACTTTGTATCCCAGCTGTAGCCCCCTCCCTCATTCTTTCCCAATACCACCCTCCCTCCTTCATCTTCTCCCATGTCCCTCTCCAAGTCCACTGAGTATATATTTTTAAACAGGAAACAGGACAGAAGTGTACCACAGACAGCCTCTAAAAGACTCTACCCAGCAGGGTACTAAAGCAGAGGCTGAGACTCACAGACAAATTCTGGGCAGAGTGCATGGAATCTTATGAAAGAAGGGGGAGATATACAGACATGAAGGGATCTAGAACTCCACAAGGAGAATAACAAAACCAAAAAATTATAGCCCAGAAATCTTTTCTGAGAATGATACTCCAACCAAAGACCATTCATGGTCATAACCTAGAACCCCTGCACAGATGTAGTCCATAGCAACTCAGTTTCCAAGTGGGTTCCCTAGTAAGAGGAACAGGGACTGTCTCTGACATAAACTCAGTGGGTGGCTCTTTGCCCATCTCCCCCTGAGGGGGAGAGCAGCTTTACCAGGCCACAGAAGAGGACAATGCAGCCAGTCCTGATGAAACCTGATAGGCTAGGGTCAGATGGAAGGGGAGGAGGACCTCCCTTATCAGTGTACTGGGGGAAGCGCATGGGAGGAAAAGAGCAAGGGAGCACAGGATTGGGAGGGAATGAGGGAGGGGGCTACAGCTAGAATACAAAGTAAATAAACTGTAATAAATTAAAAAATAAATTAAAAGTCAAAGTATATCTTTTGAAGATATATATATATATATATATATATATATATAGTTCAGTATGCTTATCATGAAACTTGCTTTTTTCAATGTGGAGGAACCAGTTGGTAGTGAAGGCTATAAAACCCTCCCACATCTTTGAGAGCCTTGTTTACTGCTCATTGATCGTCATGACAATGCGACCATAAATAACCCAGATAGATTGCTGTGTATAATCACAGAAGACATCCATATGCATGAATCACCTGTCAGCTCTCCAATCCCATCATTTCAAATACCTGTCAACATGTTGTCAAGGTCTCTCTCAGCTGTGACACAAACCAAACTTTCTCTCTCAGGAAGCTGAAAATAAAGCAATGCTACACAGGTTTGTGGTTAAAGGAAACAAGATAATTAATGTCCACTATTTAGGATAAATGTGTATAGACTAGCCAGGCCAGGCCTCAGAGTTGTTCTTTTTCCCATTGACACGATGTGAGGACAGTCTTGAGAAAAGAAATTCACAACCTCTTTTCCCTTATGGTTGAGCAATCCTCACTTGCTCAATTCATATGAATCACAAGAGGGAGCGAAGCATAGAATTCTCCCTTGGACACTTATAGGTCACGTTACAAAGAGCAATTTGCCCTGACAGCTGCATAACTACCACAGAATTTTTTTCAGGGGTGAATCTGATCATGTAAGCAGGATGAGTTGTGACAGGGTGAGAGACCAAGAATATGTTTAGAGTGAAGAGTCCAATGATAATCTGAAGTTATGGAGCAATCCAAACTCAAGATGAAGAGCCAGCCCTAGAAGCAGCAAGCAAAGCAGAGTGTAATTACACTTCAAAACATGGAGAGATGGAATTCAAACATGCAGAATCCAGCCAGCAATCTGCAACAATAGACAGAGAGAAGCAGTAATTCATTTAAGACAATCTGCAGGTAGAAGGAAGCAAGCAGTAAAGGTCTCAAGCAAGTAAAAGTCCCAAAGCCAGGGCACCATGATGCAAATGTGACTCTGATGAAAGCTTTGTCTTACCCAAGAACTTGTAGATACTAGCTGCCAAATACAGTACACAGTTGCAGAGACAAGTAGACTCACCTGTCTCAGAGACAGTGTCTAGTGGCTGTCAAAAATATAAGTTGAAGATAATACATTTGCATTTTTAACTTATCTAGTAAATACATGAGAATAAATTCATTGTCATTTAAATATTTTGGAAGATTAATGCATGAGCCTGTACCCTTGAGTCTATTTTATCCATTCTATAAAAGTGACAGTTTAGATAACAATAATAATAATAGTAATATTAGTAAAAGCTAATGTTGCCACACACCGGGCACTTCTTATGAATATTAAGTATCTCAGTTTTATGTCAACTTGACACAGCTTGAGTCATCTGAAAGGCGGGAACTTCAATAAAGAAACAAGGTCCATAATAAGATCAGTCTGTGGACAAGTCTATAAGACATTTTCTTAATTAGCGATTGATGTGTGAGGACCCAGTTCATTGTGGGTGGGA
Source organism: Pachyuromys duprasi (assembly GCA_028658305.1). Taxonomy (NCBI): domain Eukaryota; kingdom Metazoa; phylum Chordata; class Mammalia; order Rodentia; family Muridae; genus Pachyuromys; species Pachyuromys duprasi. The sequence goes on along the minus strand of CM053765.1, from coordinate 51,901,849 downwards.
CTCCCCCTTAGGCTGGTGGTTCTGAGTTCTATAAGAAAGCAGGCTGAGCAATACTGGAGAAACAAGCAAATAAGCAGCATCCCTTCATGGCCTCTGCATCAGTTTTTGCTCCAGGCTCCCTCCGAGTCTTATTTCCTGCCTTAGCTTCCTTTAGTGGACTGTGGTTCAGAATAGGTAAGCCAAATAAACCCTTTCTCCCCCAAGTTGCTTTTGGTTAAGGTTTTCGTCACAGAAATAATGATACAAAACTAAGACAATAAAGAAATAACAGTAACAACAGAACTAACTACTTTTATTGAACACTTATTAGGCACCAGCCTGTTTCCAGGTACTTTGTTTGTAATGTCACGTTCTGATCTCAGGAACTCTCAGTAAGATTCTGTTACTACAGTAGTCTCTGCTTGTCCCCAGTTTTGCTTTTGGATTTGCTTACCTGCCTTCAACCACTGTCCAAAAATATAAAGTGATAAGTACAGGAAATGCACAATAATGAAATCTCATGTTGTCCTGCTCCATCCTTCCTGGAGCAGTTCCTTCCATTGCCAACATGCACAAGGACACACTCATTAGTCACTCAGTAGCCAATCAGACAGTACTTGCTGTAGAATGAAAGGGTTCATTACTACATCACCAATGCTTCCTTGTCACTTCATCTCATCATCTAGCCCTCTTTCATCACCATAGCTTTGCAACAGTGTACTTGCCTTCTTCCCAGCACCTTAGGAAAAAAAAAACTTTCTGTCTAATATATTGTTAACACTTTGTATGTTGGTGGCTGAAGGAATAAATAGATCAATGATAGAGTACATACCTAGCACTAATAAGGCCCTATATTCAATCCCCAGTGCAGGAAAATTTAAAAATACATGCTGTATTGGAATTTATTTTTTAACACTTTTTTTAAATTTATTTATTTTTATCTCAATCACAGGTTAGGTACTTTGAATCCCAGGCGTAGCCCCCTCCCTCATTCCCTCCTACCCTCCCACTCCCTCCCTCATCTCCCTCCTCCCCGCCCCCTCCAAGTCCACCAACAGGGGAGGACCTCCTTCCCTTCCATCCAAACCCAGCTTATCCTGTCTCCTCAGGGCTGGCTGCAATGTCCTCCCCTGCTTGTATGGGGGAGGGTCAAAAAGTCAGCCATCAAGATCATGACTGAAACAGTCCCTGTTTCCCTGAATAGGGTCTTCAGCCCTACACCGAGTTATCATGGGCCCCATCTGTGCGGGGGTTCCAGTCCTCATCCACACATGGTCCTTGACTGTAGAAACCATCTCTTACAAGACCCCT
>CM053765.1:51872924-51900059 GCA_028658305.1 Pachyuromys duprasi | reverse complement strand
CATTGAATCTGTAGATTGCTTTTGGCAATATGGTCATTTTCACTATATTAATCCTACCAATCCATGAGCACGGGAGGTCTTTCCACCTTCTAAGATCTTCTTCAATTTCTTTCTTCAGAGATTTGAAATTTTTTTCATATAGGTCTTTCACTTGCTTGGTTAGAGTCATCCCAAGGTACTTTATGTTATTAGTGGCTATTGTGAAGGGTGTTGTTTCCCTAATTTCCTTTTCGGCCCTTTTGTCTTTGCTGTACAGGAGGGCTTCTGATTTTTTTGAGTTGATTTTGTATCCAGCCACTTTACTGAAGGTAAGCTCCAGGCCACCCAGGGGCACATAGTGAGATACAGACAAAGAAGAAAGAAAATAAAAATAAGAGGGAGGAAGAGAGAAAGCACTCATTTTCTAGCACCCTTGTTAGGAAGTTCGTTGACTCCCAGAACTCCAGCATCTGGGGATCTGTCATGATTTTCTGGCCTCTGCAGGCACCCTCACACAAACACACACACACACACACACACACACACACACACACACACAGAGAGAGAGAGAGAGAGAGAGAAAGTTTTTAAATTAACACCTTCAACAAAGTGGCTAGATACAAAATTAACTAAAAAAATCAGTAGCCCTCCTGTATACAAAAGACAAAAGGACTGAGAAAGAAATATGGAAACAACACCCTTCACAATTGCCACAAAAGACATAAAGTACCTTGGTGTGACCCTAACCAAGCAAGTCAAAGACTTGTATGAAAGCAATTTCAAGTCTCTGAAGAAAAAATTAGAAGAAGGTATTGGAAGATGGAAAGATCTCCCATGCTCATGGCTTGGCAGGATTAACATAGTAAAAATGGCCATCATAGCAAAACCTATCTACAGATTCAATGCATTTCCCATCAAATTACCAACACAATTCTTTACAGAGTTTGAAAAAAAAAATTCTCAACTTCATATGGAATAACAACAAACCCAGAATTGTTAAAACAATCCTCTACAATAAAAGATCTTCTGGAGGTATCTTAATTCCTGATCTCAAGCTGTACTATAGAGCAATAGTAATAAAAACTGCATGGTACTGGCATAGAAACAGAATGGTGGATCAGTGGAACTGAATAGAAGACTCAGAAATAAACCCACACACTTATGGACACCTGATTTTTGACAATGATGACAATGGAAAAAAGATAGAATCATCAATAAATGGTGCTGGTCTAACTAGATGTCTACATGTAGAAAAAGGCAAATAAATCCATACTTATCACCCTGCACAAAACTAAAGTCCAAGTGGATCAAAGACCTCAACATAAAACCAGTCACACTAAATTGGGTAGAAGAAAAAGTGGGGAAGAGCCTTAAACTCATTGGTAGAGGAGACAATTTCCTGGACAAAACTCCAACAGCACAGGTTCTAAGAGCAACAATCAATAAATGGGATCTCAAGAAACTAAAAAGCTTCTGTAAAACAAAGGACACTGTTGTCAGAACAAAACAACCACCTACACTCTGGGAAAGGATCTTCACCAACCCTATATCTGACAGAGAGCTAATATCCAGTATATATAAAGAACTAAAGAAGTTGAAAAGTAACAAATCAAGTAATCCAATTAAAAAATGGGGAACAGAGCTAAGCATAGAATTCTAGATAGAGGACTATCGAATGATAGAGAAACACTTAAAGAAATGCTCAATGTCATTTGCCATCAGGGAAATGCATTATTTTAATTATCTTAAATCAACACCTCTGGTAAGAGTTCCAGAGCCTCTGTGTTCCCGTGGGATTATGCTTGTCTTGGGATAAGGTTTGGAACACCAAACTAAAGATTTTTTTCTTGGCTTTCTTGACTTTTCTTTTCACAATTATAGCAATTTTTCTTTTCCCCGGAAAAATCAAATACACACACACACACACACACATACACACACACACATACACACACACTCACACAAACACCATGAACTAAGAAGTCATTTACACCTATAAAGAGAAATTGGATATAATATTGCTCCCCCAATCACTAGTCCAAGTTATTAAGAGTACATGATGGTACAATCTAAATTTTTAAAAATATAAAATGGCATATAGAGTCATATTAGTTATCACTTTCTTATGAAGAATTGGTAGCAATCATCCTGTATAACACTTTCTGAAAAAATGCAGAAATGAGTGGCTCCCATTAGCTATTCTGCAGCATAGAATTGTCTTCAGACTGTCAGAGCACAGCTAATCTTGAAGTAACTTTGAAAGCAATAAAACAGCTAATAGAATTGCAAGATGCTCAGGTTCAGGTTATATCCTACAGACCAAGCCAATTATATATATAAACTACAGTACGATTGTGAGGACTGCTGTGGCTACTGGTGACTCATGAGCTCTTGAACCGTTTCATCAGTGTTGCTGAACACTTAATGATGGAATGGATCACCAACACCAAGAATCTGAAACATAATCAATACAACAATACAGAAGCTGGGTTTATTACATTTCAAAGTAGCTAAGTTTAAACAGATTACAAGATAATACAAAACTTCTTGATGAGTTGACACAGAAGAAACTCTTAACAAATGGAATGAAACATCACCTCAGAAGAAACCCTCAACAAATGGGGTGAAGTACTGCCTCACCAGCAAGATTTTCCTAGACCTAACAGCTGAGAAACGACAGCCTACAGACTGGGAAAGGCTTTTCACCAACCCTATATTTGCTAGAGGACTAATACACTGAATATACAAAGAACTCAAGAAGTTGAAAAGCAACAAATCAAGTAATTAAAAAATGGAGTATGGAGCTAAACAGAATTATTTGTAGAGGAATACAAAATGGCAGAAAAACAGCTAAAGAAATGATCAATGTCCTTAGCCATTAGGGAGATGCATATCAAAATGACTCTGAGATTTCACCTCACACCCCTCAGAATGTCTAAGATCAAAAACTCAAGTGACAACACATGCTGTGGAGGTTGTGGAGAAAGGGGAACCCTCCTTCATTGCTGGTGGGAATGTAAACTTGTACAACCACTTTGGAAATCAGTCTGGTGCTTTCTCAGTCAATTACGCATAGTGACTCCTCAAGATCCAGCTATACCACTCCTGGGCATATATCCAAAATATGCTCAAGTATGCAACAAGGACATTTGTTCAACCACATTTGTAGCAGCTTTATTTGTAATAGCCAGCAGCTGGAAACAACCGAGATTTCCCTCAATGGAAGAATGGATACAAAAATTGTGGTACATTTACATATTGGAATACTACTCAGCAATTAAAAACAAGGAAATCATGAAAATTTCAGACAAATGGTGGGAACTAGAAAAAATTATCCTGAGTGAGGCATCCCAGAAGCAGAAAGACACACACTGCCTCACCAGCAAGATTTCCCTAGACCTAAGAGTATATACTCAGTTACAAGTGGATAATAGACCTAAAAGACAGGATAAACATACTAAAATCTGTACACCTAAAGAAGCTAAACAAGAAAGAGGACCAATCCTCACTTAGAGGATCAATCTTCACTTAGAAAGACAAATGGGATGGATGTTGGAAGTAGGAGAAAACAAGAAACAGGACAGTAGCCTACCATAGAGGGCTTCTGAAAGACTCTACCTAGCAGTGTATCAAAACAGATGCTGAGATTTACTTAAAAACAAAAACAGCCCATACTGGCAAGGAATATGGCAGGTGTGGGTTGTTTGACTAAGAATCCAAGCTGACCAATCACCTATCCACAATCAGCTTGATTACAAATTCTCCCTCCCCCAAGAAATAGCTATACATTTGCAGTTTTGTTAGGGTGGGCTCCCAACTTATTCTGTAAAGTTATTTACTAACAAACTAACAACTGGGTTTTTAAATCTTATTTCTGCCATCTACTTTCAAAATTGTATTTGACTGCATTTAGCCTGCATCATCCTTTAAAAACTAATTTTCTAAGACAGAAGAAAACTAAGAGGCTGTGCCGCAGAGAGCAACAGAATGCAATTGTGATGACTCAAGCAGGCCAAAACATAACCCTTCTGGGAGCAGAGTGTGTAAATATTCCCCAACCTTCATGTGTAGAAGAACTTGTGCTGTACGTTACCTTCCCACATGGAGTAGAGAGACACAGAGATATAGGATAAGTAAGTATAAAAATGACAAAGTTTATATTTTTATGCTGCTTACAGTAAGCCTTGTTGTTTTAGAATTGCAATAGATATGCCTTGGATCACAAATGCTAATACCAAATAACCTTGATTTGCATCATGAACTATAGATTATCAAGAATCTTCAAGCACATCCTCTTGAGGGATAATATTACCCAGAAATACTACTGTATCTAAGTTTAGCTGAAGAAACTAAAGTTCAAAAAAATTAAGTGGTTTGCCCAAGGTCATTCGACCAGTAAGGAATAAGCAAGAGATTGGCTACTAAATCTAGCAAATCTAGCAGTTTTCCCAATGTACATATTTCTAACATACACCTGTCACTACCTAAGTATATCTATATCCTATGAACCCATTCATTCAGTAAAGATTTATTGAACTTCTACTAAGTTCTTAGTGCAATGTTATACACTGGTTACTCAAATAAAATCAGATAACCTTATTGACCCAGGAAGTCATTATCATCACTAACATTATCAATAGAGTCATTTTTATTAATGTACCATGTGCCAGACACCATTATACTCTCTGAAAGCATTAACTCAATTTAATCTCATAAAAACTCTTTTATATTAGGCAGCATTAACATTGCCATTTTTATTTGTATGACTGAAGGTTAAACCAAATTATACCATAGACTGAGGAGTAGTAAAAATAACAACTTACTAGGACAACATTAATGAATTTTCAACACAGTGATAGTTCTGTTGGAGTCTAAATCATGAACTGTCACAGATGGAAAGGAAAACAAACATTTCCTCTCTGTGGAGGTTTGAATAAGAATGGCCCCATAGGCTCTTATATTTGAATGCTTGGTCATTGGGGAGAGGCACTACTTGAGATGGATTAAGAGGTGTGCACTTGTTGGAGGAAGTAAGTCACTATGTATGACATTTGAGGTTTCAAAAGCCCAAGCCAGGCCAACTGACCCACCTCCAACCCCAACCTCCACCCCCCCCCACTGCCTCTCTCCCTCTCTCTGCCTATAGATCAGCATGTAGATCTCAGCAACTGCTCCAGCACCTGTCTGCATGCTGTCGTATTTCCCACCATGATGACAATTGACTAAACCTCCGAAACTGTAAGCCAGCTCCAATTAAGTGTGTTATAAGAGTTGCCTTGGTCATGATGTCTCTTCACAGCAATAGAATAGTGACTAAAACAATTTCTATATAGAGACCATGAAAAAAAAAGATGCCAGGGCTGAGGAACCCTCGGATATATATTATGTGATGCTTAGCCTCCCTATCTTGTGTTGTGCTTCTTACTCAACCTAATCCATCAGTCAAAACTTATTAAACTTATTAACCAGTTAAAACTCACTAATCGGTTGTTATTGGAAAGATTAAAGGAGTTAAGAATTATTTCAAAATATCTGAGAGGAACAAAGAGGATGGAGAGGCTGCTGAATGAAACACAGGGGGTAGGTATTACTTCTTGAAGAGGAGGACAAAGGAAACCGTACATGTTAGTACACACATATCCAGCCAATGTTGTACACCTCACACAGGCAAGAAGATAAGCCCTTTGTCTAATTTGCATTAAAATAAATGCCATGGAAACTCTTAAGAAATTGTTTGGTTGCAGGCATATAAGGGATTTACTAGACAGCCAAGTAATTTGTCAAAAAAAGCAGTTGTATAAACAAATCTGGACACCCTTGAACAGTTCCAGAAAGACAATTGGGAAGTTGCCAGCTTCATTACACTATTTAAAGTCATGAGACTAGATGAGCTCATCAATACAGAAGGAACAAGAAGAGCATCAAGTCCTGAGGTCTGCAGTGCCAATGCTGAGAGGTCAGATGGATGAGGAATAGCCAGCAAAGCCAACCAAAAAATAATGGATAGCAATGGGAAATTGAGAGTATATCATGGAGAATAAAATCCGTGGGAGAAGGTCAAATTCAAATGGTAGATGAGTATTTAGTAATGCAGCGATCACTGGCAACTCTAACTATAGTAATTCTAATGAAGTAACTACAAGGAACACTGAACTAAGCAGAGAATGAGAAACTAAAGAGAGAATGAGAGGCAAATTGGAGACAGGGAGATGAGAACTCAGAAGTTCTGGTGTAAAGAAACACCAGGAAATGGAGCATTTATTAGTACGCCCAGTAACTGGTGTTTACTGGTATTGCTGCATTTATAAGTTGGGAGGAATGTGTGCATGGCTGGATGCCAGTGAAAATGACCCAGTAGAGAGCAGAATGGTAATGCAGAAGCAAGAAGAAAGAATTAGTGGAGCAATAGCCTTGAGTAGCCATTACAAAGTGGAATCCACACAAGTGAGATGACTGACCTCAGCTAAGAGTTCAAACAGTTCCTCTGGAATAATAGACAAGGCGGAGTCCAGAGGCATGCAGGAGCACTGATGAGACCTGGAGCATGTCCGTTATTTTCTCTGATGATGGAAACGTAAGTCAGCACCTGAAAAAAATCAAAACTGAAAAATACCGTAAGAAGGATTGGCAAGAAAATTAAGATCTGACAAACACACAAGGAAAGGATGAGTTGCCAAGGATGCGGAGCAATGGATTCAGTCATACACGATTGCCAGACATGAAAATTGGTAGGAACACTTGAAAAACAATGCCTTTATTTTGTGATGGCAAAGATTCCTACACTCCATTACCCAGCAAAGTCGTCTCTAGGGATTAATGTTAGAAAACTGAGTGTGTGTGGGTGAGTGAAAGAGATACAGAGACAGATAAATATAAAGAGAAAGAGAAAGGAAGAGTGTGGGCCTTCACAAGACTTACTGCCATGATTACTCTGACAGTGGGTTGTTAAAAATTAATAACAAAACAATATCTTCAAGGTATGTATTAATAAGAAAAGAACAAAATGATGGTTACTACAAAAAGGAACATGTGGAAAGAGAGTGATAAACACTAGCATGTCCATTACTTAAGCTGGATGATTTGTTAAACTGTTTAAATATGTTTTGTTCACCTTCCTTTTAAACATTTTAATATTAAATTAGGAGATGTGCTTTCAATCTTTTAGTTTCACTGCATAATGTTAACACAGTCAGCTTTAATTCAAACTCTTAGTTGAATAAACTCCATCAATTAGAGACCCTTCCCCTCCCTTCCTCCTTCCCTTCTCCTCTAAAATGACATCCCCAATTTCCCTGGGGATTCCTAAAATCCCTGAGAGCTAAAGAATGTTAAATGGACCATCTGTAATCACTAGCACTTCATCTCCCTTAGTCTTGGACACCATGCCCTATGTCTGATACATAGTGTGCTCACTTTCAGTCTCTGCTCTGTCTAGGCTTGGAGGTATATGATTCTTCTTAAGAGAGGCCTAGGCCATCTGTGACCTACCAGTCAGCACTCTTACATGGCTCTTCACATGACTTTATGTGTCTCTTCCCAGCTCAGAAACTCTCAGTTACTTCCTCCATTCTGCCCTGCTGAGCACCTAGTGAGGCTACCTCAGGCTTGTTTAACTTTTGCTTTCCATCTTCCTGCCCCATAACACAGAAAGTTCTCTGTGCTCTGGGACAGTCCCATTTTAGACATGCCTCTATGGTTTTTGAGCCCCCAGATCCATGCCCCAGACCTGCTCCACAGAATGCCACACCCTAATCTCTATGATCAGGATAATTTCTAAGTTTTATCCTACGGGCACATCAGATCCTAACTTTTAAGATTTAACAAACCACTGAGGATATGGGAAATTCTGAAATAATATCTACCATTATCATTGATCCTGTCTTTTTGCCTCATGCACTTTAAAGCTCCATTATCAGGCATTCATTTGTTATTGCCACGACTACTTTATATATCAGCCTTCTTTTGTTTGCCTGCTTGCTTGCTTGTTTGCTTAGGTTTCTTGTAGTGTTGGTTGTGGTGGTTCATTTTGGGTTTTTTTCTGTTTTGTTGATTTTTTTGTGTGTTTTGTTTTTAGTGTTTTGCTATATAGCCCGGGCTAGCTTCAAGCTCAATATCCTTCTACCTCACCCTCCTAAATGGTAAGTTACATAGGAAAATGCCAACACCTCCAACTGTACTTAATCTATTCAGAACAAGGATGCTTCCTCTGTGTCTTGTGGTAATTTTTGTCTCAGGGTTTTACATGCTGCTGCATAATTTCCTCAGCCCTCTTAACACTATATCATTTTCCATCTATTTATTCTGAACCTACACATCACTGAAGCTGCATTCATTTTTCTCTTTTATTTTTTCTCTTTGTCTTTTAGACTGGATAATTTCAATCCATCTACCTTAAATTTTCCTAAATCTTACTTCTGCCGTCTTCATTTTACTTTTAAACCTTTTCATTAGATTCTTTCAGATATATTTGTCAGTTTTAAAGTTTCCATTTTGTTATTTATTCACTGGGAAATGATAAGAGTAAAGAGTGTGTGTGAGTGGGTTTGTGTGTGAAATATCAGTGAAACCTGTAATTTGTTTACTAACAAAATCTATTTTTAAAGATTTTATCTATATGAGTGCTCTATCTGGATGTATGCCTACATGCCAAAAGAGGGCATTAGGTCCAACACAGATGGTTATAAGATACCATGTGGTTGCTGGGATTTAATCTCAGGACCTCTGAAAAAGCAGCCAGTGCTCTTAACCTCAGAATCATCTCTTCAGCCCCCAAAACCATTTTTTAAAATTAAAGTATTTGAAAGAAAAATATGTTTCTTGTTATCTTTGAGCATAGTAACAATTTCTGCTTGGAGACCTTTCTTTATTAAGTGAGAAATCTGATTATCCTCATGTCAGTCTTTTTCTTGTATCTTTATGGTCAATAAATTTATGTTATTGTTTATTCAGAGGGATTTGTTGTTGTTGTTGTTGTTTGACCAGGACTGGATGTGTATCTGAGGCCAGTCTCTAACTTGAGATATTCTGCCTGTGCCTCCGGGAGCTAGAAATACAGGTGTGTGCTGCCACCCGAGCCTTCCTGCCCTGTAGCTTTCGGTTGAATCTCAGGATGATACATTAACGAGATTCTGGATTCTTGCTCTGTAAACACCGGCTTCCTAATTTGATCAGTGGCCCTCTCCTTTAGCCCAGGCTTGGCAAGATCATAGCCAGTTTTACCGCAGCTTTTTTTTTTTCTTTTTTGAGTAATCAATGATGTGTTGATGACTTTAATTTTGAGCTATTTGAGCCATGCTAAAGCATGATGGAGAGTTCTTATATAGAACATTTTATTCATTCTCTAAAAGTTTCAACCACAACAGAGTAAATTGAGGCTTCTTTATGAACTTGTAAGATAAGCGATGTTCCTATTGTCACTTCTAATTATAATAAAGCCATATGTCCTCTTGTGGATTGCTTGGCATAATGTCCAAGTATTGATGGTTCTTGGAATTTTACAAAGATTAATTCAGATGAGCTCATAAGTCTGTTGGCAGAGGTATCTAGTGGGTGTTCCTGTCTGTGTGTGACTGCTATAGAGGATAATATAATGATATGAAGTTGAGGCTTCCCTGCCCAGCACCGCCTTCAGATTCAATTGTTAGTCTGAATCTGCATTCTTCCAGCATCGTATTTTTATCATCTCAGATGAGACTGACAAGCTGAGATCAATGAATTTTATAAATGTTACTTTAAGTTTTGCTTCTGTGTCCATGAGATTCTCATCTCAACATTTGAGTTATATAACAAACACTAGCATCTTCTGGGCAAATCAGTATGCATCAAGAGAAGAATAACTAAGAATAACAGTGTTTGTACAAAAGTTAGTATGCACTTCCAATGACACCACTGGTCAAGTGAAAGGGAAGTCAACCACTCACATTACAAGATTAAGAATTGCTACAACACGTAAGGAAACTAAGCAAGAAAGAGGACTCTGGGTAAGATGATCAATCATCACTCAGAAAGGCAAAAGCAACAGATATTAGAAGAGGGATAAAACAGGGAACAGGACAGGAGCCTACCACAGAGGGCCTCTGAAAGACTCCATCCAGGAGGGTGTCAAAGCAGATGCTGAGACTCATAGCCAAAGTTTGGGCAAAGTGCAAGGAATCTTATGAAAGAAAGGAGAGACAGAAAGACCTGGAGGGTCCAAGAGCTCCACAAGGAGAGCAACAGAACCAAGCAATCTGGGCACAGGGGTCTTTACTCCAACCAAGGACCATGCAGGGAGATAGGCTAGAACCCCTGCACAGATGTAGCCCATGGCAGTTCAGTGTCCAAGTGGGTTCCCTAGTAATGGAGACATGGACTGTCTCTGACATGAACTCATTGTCTGGCTTTTTGATCACCTCTCCCTGCAGAGGGAGCAGCGTTATCAGGCCACAGAGGAAGACGATGCAGCCAGTCCTGATGAGACCTGATAGGCTCGGGTCAGAGATAAGGAAGCTGAGGCTGAGAATCATAGCCAAACTTTGGGTACGGTGCAGGGTATTTTATAAACAGTCTTTAAACAACACTGTTAAAAAGGGAAGTTTCAGACCATACAGCCAATCCTGATGAGACCTGATAAACTAGGGTCAGAGGGAAGGGAGGAGGACCTCCCCTATCAGTGAACTTGGAGAGGGGCATGGGAGGAGATGAAGGAGGGAGGGTGGGATTGGAAGGGGCTGAGGAAGCAGGCTACAGCTGGGATACAAAATTAATAAACTGTAATAAATATACATATATATATATATATTGCTACAAATGTCAGCAAAATACAATGCGTTACATTCATGAAAATGTATTCCTGGAGCATGTTATTTAGAATGATAACTGAAGAATGAAAGAAAATGTCTCTTAAAATGATGCACAAGGACTAGGTTATCTCAGTGGTAGGGTACTTGGGTAGCATACATGAGGCTCTGGGTTTGATTCCCAGCACAACAAAAATGAATAAAATCAAATTAAAGAACATAACCATTTGTCCTGTCAAACAAACAACTGAACACACTCAGATTACCTAAAGAAAAATTGAATAAGTAATCCTCAAGATCTTCATTTGAAGATAAACCTAGCTTTAATGAAGTAATCAGGTAGGAAGAAATGAGAAGTCTAGGAGGTAAAGGATTTGACTCAAAGGTGTAGTCTAAGACAATGGGGACAACCTCGAGTTTCACCCATAGCTTCAGAGTGTTTTAAACTAAATGATACTTGTAGTCTCCTCTGAATCCAAAAGCTTTATTTCAGAGGAAAGGGAGGTGAGCCACACACTTCACAGGCCTCCTAATATAGTCAAGAGCCTTCGCCCCAAGAACAGGCTTATAAAAGAGCTTGGTTTACAGCAGGCTATTTAATGAAAGATAAAAATAAAAACGTTTGGGGTTTATTTTTACTTTCTTTCTCTTATAAAATAAATGTCAATGTTTTAAGTGTTTATCTTTTTTTATGTGTATGAATGTTTTACCTGTGTGTATGACTATGCACTTTGTACATGCAGTAATCTCAAAGGCCGGAAGAGGACAATGGATCCTGAGACTGTAGTTACACGTGATTTTCAGCTCATGGGGGTGCTGGGATTAACATGAGTCCTCTGGAAGAACAGCTAGTGCTCTTTATCACTGAGCTATCTCTCCAAGATCTGGGAGGAACTGAGGGAGAGGCAACCGTAATCATAATACATTGTATGGAAAAAGTCTATATTCAATTAAAAAATATTGCTTTAAATTTAAATGTATATTTGAAAAATTAATTGAAGCTACAATTGTACACTTGAAAGAGAATTTATGAAATGAAAACAAAACAAAGACAATAGCTCACATATATATCCAAGCACTCAGGAGGTTGAAACAGGAGGATTGCCATTAGTTTGACACCAACCTCAACAACAAAGTGATATCCTATCTCAAATAAAAAAGAAACTTAGCATCTGAAAATAAAAATGCTTGATGTCTCTTCAGCAAGGGCTACATAAAGAAAAGAATGCAAATTTTATCTTGACAAATTTTTAGGCCTCACTCAGATCGTACGGATTACCTCTTTTCTGTTTTTAAGTTTGCGGGTTTTATATTAGACTCTTTACTAAGAACCTTTTCTCCAGTTCCAAGATTACTGCTATTCATTTTAGTAAGAAGCCAGTGACTTCTACAATAAAATAACAAACACAATGTGCCAGAAACACAAGGCCAGGTCCTGGTCATTTTAAACAAAACATTAATCCTCTTCTAAATTAGAAACAAGCAGGGAAGGCTCTGTAAAGAATGGCACTGGAGCTGGAGAGATGAGATGGCTTGTTTGACAAAGTGTTTGCCTTACAAGCATGAGGACCTGAGTTCTATACCCAGGCAAGATGATGAACATCTGTAGTCCCAGCACTAGAAAGATGGAGACAAGGGGTCCTTGGAGCCTGCTGTGCAGACAGCCTAGCCTACTTGTCAAATTCCAGACCCTGTGTCAAAAAAAAAAAAGTTGGCCAGTATCTGATGTCTTTTTCTTGCCTCTACAGACATTGCACATGCAAGCACAAAAACACACACATACATACACACACACAGTTATGTTCATTTGTGAACATCAAATAAGTACAATGTGGATACTTGATCCATAGTAAGTTGTGTTTGTGTCAAGCAGGTTGAGACAAGGATACATTTTAAAGACAACAAGAAATAGGATTACATCAGGTATTTTGATTTTGAAACTAATCTTTTACCAAGGTAATTTATAACTAAGAGTACTTTCAGTCTGAGGTTGAGACTGCTGAGTCTATGTTTGATAGAAGTGCTTTATGTGTGAAATTGTGGTGGCCTCTGTGCAAGCTTGTTTGGCTCTGGCAGGTTTTTCAAATAAGTTGCTATGCATAGGAACCCTCCCTTCATAACATCCTGGCTTCATCAACATTTTCAAAGTAGGGTTGGCATAGCAACTCCATTTTCATTCTGCATGTAGTAGTTTAAATAAGAAATGTCCTTCAGAGGCTCAGACATTTGAACACTTGGTCCCCAGGTGGTGGTGATGTTTGGGGAGGTGGAACAGCCTTGCTAAACAAAATACATCACTGGGAGAGGGTTTTAAGTGTTTATAACTTCTCGGGACGTGGAGAGATGGCTCAAAGGTTAAGAGCACTGGCTGCTCTTCAGGAGGTTGTGAGTTCAATTCCCAGCAACCACATGGTGGCTCCCAACCACCTATAATGATATCTGGTGCTCTCTTTTGGTGTGAAGGTGTACATGCAGACAGAACATTGTATATATAATAACTAACTAACTAGGTATATAGATAGATAGGTAATAAGTAAATAACAAATAAGTATTTTCTAAAGACTATAACTTCTCACCTTCAGTTTTTCTCTGTCTCTGCTTCTTTTGTAGTTTGTGGTTGAGGATGTGACCTCTCAACTTCCTGCCACCTGATACCATCCCTACCCACCATGGTGGAGTCTTAACCTCTGGAACTGTAAGTCAAATGAAGTGATTTCATAAGTTGCCTTGGTCAATCATGATATTTTACTACAGTAACAGAAGAGTGACTAATATACTGACAACTTCTGCTTTCTTCTAGTTATTATTATTATTAAATAATTACCTATACTACAGAATATGTAACATTTGATGAAGAAAACTTAAAAGTTCCCATAGTTTCTATGGCCATGGTAGCAACTTCTGCTCAGCCCAGCAGAGACTGCACTGCAAGCCTGGCAGGCATTCTCCAAGCCTTGTCCAGTCCTGGCTCTGTACCCTGGTACTGTGCAGGTGCTCAGCCTCCCCAGCTTCCCACTGTGATGGCAGAGTATTTCCTGGGCCAGAATGTGCTCTAAGTTTCTGTGACCCACTGTTTACTGCCATGTGTAATGTCACCTGAATCCGTATAGCAAACATAGCTTAACTGAACACACAGTGCACTGGGAAGTTACCCCTGACTGGAATCTTTTGTCTCAGAGACTCCTGACCAAGCCCTACACCATTACCACTAGCCTTGACAAAGCAAGTAGGCAACGCCGCTCCTACCAGCCTCATCCTATGTGCATATATTAATGAGACATAGACCAGCATCTGTGTTGTGAGTGTCCCAAGGCTGATTTGCAACCTTTCTCTCCGTTTATCGTGCTCAGTGGACTATATCTAAGTCCTGTAAGATGTCAGACAATGCAGAAATTTAGGGAACAGCTAAACAAGTGGGGATGAGTGTTCTAGGCAGAAGAAGGCTTCTATCCTATGTCAGTCAGAACATCCATTGCCTCCAGCCTCTCTGTGTACAGCCAGCTGAGTCTCACCTCTGTTAATCCTAACCCATTCCATAACATAAGCATTCATTATGTTAATAGTAGTTTATCATTCAAACCAAATTACTAATCTTTAAACATCGAGCCCTTGTTTATGTTCAAGGAAAAAAATGACAACTGACTAGTCACTATTGTGCAATGACTAGGTAAATGATTGTCAGTGTACCGGATTTTCTCATGGAAAAAAACATTTTTACATACATTCGTTAGTGGGGTTGGTAGTATAAATGTCAGATAAAGACAGTGCAAATGGCAGTTGAGAACAGTCATATCAGGCTGGACTGAGGGCCTCATGATTAAGAGCAGTTGCTGCTCTTGCAGAGATCTCACATGGTGGCTCACAACTTTCTTTAACTCCTGTTCCAGGAGATCTGATGCCCTCTTCTGACCTCTGTAGATACCAGCCACTCACATAGTGCACAGGCAACACACACACACACACACACACACAAATATAAATGTTTCTAAAAGAACAGTGTTATTGCTTTAACCTTTAAGATAAATTAGACTTCATTTCATTTTGAAATTTCTCTTTAAAGTCTCTAATATCTTCTGACTAAAATGCCCAAGTTAATACATTTTCTTCACTGAGATTTATATTCTTGCCTTTTGATGCTTTTGCAACAAAACAAAAATATGTTTTTTACATATCCTAATTCTTGAAGTGTTTCTTGAACTAATCCACCTTGAGACAAAATGAAACCATGGCTAAGCACTATATTTAGGTTGACTGGAACAATTACATTTACAGTAATTGCGACACATAATTACTAAAATTATATATTGAGGGAGGCAACCATTTATTTACAAACATTATAAACACAAGATGCTTTGGAAGTGTAAATACAGGAAAAATACTGACAGTTCATAACACTAAATTCAACTGTTTCTGATACAAGGTTCTTAAACAGCAAATCTAGATTTAATTCACTTACAACTTCTGGTGTCTAGGTAAGTATTTTTCCTATTTCTGTCAGTTTAATTTATTATTTCAATATATTTGTTTGAGTCAGAAGAGTGAATTTTAAAACACAATGACAATCTGCAGTTTTTGAGATGAAGTTGAAGTCTGTGAAACTCAGTCATATCTTCATAACGGACTGGCTCCTGCCAGCTTCCTTCTTTAAGGGAGGTTAACAGGTTCCTTCTTCGCCTCTGTGTGGCCTTCACCCTATACTTCTCCAGGGTGTCCTTAACCACAGCAGGCTCTGGCTCTGGGTTGTGGGCAGTTGCAGGGATAAAGATGCAACGTGGAGAACTGTTTTCTCTCTGGTTTGGGGAAACATGATCTTCTCTCACAGACGCCTCCCCCGGAGGTCTGGATATCAGGGCCTATGAACACATGAGGTGACCTTTGAAGCGAACGCGCTGACAGTCCCCCACATCTCCGAGGAACAGGAACTGCAGGCCTTCTGAGTGTCCTTTCCTGAATGACAGGACTCCTCTCTGTTTAAGGATATCATCAGTGTCTCTGACCCAGAGGACTGTGGACTCTCAAAGGTTAGTTAAAGCTCTTGCATGGTCTCGGTGATAATGTTTCCAGAATGCTGGAAACCGGCTTTGTGCTGCTGTATCAAGCTGAGGTGATAACCTAGAAGTGATTTTTTTATTGATTTCTACTTTTTATTGAGTCCGTTTTTTGTTTTATACATTTTGAATCTGTATTATTAGTTATGTATAGATTTAAGATCGTTACAAACCTCTGCTGAGTTGGACATTGCATTTTTAGTAATGCCTCTTGTCTTTATTTATTTTTAATGTAATTTATTTATTTTTATATCAATCACAGGTTAGGTACTTTGCATCCCAGGCGTAGCCCCCTCCCTCATTCCCTCCCATCCACCCACTCCCTCATCTCCCTCATCTCCCTCCTCCCCGCCCCCTCCAAGTCCACCAACAGGGGAGGATCTCCTCCCTTCCATTGGACCCCAGATCATCTTGTCTCCTCAGGGCTGGCTGCAGTGTCCTCCCCTGGGATCTAGCCAGGCTGTTACTCCCTGGCGTGTATGGGGGAGGGCCAAAGACCCAGCCATGGAGTTCATGAATGAAACAGTCCCTGTTTCCCTTACTAGGGTCTTCAGTTGGACACCGAGCTACCATGGGCCACATCTGAGCGGGGGTTCTAGGCCATATCCATACCTGGTCCTTGGTTGGAGAAACTGTCTGGTATAAGACCCGTGTGCCCTGCTCAGTTTGGTTTTTGTGGTGCCCTTGTTTTTTACCCCATCAGTGTACTTGTTGGAATCTGTAGAATGTGGGTCTTGGGCCTCTCTATTGCTTCAGAATGGTGTCTGGCGCCCTCCAGTGGATACTTATGAAATAGCAATGGTGCTCTCTGCAACTGTCTGCAGTCCTTCTGTGAGGCATCAATAGGTAAATAAACACGATGCAAGTTGCCTTCTGGGTCTGGCTTCCCCACTTGGAGACCATATCTGAAGAGAAGAAACAAATGAGTTCCAGGGTACAGTCCTTTGTGTTGGGGAAGTCAGGGCAGCAGCTTGAAGGTAGCCGTGCACATCAGGAAGCAGAAAGAGGCTGAAATCATAGTTTTTAAAACATGGCATGTCCTTGAGAGTTTTACTTCAGAAAATGTGAACCTACCTCATGACATTAATACATGTAAATATGCTTGTTTGCTATTACTGCATCATTATCATCATGAATATTATTACTTAAATAGAATATTTTAACTTTAAGCAAACTAACTTCATCACCCTCTCCCATTTGAAATGACTCTTGTATTAGCTCACAAAATGGCACAAGCGCAATGTGTACAATTAAAGTGCCCACTAGTGGTGCATGCTCATAGCCACAACACTTTGGAGATACCGGGAAGACCAGAAATTAAAAGTCATCCTTCCTACATTGACGGTTCATGGCCGCTTTCTGTGCTGATATCACTCCCGCGAATATGCTGAACATTCCTAAGACCCACTGGACATTCTTTAAAGAAATGTGGCAAGCACCAGCCCCACAAAGTAACGCAGTGCAAGAAGAACAAGGATCTTTAAATGCACAGGGGAAGCGGTGTTATGACAGGAAACAGAGCATCTATGGTAGACAGAGTAAGCCTATTTGCTGCAAAAAGGCTAACACTACAATGAAGACTGTGCTGAGACTTGAGTGTGTTGAGCCCAACTGCAGGTCTAAGATCTTGAATGCTGGTTGTTAAGAGATGCAAGCATGTTGAACTGGGAGGTGAAAAGAAGAGAAAGGGCCAAGTGAGCCTGTTCTGAGGTAATTTTGTTATGAATTAAATAAAATAAAATCATGAATTTTATTCACCTCAAAAAAAGAAAAAAGAAAAAAAGAGAAAAGAAAGAAAGTTCATAGCCAACTTGAAAGACTTGAGACCCTGTCTCAAGGAGAAGAAAGGAGAGGAGAAGTAAGAGAGAGATTAGCTAAGACAGAGATTGTGGACAAAATGAGAAATTCTACCTTATTCCCGGGTGGGGGGGGGAGATATGTGCTGAGTTTAGTTGTTCCTACCACACTTTAAAAAAGAAAAAAATTAAAGGCGGAAGGAAGGAAAGAAGGGGATTCTTCTGGGCCATACACAAGCTGTGCTCTGGGCTACGGAATCCCACAAAGAACAAAATATGTATGCTTCTTTCTCTGGAATTTATGTCTGAAAGGAGGACAAGAGTTGAGAAAAAAACATTACTTATCACAAGCAATATGGAAGCAGCAAACACACAGAGAACACTGAGGACCCTATTTCCGGTTAGGACTTAACCACTGGTCCCCAGAGATGGTATGCAGGGTTTTGTTCTAAGGCTTTTACTGTTAATTACAATAGAGGGTGACAAAAACAAATGACACTTCAAAAGTTTAAGACACCTAAGCCAGGGCATACTTTTCACTTTTTTTTTAACTCAAGTCATAATGAAGTCATTGTTTGCTTCAAATTGAAAAAAAATAATATGAAGAATAATAATCCACTTCAAGGGTGTCTTCAGTGTGATGGGACCACAAACTAAACATAAGCCTCTGTTCAGCCAGCATGGAAAATATGAATTGGTTTTAGCAGTGCAGCTTCAGTACTCAGTCCATGAAGTGCATTCAGCAAGGACTGCTATTGGTCATGCAGACAGCTGAAGCAAAGGGTCAACTGACCAGCTTTTCTCTTGTCCCAGGGGGTCCTCAAGATCCGCTTTGTTCTGTAAATCTCCATTAGGCCACATTGTGCTCAGGGGGAGCCTTTCCATGTGAGTTTGGGGGGAGAGAGGATGTTAAGGGATTTGGTGAGTCATTTTCACAAAGTAAACGCAGCCTTCTGAAACAATGAACATAGATTCTCTGAGGGAAAGGCTCTGGGAAGTGACACAGATGAGAGTGCACTTGTGGACTGGGACCAATTTGAGAAAGTACTGGAAATCCAAGTGTGGGTGCTTCCGATGTATAAAATGAAGCCATTTGGGGATTTCTGCATAAACTTCCCTCTTGGGTCAGAAGAAAGTTTCTAGGATATTGTGAGGAACTATAAAGAAATGACTAAGGAAGAGTGGCAAGGGGTACAAGAGTAACATTGTCATAATTAATGGGAAGAAGCAATGTGGGAGACTGAGAGGGAACTCAGGTCACTCCTAAGTTCCTGCTCATTTCACTAAAAGAATTCCCTGAGGATCAGCAACTGAGAGGTCAGTTCAGAACAAGCAAAAGGAACAGGCATGAAAGTAGGTTGAAGTGTTAGCCATGTTCCAAATGAGGAGACTGAAGTGCAGGAAGGTTAAGAAATATGTCTCTTGGATGTGGTTCAATGATACAGTGATTGCCTAGAATGCATCAGACCCAGCTCTTTCATAGCACTATGTTCAGGGAGATAGGGGTAGGGAAGGGAAAGAAGAGGCATGCCCAAGCTTACCCAGCCCAAAAGTGCAGATCACTCCCTGCATTCAAATCAATTTGACTCAATGCTATACTTCTAGCCTTTCCAACTGAGCACCCCATTCCAAATCCTTTGGTCTTAAAGAGTCCCTGAGTTGCTTACTAGCATATAAAATCACTGTTCCTCAAAACTTTGGAGTCAGTCTCATAAAGGAAAATCAAGCCCCACTGGAGACAGCTTATTCAGTTCTGTAATC
This sequence comes from Pachyuromys duprasi, assembly GCA_028658305.1. Classification (NCBI taxonomy): domain Eukaryota; kingdom Metazoa; phylum Chordata; class Mammalia; order Rodentia; family Muridae; genus Pachyuromys; species Pachyuromys duprasi. The sequence goes on along the minus strand of CM053765.1, from coordinate 51,880,697 downwards.
TGATTTTAATAAAGAGGCTGGATTAGTCCTTCAATCTGGGAGGACCCTATCTCTAAAATCCTGTGTACACCTTGCATGAGAACATGCAAAACTTGCAGAAACTGAAGCAGAGACTGTGCCAGTGGGTTTAGCAGCATCATGCTGTGAATTACATTGACTGCCACATATGGGTGATTCTCCTGAAATATGTGATTACCACATTATGAAACTCTAATTGTTTTTTTTTCCTATCCTATATGAACTGCCTGGAAGATGAGATGCAAATTAACACATAATATAATTACAGACGCTCTCACCCTATTCAAAAGTAGTGTTCTTTTCAATCAGACTCATGTAAATGACCCTTATTTTGTTTAATTTACAATATCCTATTCTAGTCCTGGAACCAGGGAAGACCATGAAGAACCAAAGCAGTGCTAGAGAGTAATATCATGGCTGGGCGTATCACAATACCCAAATTTAAGTTAAATTATGGGACTATAGTGACAAAACCAATCTGGTACCAGCATGTAACAGGCAAGTAGACAGATGGAGCAGAGGAGAGGACCAGGAAAAAAACCAACAGAGCTATGGCCATTGAGCTGACTAGTTTAATAAGAGTCGTTTAGTAAGAGAGAACTTCAACTGAGAACACATCCACACCAGATCAGCCTCTGAGCAAGCCTGTGGTGCACTGTCTTGATTGATGGTTGATGTGGTAGGGACAGTTCACTGTGGACAGTACCAACCCTGGGCTAGCAGTTCTCTAAAAAGCAGGCTGATAGGCTCCTATCTTCTTCCGTGTTTTCTCCATCTTCTGAGGTCTATCCCATTTGCCTTTCTGAGTGAATACTGAGCATCCTATCCAGGATCCTCCTTTCCACAGAGGGCCTCTGAAATACTAGACTCACAGACAAACTTTGGGCAGAGTGTAAGGAATCTTGTGAAAGAAGGGGGAGATAGAAAGATCTGGAGAGGACTGGAGCTCTAAAAAGAGAGCAACCGAAAAAAAAATTGTGGGCCCAGAGGTCTTTTCTGAGTCTGATACTCCAACCAATTAACATGCATGGAGATAACTTAGAACCCCTGTACAGATGTAGCCCATGGCAGCTCAGTTTCCAAGTGGGTTAACTGGTAATGGGAAAAAGGAATGTCTTTGACCTGAACTCAGTGGCTGGCTCTTTGATTGCCTCCCCCTAAGGGGGGGGGGCAGCCTTAACAGGCCACAGAGGAAGACAATGCAGACAGTCCTGATGAGACCTGATAGGCTAGGGTCAGATGGAAGGGGAAGAGAACTTCCCCTATGAGTGAACTGGGGGAAGGGCAAGGGAGGAAAAGAGGGAGGGGGGCTGGATGGGGAGAAGATGAGGGAGGGGATGAAGGAGGGAGCTACAGCTGGAGTACAAAGTGAATAGATTGTAATAAATAAAAGAATTTAAATAAAAAAGAAAGCAGGCGGAGCAAGTCTTGGGAAGCAAGCCAGTAAGCAGCACTCCTCTATAGCCTCTGCTTCAGCTTCTGCCTCCAGGTTCCTGACCTGTATGAGTTCCTGCTCTAAATTCTTGCAGTAATAGACTTGGTGGGAAACTATAATTTGCAAAAAGCCCTTTCCTACCCAAGTTGTTTTTTGTTATGGTGTTTTATTAAAATAATAGAAACCTAACTAGGGCTAATTTTTGAACAAAAGTGCAGGGGAAGAAAGATAGCTTTTTCAGCAAATGGTATTGGTAAAACTTGATATCTACCTGCAGAAAAATAAAATTAGATTCATATCTTTTACGTTGTGCAAAAATGAATTCAAAATACATCAAAGCTCTTAATTTAAAACTCCTACACAAAAGCATGTAACATAGACTTCAAGACATTGGGGTCAGCAAAAGCTTTCCGAATAGAACTTCAATAGCACAGGAACCATCCCCAAGGCTCAACAGATGGAACTGCATGAAATTCAAGTTTCTGCACAGCAAGACAAAACATCAGGAGAACACACAGACAGCCCACAGAATGGGAGAAAATACTTGCCAACTACATTTCAGATAATTCAGAATATATAAATTTAAAATACTCAGAAATTCAATGCAAAGAAAATAAAATTCCCAATAACATGTTGGCTAATTAGTTGAACAGATGATTTTCAAAAGAAGAAACACAAATGCCCAATACTACTTTTTAAATGTGTTCAACATCCTTAATCATTAGGAAATTTCAGATTAAAGGTACTTTGAGATGCAACTTTACTCCAGTCAGAAGACTATCATAAAGAAATCTAACCACAAATCCTGGAGAGGATGTATGGAAGCAGAAACCCTATTCACTGCTGGTAGGAGTGAAAATTAATCAATCCAGCCATTATGTGAAATATATATATATAATTTTTTTCAAATGACCCAGCAATTCTACTTCTGAGCACAAACCCAGAGAATTCCACACTCCACCATAGAGATATTTGCACATACAAGTTTATTGATGCTCCATTCACTAGAGAAAGGAAATAGAATCAAACTAGATGAACATCACAAGGTGAATTAGTAATGAAAATTTGGGGGGATCCAAGATTGCGGCCCCAGGAGGACACTGTGTTTGAGAAGTAGGACAGCAGTGTTGGCTCAGTGACCAGGAGACTGAACTTTGGGACCTAAAACACCAGCGTTTGTGATTGCCAGGCAAGAGGAAATCCTACCTTGAGGGAATCAAGTGGGAAGGTCCTTGGGACACCCAGTCAGTCCCTGGAAAAGGTCCGGGTGACCGGCGGGTGCACATCTGCCAGCCTCGATATGAGTGTGCAATCTCCCCTGGCATGCCTAGCCGCCATTTCAGACTGGAACACACAGTCTCTGGTCCAGACTGAGGCACCCCCAGATACCATCCCAGAATGGGGTGTACAGCCTCTGGCTCAGATGGAGGTGCCAAGTCTCCGGACCAAGAGCGGAGCCTTTAGCTGTTGGCCCTGATCGGAGCAAAGAGCCTTCTGACCAGAGTAGCGCCTCCAGCCACCATCTCAAACCAGGACACTCAGTATCTGGCCCAGAGTGAGGTTCCAAGCCTCCAGACTAGAGTGGCCACAGCCTGTGGTACTCACAGCTTCTAGCACAGAGCTCAGGGCCAGACACATAGAGCCCACAACAGAGTATGTGTCCTGCCCGCAGCATCACCCACAGACCTCAGAATCCAGCCTGCTGAGCCCGCCACAGATTGAAGACCACTGGGTATTCCAGAAACCTGCATAGGTGTTTGGCACCTGCAATCTGCATAGCGCAAGCATGTACACTCTCTAGCACTCCCCTTCAAGACACCTTCTGAGACTGCAGGCATGCGGGTGCACACACACACACACACACACACACACACGTGTGCACACACCCACATACACAAACACTTACTCCCCACACACACAATGATTCTGTGTCAGCGGCTTTTCCTCCCGCAGATATAACTGAAGCAACAATACACACTCTCAAAACACTGGACCTCCCTGATCTTCCTGAAGAATACTCCAGATACCAGAGATTGACAGTTCTAGTCTGAAGTTCAGCCTCAAGGAACAAACAGCTCCTTGATTATATATAAACTAATGGCCAAACTCACACAATAAAAATCAGGACACATGGACCCACCAGCAACAGCCAAAATCAATGGAGATTTTAATTCAGTGGAAACACTGGAAAATGATGTTAAAGCTATGCTTATGCAGTTATTAGAGGAACAAAAAGAGGAAATGAACAGAGCTCTCAAAAATATACAGAATATAACTGCCCATGTAGAGGAACAATTAAAGATATATAAAGAGGAAACAAACAAAAAAATAGGAACCACATTCAATCAGATGAAGGAAATGGTGCAAAGCATGAAAACAGAATGAGAATCTATAAAGAAAACACAAACAGAGAAAAACCTGGAACTGGAGAACTTAGAGAAAAGATCAGGAACCATAAAAGTAAGCCTCGCCAAAAGAATACAAGAGATGGAAGAGAGAATCTCGGGAGCTGAAGATACACTTGCTAAAATTGATTCCTCACACAGAGAAAAAGTAAAATCAGAAAAGTGCCAAACACAAAACATCTAAGAAATCAAGGACACCATGAAAAGATGAAAACTAAGAATAATAGGAATGGATGAAAAAGAAGACTCCAGGCTCCAAGGACTGGAAAATATTTTTAAGAAAATAATAGAAGAAAATTTTCCCAACTTAAAGAAAGAGATGTCTATAAACATACAAAAAGCCTACAGAACACCAAATAGATTAGATCAGAAAAGAAATATCTCTCATCACATCATAGGCAAAATACTAAACCTACAAAACAAAGAAAAATATTAAAGGCAGCAAGAGAAAAGGGTCAAGTAACATATGAAGGTAGACCTATCAGAATCACACCAGACTTCTCATCAGAAACTAAGAAAGCCAGAAGGGCTTCAGCAGAGGTCATGCAGTCTTTAAGGAAACACAGATGCCAACCCAGATTACTATACCCAGCAAGGTTTTCAATCAACATAGAAGAAGAAAAGAAAATATTCCATGACAAAACTAAATTCAAGCAATATCTACACAGAAACCCAGCCCTACAAAAGATACTGGAAGGAAAACTTCAATCCAATGAAAACAACTACACCAAAGAAAATATAGGATACAGATAATTCCCCAAAACAAAAGAAAAAAGAAAGCAATGAATCATAGTAAGACCACCAACTCCACAATAAAAGGAATTAACAGCCATTGGTCACTATTATCTATCAACATCAACGGACTCAACTCTCCAATAAAAAGAGACAGACTTACAGAATGGTTGCGGAAACAGCATCCAACATTCTGCTGCATCCACACCTATGCAACAAAGATAAACACTACCTCAGATTAAAGGGCTGGAAAAATGTATTTCAAGCAAATGGACCCAGAAAACAAGCTGGGGTAGTGATCCTAGTATCAAATAAAATACACTTTCAACCAAAATTAATCAAGAAAGATGAGGAGGGGCACTTCCTTCTCATCAAAGAAATATTCCAACAGGAGGGCACAACAATTTTGAACATCTATGCCCCAAATACAAGACCACCTACATTTGTAAATAAAACATTATTATAGCCGAAATCACACATTGACTGCAACACCCTAATAGTGGGAGATATCAACATTCCACCCTCACCAAGGGACAGATCATTCGGTCAGAAGCAAAACAGGGAAACAAGGGTACTTACAGAGGCCCTAAATCAAAAGGACCTAATAGATGTCTACAGAACTTTTCACCATAGATCAAGAGTATACCTTCTTTTTAGCACCTCATGGAACCTTCTCCAAAATACACCATATAGTTGGTCACAAAGCAAACCTCAGCAGATGCAACAAGATTGAAATAATCTCTTGTATCATATCTGACCATCATGGTCTAAAGCTGGACCTCAACAACAAAAAAACACAGCAAAAAGCCTGCACATACATGGAAAGTGAACAACTTGCTACTCAATGATAGCTTAGTTAAGGAAAAAATAAAGAAAGAAATTAAAGACTTTCTAGAATTCAATGAAAAGGAAAGCACAACATACCCAAACTTATAGGACACAATGAAGGCAGTGCTAAGAGGAAAGTTTATAGCACTAAGTGCCTTCAAGAAGAAATTTGAAATATCTCATACAAGCAAATTAATGGCCCAACTGAAAGCCCTAGAAAAAAAAGAAGCAGATACACCCCAGATGAGCAGACAGCTGGAAATAATCAAACTCAGGGCTGAAATCAATCAATAAGAAACAAATAAAACTATTCAAAGAATCAATGAAACCAAGAGCTGGTTCTTTGAGAAAATCAACAAGATAGACAAGCCCCTAGCCAAACTAACAAAAAGGCAGAGAGAAAGGGTCCAAATCAGCAAAATCAGAAACGAAAAGGGGGACATAACTACAGACACTGAGGAAATCCAAACAATCATCAAGTCTTACTACAAAAGCCTATATGCCACAAAATTTGAAAATCTAAATGAAATCGACAATTTTCTAGATAGATTCCATCTACCTGAATTATGTCAAGATCAGGTAGAGAGATTGAATAGACCTATATCCCCCAAGGAAATTGAAGCAGTCATCAACAGCCTCCCTTCCAAAAAAAGTCCTGGGCCAGATAGTTTTAGGACAGAATTCTACCAGACCTTCAAAGAAGTGCTAACTAAAATTCTCTCTAAAATGTTTCACAAAATAGAAACAGAAGGAATATTACCAAGCTCATTCTATTTAGCCACAGTCACCTTGATACCTAAACCACGCAAAAACAAAACAAAGAAGAGAATTTCAAACCTATCTCCCTTATGAATATTGATGCAAAAATACTCAATAATATACTTGCAAACTGAATCCAAGAACACATCAAAGATATCACCCACCATGACCAAGTAGACTTCATCCCAGACATGCAAGGATGGTTCAACATATGGAGATCCATCAATGTGATCCTCCATATAAAGAAACTGAAGGAGAAAAAACCACATGATCATCTCCCTAGATGCTGAAGAAGCATTCAACAAAATCCAACATCCATCCATATTTAAAGTCTTGGAGAGAACAGGGATACAAGGCACATACCTAAATACAGTAAAGGCAATATACAGCAAGCCTATAGCCAACATCAAAGTCAATGGAGAGAAACTTAAATCAGTCCCACTGAAATCAGGGACAAGGCAAGGCTGCCCACTGTCTCCATATCTCTTTAACATAGTACTTGAAGTCCTAGCTAGAGCAATAAGACAACTAAAGGAGATCAAGGGGATACAAATAGGAAAGGAAGAAGTCAAAGTATCACTATTTGCAGATGATATGTTAATATACATGAGCTATCCCAAATATTCAACCAGAGAACTCCTTCAGCTGATAAACACCGTCACCAAAGTGGCTGGATACAAAATCAACTCAAAAAAAAAAAAAAAAAAAAAAAAAACCAGAAGCCCTTCAGTATACCAAAAACAAAATGGCCGAGAAAGAAATTAGGGAAACAACACCCTTCACAATAGCTTAACATAAAGTACCTTGGCGTGACATGAATCAAGCAAGTGAAAGATCTATATGAAAAAAACTTCAAATCTCTTAAGAACGAAATTGAAGAAGATATCAGAAGATGGAAAGATCTCCCGTGCTCATGGATTGGTAGGATTAACATATTGAAAATGGCCATTCTGCCAAAAGCAATCTACAGATTCAATGCAATTCCCATCAAAAAACCAACACAATTCTTTGCAGACCTTGAAAGAAAAATTCTCAATTTTATATGGAGAAACAAAAACCCAGAATTTCCAAAACAATCCTGTACAATAACAGATCATCTGGTGGTATCTCCATCCCTGATCTCAGGCTGTACTACAGAGCAATAGTAATAAAACTACATGGTATTGGCATAGAAACAGAACAGTGGATCATTGGAACCTAATAGAAGACCCAGAAATAAACCCACACACCTATGGAAACTTGATTTGACAAAGAAACCAAAACCATTAAATGGTAAAGAGACAGCATCTTCAACAAATGGTGCTGGTCCAACTGGATGTCTTTATGCAGAAAAATGAAAATAGATCCATATTTATCACCCTGCACAAAACTAAAGTCCAAGTGGATCAAAGACCTCAGCACAGGGGTCTTGTAAGAGACGGTTTCTACAATCAAGGACCATGTGTGGATGTGGACTGGAACCCCCGCACGGATGGGGCCCATGATAACTTGGTGTAGGGCTGAAGACCCTATTCAGGGAAACAGGGACTGTTTCAGTCATGATCTTGATGGCTGACTCTTTGACCCTCCCCCATATAAGCCGGGGAGTGACAGACT
>CM053765.1:51853933-51872824 GCA_028658305.1 Pachyuromys duprasi | reverse complement strand
TGAGGGAGGGAGTGGGAGGGGGGGAGGGAAAGGGGGAGGGGGCTACGCCTGGGATTCAAAGTACCCAACCTGTGAGTGAGATAAAAATAAATAAATTAAAAAAAAAAAAAAAAAAAAACCAGACACACTAAATCAGTTAGAAGAAAAAGTGGGGAAGACCCTAGAACTCATCGGCACAGAAGACTACTTCCTGAACAGAACACCAACAGCACAGGCTCTAAGATCAACAACAACAACAAAAATGGGACCTCATGAAACTGAAAAGCTTCTGTAAAACAACAGACACTATCATCAAAACAAAATGACAGACTGGGAAAGAATCTTCAACCCTTTATCTGACAGAGGGTCAATATCCAGTATATATAAAGAACTTAAGAAGCTAACAAGCAGCAAATCAAGTAATCTAATTAAAAAATAGGGTATGGAGTTAAACAGAGAACTCTTTTAGAAGACTGTAGAATTGCAGAAAAACACTTAAAGAAATGCTCAGGGTCCTTAGCCATCAGGGAGATGCAAATCAAAACAATCCTGAGATTTCACCTTACACCCCTTAGAATGCCTAAGATAAAAAACTCAAGTGACATCACATGCTGGAGAGGTTGTGGAGAAAGGGGAACCCTCCTCCATTGTTGGTAGGAATGCAAACTTGTACAACCACTCTGGAAATCAATTTGGCTCTTTCTTAGACAATTAGGAATAGTGATTCCTTAAGACCCAGCTATACCACATTTAGGCATATATCCAAAAGATGTTCAAGTACACAACAAGGACATTTGCTCAACCATGTTTGTAGCAGCTTTATTCGTAATAGCCAGAACCTGAAAACAAACCAGATGTCCCTCAGTCGAGGAATGGATACAGAAATTGTGGTACTTTTACACAATGGAATACTATTCCGCAATGAAAAACAAGGAAATCATGAAATTTGCAGGCAAAAGGTAGGACCTAGATATGATCATCCTGAGTGAGGTATCCCAAAAGCAGAAAGAAAAACGCATGGTATATACTCATATAGACCTATAAGACCTATAAGATAGGATAAACATACTAAAATCTATACACCTAAAGAAGACAAACAAGAAAGAGGACCCGGGGTAAGATAATCAATCCTCACTTAGAAAGACAAATGGGATGGACATTGAATGTAGGAGAAAACAAGCCACAGGACAGGAGCCTACCACAAAGGGCCTCTGAAAGACTCTAGCTAGCAATGTATCAAAGCAGATATTAAGACTCACAACCAAACTTTTGGCAGAGTGCAGGGAATCATATGAAAGAAAGGGGAGTTAGTAAGACTTGGAGAGGACAAGAGCTCCACAAAGACCAAATAGATCAGGGCACAGGGATCTTTTATGAAACTGTTTCTCCAACCAAGGACCAGGTATAGATATAACCTACAACCCCTGCTTGGATATAGCCCATGGTAGCTCAGTATCCACTGGGTACCCTAGTAAGGGGAACAGGGACGATTTCTGTCATGAACTCAATAGCTGGCTCTTCGACCCCCTCCCCAAGGGAGGAGCAGCCTTGCTAGATCCCCGAAGAGCACATTGCATCCAGCCCTGAAGAGACTTGATAATCTAGGGTCAGATGGAAGGGGAGGAGGTCCTCCCCTATCAGTGGACTTGGAAAGAGGCAGGGAGGAGATGAGGGAGAGATGTGGGGAATGGGAGGGAATAAGAGAGGGGGCTATGGCTGGGATCCAAAGAACATAACCTATGATTAACATAAAAATAAATAAATTTTAAAAAACCAAAAAAATGAAAATTTGGTACATATATGAAATTGAATATATTCATCTCTAGAGAGAACCAAAACCATAATATTTTCAGAAAAGTAATGAAGTTAGAATACATAACATTAAGGGAGTTTATCCAAACTGAGAAAAAAAAAGTCCTCCCTCATGAAGATTGTAGCTTGTTATACAAACATGTATATGTGTTAATTGCTGTAGGTGCAGGTATAGAATAACACTTAGAAAGGAAAGTAAGATAATCAGTGATGGAATGCAAGCAGAGCATACATGAATCATGAATGAGAATATAAAGCTAACTGCTTTTCTAGTTCCAACTCTGTCCACTTTTTTTCCCTATGGTAGATAGCTGCATAAAAATGATCAGCCAGGGGTGGTGCCACACGCCTTTAATCCCAGCACTAGGGAGGCAGAGGCAGGTGGATCTCTGTGAATTCCAGGCCAGCCTGGTCTACAATTCCAGTCTCGGACAGCCAGGGCAGAAAACCCCTGTCTCAAAAAAAAAAAAAAAATCCCTAATCAAAACTCCGCAGCTTCAGGTGTGCAATGGTCATGCCATGTCCTAAAGAAATGGCTTCATAGCTCCTCCAGCCTCAAGCTCCCACATTCTTTCTGAATCTAAGCCCTGTGAGAGGGAGGTCATACAGATATATTTCAAAGGCTGAGTACCCACAATCACTTATTTTCATTTGACCAGTTATGTGTCTTTTGCTCCAGCACTACCCAACTGCTAAAAGAAGCTTCGGATAAAGGCTGAAAGCAGCATTAATAAATAGGTATTAAAATAAATATTTAGAAGGTGGTTTGCTATGCCCACTTAACAAACCAAAAAGTCGTAAGTTTTCCCATAGAACTTATGAATCCAGGTCATGGACTTTTGACCTGGTTCATAGTTCCAGACATGAATTCCTTTTGTGGAGAGGTCCCTAACCCCAACTCCAATCATATAGTTGCTGGTTACCCCCACGACAGGAGTTATGCCATTATTGCACCAGCGGGTACATGTTGACTGGGAGGCCAATATTATAATATACAGGGTCCAGCACCAGGTCAGAACACTGATGACTTTTCTCTAAGACATATGATTCTAAAAGGCACCTTATCTTCAGGTTTGATGGCACTGGCCTGTAATCCCAGTTAATGAAGAGGCTGCAGCAGGAAGGTCACAAGGTCAAGGACTGCTTGGGCTTCAGAATGAGTTGTAGCCAGCTTGGGTAACTGAATGAAAGTAAGAAATACTAAAAGGGCTATGATATAACTCAGTGGTAGTGTTCTTACCCAGAAATGCATGAGATTCTGCGGAAAAAAAAAATTCTTAAGAAGACAAATACTTAATATTTGACTGCATCATTCTCTTACCAGTGAATTTTCATTAAAGAGCTGTAAGAGGTCAAATCCTAGAAGAATGAGTCATCATGGAAGAAGGGCGTACATGAGATTGAGGCATGTGTAAAGCCAGGGCTCCACTCTGCCCTCATACCCTCTCTGGGTACAAATGGCCAGAAACCTTTGTTCCTCTTTACGGATGGCTTAAAGCTTCCTTGCATCTGGCCTACGCCCTTCATCTGTTATCTAAGAAGGAAAAAACTATGGGTCTGGTGAAGTAAGGAGAGTGATTGAGGTTAGGAGGGCAGTGAAAAGAGGACAGAAAGGAGGAGGGTGAGAGGAGGGAGGGGAAGAGAGTCCTTCATGGTATAAGCCTGTAGTTAGTGATGTAAAAATTTAAGTAAGAAAAGCAGGTTTCAGAGCTACAGGTAAAATATAACCTCATTTTTAAAGCATATGCGTGGTAAACGTAGAAATACGTGTATGTATATAGACAGAAAGAGAAAAGAACTACGAAGAAGCAGAAACAGCAAAGAAAAATTATCATTACGCATCAAGAGCTGAGTATTTTTGTGAGCTAAAAAATTATGGGTCCATTTCTTTGTTTGCTTTTAATATTTCCTAGTATTTTTCTACAATGAATAAAACTTTACTAGAACAAAGTGTTAAAAAAATGGTCAGAAAAAAAAACTGAGTAACTGTGACTAAAGCTTTTTATCAGGTACTTACTAAATATTTTCTGTGTTCCTCTGGCAGTTATTCTATGATGCCAATATTTTGTGTTATATAATCTTATCCCAAGATCGAATGATGAAGGCAATACAACACTCCTTGGACTCTACATCTAGCTCTGAAAAACCATTAGGCTCAGGCTTGGGGGTTATGTTCCCTGAGTAAGAGCACTTGTAGTGGGAGCATGAGGACCTGGGTTCAACCCTAGAACTCACATGGAAATCCACAGGTGGTTACATGTGCCTGTAACCTCAGAGTTGTGGGGCCAAAGACAGGAGGATCAAGCACTGGAGCTTACTGGCTGCCAGCCTGGCTCCAGGGTCAGGGAACGCACCTGTCTCAAGTGGAAAAGGTAGAGTGTGATAGAACAGGACTCCTAGGGTCCTTTTCTGCTCCCTGTGTGTGTGCATGGGTGTGCACACCTACACACGTTTATACCCATACGCAGCTCACACATACTTGATACCCACAGTAATAATAACGGAATAGCAAAGCATCAGACCTTGTATTTCTAAACTGTATTGTTAACTTGGGAAAAGTGAAAATATTGAGAGTATAAAACTATTCTGTACCCCCTTGTTTTCCTCTACACCCTTAACAAGCCCTTTCTGCTTCTATGTTTTTAATCTTTTTTGCCTTATTTACTTTATTTGTATGAGTGTTTTGCCTGCATGTATGTATGTGCACCATGTGCATGTCCGGTGCTGGAGGTCAGAAGAGGGCATCTGACCCCTGAAACTGAAACTACAGGTGATTTTGAACTGCTATGTGGGTGCTGAGAAGTGAACCCAGGTTCTTTGCAAGATCAGCAAGTGCTCATAAGTCCTGAGCCATCTGTCCAGCCTTGCACATCCTTTTCTTTTAATCTAGATTTTGCATATGAAAGAAAGCATGAGCTCTTTGAGGATCTGACTTGTCTCTCTTAACACAATGATCTGCAGCTCCACGTACTTTTCTGCAAATAACGTAATTCTGTTGTTCCTACCTGAATAAAACTCCATTTCGTATACACATTTTCTTTAACCACCCATCTGCTGATGGACATCCAAGGTCATTCCATAACTTGTTGTGAGCAGTGCTGCAGTTACCATGGATACACAGCAGCCTCGGCAATACTCATCGTAAGATTCCTTTGGGAGAAGGCTCACAAGTGGTAGAGCTGGATCATGCAGCAGGACTGTGTTTAGTTTCAGAAACCTCCATGCTGATTTCCACCTGGCTTTACCAGTTCACAGTTCCACAAATAGTGTAAAAGGATTTCTTTTCCCAGTATCTTGCCAACATTTGTTGGTGTTTATCTTTTTGATGACATTCAACCCAAAGTGTAATGTAGTAATTTTGATTTGACAAAGATGTAGAACTTTTTTTTTCATGTATTTCAGAGACATTTGAAAAGTTCAATTGCCCATTTGTTAATTGGTTTACTTGCTCTTTTGGCATCTAATTTTTTAGTTCTTTATATATGTGTCTATTAATCCCATGTCAGGTGAATAACTGACAAGGTTTCTTGCCCATTCTTCAGACTGTCTCTTCATGCTGCCAGCTATTTATTTCATTGTATGGAAGCCTTTGCTATGACACAATTCCACTTGTCAGTCCTAAATCAGAAAAGCAAATCTATATACGAACCTCAAAAATGCCCTTATAATAAAGCTCTCTTTAGTTTTGATAATTGAAATTTGTAAATATATTTCTTAGCCTAAAACTAAATTTTTAACAAGTCTTTTTGTACTTCCCACTAATATTTAATTTTTTGTCATATATCCCCAACATTCTCTGTACTTGTAATTGTGATTAATTTCTTGATTTTTGTTTTGGATTTTCATTGGTATAATTTAAATGTCCACATGCATATTTTTATATAACCTTTCTACTTTGGCTTTCTGAAAATGCTAAAGGTAACATGGGTCATATGGAAGGAGACAGGTTCACAGCCCTAGCCACTTCATGGTGATTATTTTAATCCTTTCCTTCTGTGTGGTGGTTAACTAAGAAGGTCAAAGAGAAAATGAGTCACAGTTGAGAGTTTGTTGGTAACAGGCATGCAGGAGGCACATAGTCTTGATCATTATTCTATTTTGGACTCAATATTAACATTTCTTGGATCATAATGTTTCCCTTATTGTTTCCACCATTAATATGGTGCAGCCAGTGGGAACACTGGCCCAACACTAATGAGTTATTCACAGGAGACACAGGAGCAGGGTTCCAGGAGCCAAGGTAAAACAATTAGAGGCAAAGGGAGATGGTTGGCTCCTGACCTAAATTGAATTGCTTTTAAGAGACAGAAACAGATTTTTAATTATGTAATCTCTTTGTTTCTCATTTCCTTTAAAACGTAAAGGTCAAATTCCCCTTGCAAATGCTAAGAGCCAGATCCTATATTGACTTCCTGTGATGACTGAGTTGACTAAAACCAGAAGTGTCCCGTTTAGCCAGACACAGAAAGCTTGTTTTGTTGTTGTTGTTTCCCTTTTGTTATCATACAAAGTGCCATTTAGAATATTTAATAACTGCTGTCTTTCTCCTTTCGCATCTCATTTCTATTTTCAAATATGATTCTAAGGCAGAGAATGTGGATCAGTGAAAGAGTGTTTGCTTAGAATGTGTCAAGTTCTGGATGCAATCCCCAATAAAGAATAAAAATGTAAATAAATAAATAAATCAAAATATTATGCTAAACTGGGTGTAGTGGTGCATGCCTATAGTCCCAGCACTCTTGGAGGCAGAAGCAAGCAGATCACTGTGAGTTCAAGGCCCACCTGATCTACGAAAGTGAGTCCAGGACAGCCAAGTATACACAGAGGAAAATATTATAAAATAAATTATATATATATATATATATATATATATATATATATATGCCAAGAGATACAGTCTTTCCTCTCAAAGAAAGGAAATTTTTTAAAGACATGAAGATTAGTGATAACTTCTACTTTTGCAGGACTTCACTATGCTTAGAGATTGCTTTAAGCTGCCCTTCCTGGGCTAGTCAGATGGCACTTGACTCCCAATCTGATGACCTGAGTTCAACCCTCAGGATTCACATGGTGGATAAAGAGTATGAACTCCCACAAGTTGCCATCTGACCTCCATGCATGGACACATGTATAAGTAAATACATAGAAGCAATTTAACATTTTTAAAGCTACTCTTCCAGTGCTTACATCTTATTAAATTTTCTTTTCAGTAAAGGAAGATAATTTTCTTCTCACACCTTGTTCTCAGTCCCTTTCCTCTCCCCTCAGCCCCCATCTTATCTTTTCCTCCATCCTTGGAGGCCAGCAAAGACAACCTCTTCAAGCAGCAACCTCCCCAATTCCATCGGCTCCATGTCCTGCTGTTCTGCACAGTCCTGTGCACACTGTCCATGCTGGCACTTTAGCTCATGTCTTTCATTGATTCATTTTTCACTGATGAGCAAGATAGCAAACAGGCTGTTTTTTTCCATACAGCAAAATATGAAAGGCATGAAGCGGCAAATATGCCCAGAGCTTGGATCCCCACCATCAGACTCTCTTTGCCCTCCATTTCTTGACTGTTTTTCTCTCCACAGTTTCCTTCTTATTTGAGCTTCCCCACAAATGGCTTTTAAGTAGCACTTAGAGGCCCCAGGAAAAGGGGGGCACCACTTCTGCAGAAGCTATGAAAATGTGTTCCCCTACTGTAAGCATCATTCATGTCTCAACTTTGCCAAGTTTTTTCTTCTTTGCCTTTGCCATGCATATTTCCTTCCCTTCTGCCCTAACTTCTGCCTAATAAATCAGAAACCATCTGGGGAATGGCGGTGGCCTAGAAAAACTCCAAAACATAGTTATTCCAGGGGCAACATCAGTCATCAGGGGTGTCGGACATGAACTATTGCAGTCTGGATGAACTTGCAGGCCAGTTAACAGCCTCCTTCTTAGCAGCACCTAACACTCTCCCAAGTATTAGCTCATTCACCACCTTGTACTAACTCTCCTCTGAGATAAAACATTCCATCTTAGAGAGAGGCTCCTTAAGATACCTCATATTCTAAATGGGAGTAGAACACTCCACCTTGCAGGGAAGTTTGCTGAAACTCAGGAACTAAACAACTCACTTGCTTTAGATGGTTCCTGAAACTGAACAGATTCACGAGGCCCCTCTCTTCCCAAGCATATATAAACAGTAAGGACTTCTAAGAGACACTGGCAGACAAGATGAGATGCATTATGAGAGGCTTAGCCCAGATGGGCTGCCTAGGTGGGACTGAGAACAGCCACACTTCCTGGAAGATGGCCTCCTCAGACTGTCAAACTGGCTGCAAGTTGTGCCATGAGCACCACGATCCAGCTTTCCAGCTTTCAGGAGCCATCACTCATGCTGAACTGGACTTCCGGTGATAAAGTTGTTTTTGAGTCATTTCTGCTCCTGTAATTAACCCCAGTAGAATTCAGTGGTTCACCAAGTTGGACTGTAGAAGTATCTTTGCTTTGGTCTGTCACTGGTTCCCTGTCTGAGGTGAGTAGATGCTTGTTCACATCTTCTGTGAAACAGTGTCACATAACATTCACCAACACCGCTGACCTTTCCTGAGTAATATAGAGCCTACAGCAGTCTTCTCTTAGCTGTGCTTTGGCTCTTGAATAAAGCCCATAGCCTGAACTCTTTCTTAACTCTACCTGTATATTCTCAGTATCTCCATCTAGGATATAACTGTGGGACTTCAATTTTACTCCCTTGTAATTCCTCCCTATTATCAGTATCTGTGTCAGTCTATCACTAGTCCAATGAACTGTGACTTGAAGGACCTGCACACTATGCTTTCATCCCACAGACTTTTCAGACTGCCCCGGGACCAGCCTCAGTCACAGAATGCAGAAGAGATGATACTGTGAGAGTGTCAGATATTGGGAAGATCTGGGATTTTTCTACATTTGAGCCCGTGGGAATTCTGAAGTATTGCTGAAAGGCCCCAAACATCCCAGTGTCCCCAATTGTAAGCAAATATCTAGATGACCCAAAAACCAAGTGAGTGACAGTACTGGCCACTGGTGATTTTACACAAGTGTGCAGCTGTGTCCATATTGAAGAACTCTAAGAAAATAAAGCATTTTTTGTTTTGCTTTGTTTTGTTTGCTTTTCTTTAAGCCAGTAAATTTTAAGTTTAGTGTGCAATAAAAAATAAAAAGAACAAGCCCAACAAGTACATTGACCTGATGAAAGTCAAACAGTGTTAAGGTATAAAAAAATTGTTTTCAAGGGGCTGCAAAGATGGCTCAGTGATTAAGAGCATTGAATGTTCTTCCAGAGGACCCAGATTCAATTCCTAGTACCCACATGGCAGCTGACAACTGTCTGCAACTCCAAGATCTGACTTCTTTACCCAGACATACATGCAATGCAGGCAAAACACCAATGCTCATAAAATTAAAAATAAAAAACACGTTAAAATTGTTTTAAAACAAATCTTTGTGCTGACAGTGCCCGTGCCTCATAGTCACCTATGAGGCATAGTATGTATGGTTGCACATACCTGGAATTCCAGGCTTGGAAGATGGAAATTAGGTTACAGATTTTCCTCAGCTACAAGGTGGATGCTAGCCTGGGCTACATCAGATACTGTCTTTTAAAATGAAAGATAGACTAACTGAATGCATAGTCACATCCTGATATATTCAACTGGCTCAAGAATGGGTGTACGGACCATGCATGGAGATAACCTAGAACCCCTACACAGATGTAGCCCTACACAGATGTAGCCCTACACAGATGTAGCTCAGTGAGCAAGACGGTTTCCTAGTAAGGGGAACAGGAACTGTTTCTGACAGAAACTCAGTAGCTGGCTCTTTGATCACCTCCCCCTGAGTGTGGAACAGCCTTACCGGGCCAGAGAGGAAGACAATGAAGCCAGTCTGATGAGACCTGATAGACTAGGGTCAGAGGGAAGAGGAGGATTTCCCCTA
This sequence comes from Pachyuromys duprasi, assembly GCA_028658305.1. NCBI lineage: Eukaryota > Metazoa > Chordata > Mammalia > Rodentia > Muridae > Pachyuromys > Pachyuromys duprasi. The sequence goes on along the minus strand of CM053765.1, from coordinate 51,863,083 downwards.
TCAGTGGACTGAGGGAGGGGCATGGGAAGAAACAAGGGAGGGATACAAAATCAATAAATTATAATTAATAAAAAAATTAATTAAAAAATTCTGGGTGTGACTACAAATAAGTATCCATTTTTATTAGATCCTCAATTAATTCTGATGCACAAGTTTGAAACACTATGGTAATCCATTTAAAAATACACCTAGATCAATATATATGTATGTATGTGTGTGAGTGAGTGAGTGTGTGTGTGTATGTGTATATTTCAAGAAAACTGTTAATATTTGCTTCTTGGAGCCTATATTATACTGATGGTCTGTAAACAATGATATAGCTTTTAATTATATGGATTGTCTATCTTGACATCGTCAATTCACTTGATATTTTCAACTATACTCTCTAATGCTGAATTGTTTAATGTAATATCTGAAGTCATGAGTCCTTAAAATCACAGTAATCATCCTAAAACTGTGACCATTACTTTATAAAATAACAAAAAATAGTTAGGTTTTGTTCTTTGGACAAATGCTAAGGTATCTTTAATGTTTCAGCTATTGTAAGTCATGGATATTAACTTGTGAGAATGTTTCAGGCAACAGCATTCCACATAAACACTGGTATATACTACTGAGTCTGGGTTCACAGCAAGCTGCACCATCTAGATTTTTGAAAATTAACTTTTATTCACTTGGTTTAATTGTCATCTCAGAGGCTTACTGCCTCCATGTGTTAACCTAGGCCTAGTCCTGGAAGCTCCATACAATATAACCTAGGTCTAGAATGTTTTCAGTCTCTGAGACTTACTGTGAATGAGCTCACCTTTTCTAGTTCTTTCTGAGCTCTGGCTGACTGGCTTACTCAGCTGATCTGGCTTAAACCCCTCTACAAAATGACTGATTTAATCTGGCTTTTCTCAATTTCTCACTGAATACTTCTGTTTGGCCTCAAACTAACTCTAGTAATCTAATCTTCTGGCTCCTGATCATTCTGTCTTCACCTATGTCTAGTTTGTTCTCTCTTCAACCTCTCTCTCTATAAAACTCTCTTGGAAAAAACTGCCTCTGAATTCCATGAAATGAACTGTCATGAACTCACCTCCACTGTACTGCTTATCAACTCACTGACTCTCAACTGCCTGAACAGCACTAACTAGAACTCAGAGATCTGCATGCCTTTCTCCTGAGTGCTGAAATTAAAGGCGTGTACTGCGATGACTGAACCTAAGCTTTTCTTTACATGAAACTTGCTGTATTCCAGGCTGTCCTTGAACTCAGAGACCTGCTTGCCTGTCTCGTGGGATTAAAGGCATGTGTGTATTCCTGCCAGATTATCCATGTTGCTGGATTAAAATCTGATGTTTCTACAACTACTGAGTCACATAACAATGCATTTTACAGAACACATAACATTGTAGCTAAGTAAATATACTTCAAACATATTTTAAAATACATACTTGCCTTCATGTTTCTCCCTTTACTAACTAAACCTTATGACATCCAAATCAAACATATTCTATTTAAAATCCTCCAAAAGAACTCCTTCTATATATGCATAAAAGTGTCTGTGGAAAAGATGTGACAAGAGACTATTGAGATGGCTTACTGTTTAAAGGCATTTGACACCAAGCTTTATGACTTGAATTCAATCCCTGGATCCCCAAAATCCACATGGAAGAAGGATAGAATCGACTTCTGCAAGGTGACCTCCACAAGTGTTAATCTCCACAAGTGCAAGATGTGACCTGTGTGTATGCACACGTATATACATAATAAATACATACATACATACATACATACATACATACATAAAGTAAATTGTGTGTGAGACCAAACTGGCCACAAATAACTGAGTGATGAGGAAAACAGTTTAACAATATCAAATATCAAAGCAATATCAAAATATAATTGCTATAGTTCTTTGTTTTTTACATTGACCTGCACCTTAAAACCCAGATTGTGTTAACAATAACTGGATGGGTAAAAAATTAGAAATTGGAAAGTAAACCAATCAAATAAGATAATTAAAGACATAGCTTTTACTTCTCAACAATTAGAGAAATATTAGTGAAGTGAAAAAAACTTAGAGAGAAGGAGGTATGTTGGAACAAAGTACAATGACATCTATGTGTATGAGTCTAAATAAAGATGAAAGCAAAATCAAATAAGACCTGTGTTTTAAAACAATGGAAATGTAAAGAAACGCAAAAACAGAACATGAAAAAAAAATAAAGGAGACTAAACACACAAAAGTCAAAGGGCTTCAGACTGAATGCGAAGCTGCTATTTTAAAAAGATCCAAAGAATACAAAGTGGTGGGGGTAAGACAAAAGGAAAGTGGGTGCTGGAGAGATGGCTCAGTGGTTAAGAGCACTCTCTGCTCTTCCAAAGGGCCCGAGTTCAATTCCCAGCACCCACATGGCAGCTCACAATGGTCTTACTCCAGTTCCAAGGGATCTGACACCTTCACTCCAATGTACATACAATAAAATTTAAAAATAATTATTTTTAAAAAGATAAAAGGAAAGTAAAAGGGAAATATAGGAAGGACAGTGACAAAGAAGCAGTGATGTAATTATAGTATCAATTGAAGGACATTTAGTGCTGAGAAGTTACATAAGGCAAACAGGATCACATTCCTCAGGATCACATCAGAAGTCATGAATGTAAAAGCTGCTCAGAGTTGTTCTGAAATACATACTGCAGGTGTTTGTACATTTTCAGTAAGTCAGCAAGTTCCAGTACATGACCTCCATTTTGACAAATCAAGTAAGCAAAATATAAGCCAGACAATGCCGTAAAGAATAAAAAAATGCCTAATGAGGCCAATCTAATGGTAATTACCTGGTGCAAATCACGTTAAGCACCCCACAAACAAAACATTACAGTTCAAAATCTTCTAGCCATTTATTTTAGAAAGAAATAAAACTATCATTATAAACAATTTAGGGATAACAAAATGAAAGTATGACTTATAAAAGAATATGATCAACGAGGCACTGAAAGAAAAATCCACAATCACTTTAAATAGTAACCATAAGGTATCAAAATCAGTTAACTGAATACCTGTGAAAAGAAGCAACAGCTCTCAGAACCTTCCTGCAGTCCTGCTAGCATTTTCCTGCAGCCTCGAGGGCTACATTCCATAGCTTCAGTCTGAGTCCAGCCCAGGAGGAAGAAAAAACAAAACCAAAACATTATCTTGTCATGCCTGGCATCTACCTTGAAAGAAGCAAAAATTTATTATAGTAAACCTTAACCATGAGGGAAATCGTGCACATCCAGGCCGGACAGTGTGGCAACCAGATAGGTGCTAAGTTCTGGGAGGTGATCAGCAATGAGCAAGGCAGAGGCCCCACTGGTAACTACCATGGGGACAAGAACCTGCATCTGGACCAGATCTCTGTATACTACAATGAAGTCACAAGTGGCAAGTTTGTCCTTTGAGCTATCTTGGTTGACCTAGAACCCGGGATCATGGACTCATGTTTGGTCAAGTCCTTTTGGCAACTTTGTTTTTGGTCAGTCTGGGGCAGACAACAACTGGGCCAAAAGCGACTACACCAAGGGTGCTCAATTGGTCGACTCTATCCTAGACATGGTACAAAAGAAGGCAGAAAGCTGTGACTGCCTGCAAGGCTTCCAGCTGACCCACTTGCTGGGTGGAGGCACAGGCCCCAGCATGGGCATTGCTGCTCATCATCAAGATCTGAGTACCCTGACCGCATCATGAACACATTCAGAATGGTGCCCTCACCCACAGTGTCCGACACCGGGATTGAGCCCTACAATGCCTGTCTGTCCCCCAGCTGGTGGGAAACACAGACCAGACCTACTGCATAGATGAGGCCCTCTACATCTGCTTCAGCACCCTCAAGCTCACCACACCAACCTACAGGGACCTGAACCACCTTGAGTCGGCCACCATGAATGATGTCACCACTTCCCAGGCCAGCTCAATGCTGACCTCCGCAAGCTGGCCGTCAACACAGAGCCCTTCCCAGCTCTCCACTTCTTCATGCCTGTCTTTACCTCTCTCATCAGCCGCAGAAATCAGCAGTACCCAGCCCTCACAGTGCCTGAACTCACCCAGCAGGTCTTCCTTGCCAAGAACATGATGGCTGTCTGTGACCCTCGCCATAGCCGGTACCTCACCGTGGTAGCTGTCTTCTGTCCATGAAGGAAGTGGGCAAGCAGGAGCTCAGTGTGAAGAACAAGAACTGCAGCTATTCGTGGAGTGGATCCCAATGACAACTGTCTCTGACACCCCTCCGCAAGGTCTCAAAATGGCAGCCACCTTCACCTGAAACAGCAGTGCCATCCTGGAGCTGTTCGAGAGCATCTTGGAGCAGTTGCCGACGATGTTCCCCTGGAAGACCTTCCTCCACTGGTACATGGGCGAGGGCATGGACGAGATGGAGTGCACCGAAGCCGAGAGCAACATGAAAGACCTTGTCTCCGAGTATCAGCAGCACCAGGAGGCCACTGTGGAGGAGGAAGACGATTTGGGGGAGGAAGCAGAAGGAGAGGCCTAAGGCAGAGTGTCTGGAGTCACCTCAGGCTGCTCAGTTCCCTCCACCTCCTCCCCCTGCCCGTTTTCCTCCTTCAGAGATTCTCTCTTCTGCTTCTATTCTGTTTTGGTTTTGGTTTTTCTTTTTTCATTGTGGGTTTAATGGTGCCTGGCTCATAGTAGGTGCTCAATAAATATTTGTTTCTGGAATGTCTCCTTTCTCTTTCCACTCTGACAAACCTAGATTTCTGCCATTCTGGGCGTTGCCTCCGTATTTCCTCCTGGTACCCGGTGTTCAATAACTGTCCAGTTAACACTACCCCAACATCTTCTCTAAGAACCTGAGTTCTTTTCCAGACCCTTTATAGAACTAGCCCAGCACTAAGAATCCAGACAGTAGCCACCAAAAAAAGCTAAGTAGTGGATGGGGAAAGGAGGGTAGGTGGTTAATAGGTAGAGGTCACTAGGAAGAGAGGTGTGGGGTTTTCCAGTCAAGGCCATTTAGAGGAGAATTCACTGAGGGGTTTTGTTTTGTTTTTCCTGCTTCATCTCTCAGCCTCAGGAGAGGAATTAATAGTATTATCTCCACTTATAGCCTTCCAGCTGTCCTGAGCCAAAGCTGCCATTGGGGGTGTCTTCCTCACATTGTTCCTCCTTTCTCCAAGAGCTGTTGCAAAGTGGGTGGTGATAGGCAGAGCCTTGGTCTCTGAATGTGCATAAACTGCCCAGTCAATTTAACCTCTAAACTTGAAAGGTATGCTGCCACCTGGTGTTTGGGAGACTCCCCAGAGGGGAGGCGACATCTTTGCTTCTGCCATTTTCCTCCTGCCCTCGGTTTGGTCATACCCTTCTACCTTCCTATTTTGTGTTGCACTTGCTGCTTTTTTTCATATTGAAAAGTTGACATTTTCCCAAGAGGCCAAAAATAAAAGGGAATTTGGGGGTGGGAGGAAGAAACAATAAAGCAAGTTAAGGATAAGCATGAGGAAGAAACTAATGAAGAAAGGTCAGTAAGAAAGCTGGAACAATGCCTGTAATCCCAGCACACAGGATGCAGAGGCAGATGGATCTCTGTGAGTTCAAGGCCAGCCTAATCTACAAAGCAAATCCAGGATACCCAAGGCTACCCAGAGAAACCCTGTCTCAAAAAACCCACAAAAAGAAAAATGAAAGAGAATAAAAGATTTTAAAAAAGCTGTAAAGAGCAATGTTGATAAATAAGCCCCAAAAGATGGTTTTCTGAAAGAAACAGTGACGGCTTTTTATTCTTTAATAATTTCATACATGCATACAACATTTTTAGGACATATTTACCCCTACTAAGTATTCCCACTGCCTCTGGATTCCCACACATACTTCAATTCAGTGGGGTTTTTGTTTTGTTGTTGTTGTTGTTGTTTTTAATAATCAACTAGATACAATTAATATTACCTACATTCCATGGGTTTGGGACAGTCTATTAGAGACCTATTCTCTCAAAAAAACATTTGAACATTCTTTAAAAATAAAATAAAAGATATAATTCTCCCCCCAACACACACCTGCCCAACTACTCTGCAAAATTCAAACTACCACTGCCTAGATATAGTTGAATGCATTAAATTTGCCCCCAGAAAACTGCTTTGAATTTGAGGAGAGGTAAAAGAAGAGATTAGGAATTCAAAATTGAATAAACAGGAAGTGCAAAATCTGCCTAGGAGACATCACATCAGAGCAAGTGGTTCTCTATGACTTCTCTCACATTTTACTGTAGCACTCTGCAGTCTTGTCCACCAGTGTCAGAGGAGCCTAGAATGAAGAGCTTCCTGGCTTTTTATCTCCAAACACACTAGAAGCTGGAAAAAACAGCAGGAACTCCACTAGTCCACAGTGGATCACTGTGCTAGCTCTAGGGCTGTGCCTTCATGCAGGCTGCAGGGTCTAGGAATTCTATTTGTTTCCCCTCAGACGACTTCATGGAAAGGCATGCTGTCATCTTCCAAGGGGCAATACCTATAGCACTCTTCATTTTCAATTGAATCACTGCACTCATTCAAAAAAAGAATCATGAGCAGCTCATACCTTTAATCCCAGGGCTCCAGGAGGCAGAGGTGGGAGGATCTCAGTGAGTTCAAGGCCAGCCTGCTGGTCTACAAAGGAAGCCCAAGATAGTCAGGCTACACAGAGAAACCCTGCCTCAAAAAAAAAAAAAAAAGAATCAGACTTTTAGATGAAAAACACTGTAACAAATTCTAATAATTCAAAAATTAGGGGTAAGAATGCTTGCTCTTAATAGGAACAGTGCATTTTCATGGGAAAGATAGACACAATGGAAAAATAAATAGGCCATAATGTTGACTAAATGTCTGGACCTATGAAAGGAGGCCATGGAGGTCAGGAAACTTCACTGAGACAGTATTTCCAAGAATAAATGTGTGGGGCTAGCAAGACAGCTCAGCAGGTAAAGGCATTTGCCACCAAACTTGGTGACCTGATTTCAACCTGAGTTTGAGCCCTGACACCTATATGATGTAAAGAAAAAGAACCAACACCCAAGAGTTGATCTCTGCATGTGTATACACCTATACACAGAGGCACACAAGATAAACAAATAACACCAAAACAACAAATGTTTTTAAGAATGAGTGTGTCAGTGGTAAAATCATGGCACTTACATCTTAGGGGTAACCAAGGATGGCTGTCTAGTTGGACTTAAGGCTCACTTAATATACCTGCTACCATAGACCTAGCCAATTACCCACAGCTGGAGAGGGGATACCTCAAGAAGAGAACTTATGTCTGTGAGTTTCCTAAACTAATACAATTTCTGTTTCCTTTTACCAACACAAGTATAGCTCTGACCACCCTCACCCCTGTCAAAGAAGCTTCTTTTTGTTATATGTGGAGACAGTTGCAGAGACCCACAACTGGTCAAAATACAAAGAAGTGTTCTTGTGATACCCAACTCCAACTGTTACTGGCAATTCCACCCCTACCACTAAAGCTCAGGGAAAATGACAGAACAAAAGGAGAAAATATTGTAAGAGCCTGAGGCTCAGGACACCTATGGAAAGGGCACACGCTCTGGAACAAACACAGAAAACTGCAGGAGCTACCAGAATATTAAAATGAGTATAAAGACAGTGGGCAGAGGGATGATCAGGAAATTTTTGAAGGCCAACAGCTAGCTAAAGTCCTTCAGGGTCACCAGGACATCTGGGCTGATGTCTCCTGGCATGTCATCGAGAGAAAAACCCTAGTGTATAGGGTGACAGTCTGATGAAGGCAGCTAGCCAGAGACCAAATGCAATTGCCTCCTAGGCAGAAGCTTCAGAGGACCCAATCTCAGTGCAACAGGAATTTTGGTTACTGTCAGGGGAAAGGGGAGGGGAGGAGAATGTGTTTCTGAGCAAACATCCTGCTGACAGCCCAGGTCATTCACAAAGTGTGATAAGGTGCCTATCTCAAAGCAGTTCTCAGCACACAGAGCTCATGCTCTCCATGTGCACAGTCAGTTCATGTTGTCAGTCACTGCTAAATATATTATCAGTTTGCCCTTTGATATTCATCTGTGTGACTCTCCTGTCCACAGTGTAATCTGTGGACATTACTGTTTGCCAGTCATCAAAGCAATCATTCTTAAGATCCTGAAACCTCTATTTCCTTCTCTGTAAAAAGCAGGCAACAATGCGGTGTAGCTCACATGCAATGAAGACTGAGAACTAGCCTCCTGTGACAGTGAGGACAGAGAGTATTTACAGGGCATTTCTTACAGGCCAGGCAGTGTTCTGTTCCTGCACTCAGTCCTTCAACTCTACACACCTGTGTAGATCTGTGATTCTCCCCTTCATGCATGTAAGGCAGCAGACCCAGAGAAGTTATGGAACGTGCCCAGACTTACTCAGGTGGCAAAGCAGAGCCTGTGACTCACTGTGAGTCCCAGAGTTCCTTCTGCCTCTGTCACTTCAGATTCCTGTGTAAAGTTAGCGTGAATGGGATTTGTCCTGTAAAGGAATGGCCTGTACTGTTCCCCCTCTTTTCTGGGTAAAGATACAATTCCAAAGCCAGGAAAAAAATATTATAAAATACTGAGTGGATGAGACATACAAGAATTGTGAACCTATACACCTGATTGGATATGGTAAGCAAGTGTAGTTACTAGAGAAGAAGGAGAATTTCTGATCCCAGATTACTAAATCAAACCTAATCATAAAAGAGTTGTAGTCTATTCCTGTTGGAATTAGAGCTGTTCATCTTTTTTTTTCTTTTTTTTTAATTTATTTATTTTTATCTCAATCACAGGTTAGGTACTTTGAATCCCAGGCGTAGCCCCCTCCCCCATTCCCTTTCACCCTCCCACTCCCTCCCTCATCTCCTTCTTCCCCGCCCCCTCCAAGTCCACCAACAGGGGAGGACCTCCTTCCCTTCCATCCAACCCCAGCTCACCCTGTCTCCTCAGGGCTGGCTGCAAGGTCCTCCCCTGGGATCCAGCCAGTCTGTCACTCCCCGGCTTATATGGGGGAGGGTCAAAGAGTCAGCCATCAAGATCATGACTGAAACAGTCCCTGTTTCCCTGAATAGGGTCTTCAGCCCTACACCAAGTTATCATGGGCCCCATCCGTGCGGGGGTTCCAGTCCACATCCACACATGGTCCTTGATTGTAGAAACCGTCTCTTAC
>CM053765.1:51825394-51853433 GCA_028658305.1 Pachyuromys duprasi | reverse complement strand
AGTTGGACCAGCACCATTTGTTGAAGATGCTGTCTTTTTTCCATTGAATGGTTTTGGCTTCTTTGTCAAAAATCAAGTTTCCATAGGTGTGTGGGTTCATTTCTGGGTCTTCTATTCGGTTCCATTGATCCACTATTCTGCTGTTCATCTTTTAAATGCCCTGCCTACACATTAAAAGACGTGGCCATGGACATTGGGACACAGTTGTTACATTTATTATTGTTTTTGAAAATGATCACTAAGTACTATGACTGGTTCCCATAAGCTGGAGGTAGAGGTGGGGGAGGAGAGAGAGGAAGTTTCATGGTAGAGTACCAGGCTTCTCAAAAAATAACCCCAAATGAGAGGGAGAACCTGCTCCCACCTCTCCTCCTCTTCTTCTCTCTCCTCCTCCCACCCCTCCTTCCTCTCTCCTTCCCTCCCTTTCTCCTCTTCCCCTCCTCCTTCCCCTCCTCATTCTTTTTCTTTCAGGAGCAAGTGTTCTCAGCACATTTATCTTGGGAAAGGTCATTCCTTAAATGTTGTATAGATGGTTGGATAGGTAAAATGACTTTCCACAGATGGCCATTTATTCTTTTCTTGATGACAAGGCAGGCCTCAAATGGAGGAATCAAATCTTCATACTGAAAAAGGAAAACAAACTACAAAACAAACAAAGAAAAAAAAACTGGATTTCAAAATTCAGATAAACAATGTTCTGGGTGATCCTGGTTTTAATATTTTATTTAACTACCTTATGAAAGACTAAAAAGCTACAATTTTTTTCCTTTTTAATTTATTTTTATATTAATTACACTTTATTCACTTTCTATCCCAGCTCTAGCCCCCTCCCTCCCTCCCTCCCAATCCCACCCTCCCTAGTCTCCTCCCATGCCCCTCTCCAAGTCCACTGATACTAGCTTATCAGGTCTCATCAGGACTGGATGCATTGCCCTCCTCTGTGGCCTAAGAAAGCTGCTCCCTCCTCAGGAGGAGGTGGTCAAAGAGCCTGCCACTGAGTTCATATCAGAGACAGTCTGTTCCCATTACTAAGGAACTCACTTGGACACTGAGTTGTCATGTGCTACATCTAGGCAAGGGTTCTAGGTAATATCCATGAATGGTCCTTGCTTGGATTATCAGTCTCAGAAAAGACCCCTGTGTCAGATTTTTTTGGTTCTTTTGCACTCTTTGTGGAGCTCCTGTCCTCTCCAGGTCTTAATATCTCCCCCTTCTTCCATAAGATTCCCTGCCCAAAGTTTGGTTATAAGTCTTAGCATCTGCTTTGATACAATGCTGGGCTGAGTCTTTCAGAGGCCTTATATGGAAGGCTCCTGTCCTGTTTCTTGTTTTCTCCTTCTTCCAGTGTCTGTCCTGTTTGTCTTTCTGACTGAGGATTGATCTTCTTACCCAGGATGCTCTTTCTTGCTTGTTTTCTTTATGTGTATAGATTTGTGTAGGTTTATCCTATATTATATGTCTAGTATCCACTTATAAATAAGTATATACCATGTGTGTGTTTCTGCTTCTGGGATACCTCACAGAGGATGATCTATAAAGCTACCATTATCCTCCAATCCTGATAATACTTTTAAAAAGATTTGTTCTTTTACTTTACCTATGACTATCCTGCCTGCAGGTATGTATGTGTTCCACATGTGTGCCGGGTGCCTGCAGATGCCAGAAGAAGGTATCAGATCCCCTTGAACTGGAATTACAGTTTTTAGCTGTTGTGTGTGCTCTAGAAACTAAACCCAGGTTGTCTGCAAGAGCAGCAAGTATTCTTAAGTACAGAGGCCTCTCTCCAAGCCTCTGGCAATAGTTAAAAAATGCTTAAGGGCTAAAATTGTAGGTCAGCTGGCAAAGTGTTTACCTAGCATGTGAGAAGTACTCAGTTCATTTCCTAGCACTACATAAACCCACTGCAGTCTCTCTCTCTCTCTCTCTCTCTCTCTCTCTCTCACACACACACACACACACACACACACACACACACACATACCCCATCACTGCAGAGGTAGAGGCCCCTGGATCAGAAATTCAGTTATGCTTAGCAACACAGTGGACAGAGGCCATCCCAGGCTACATGAGACATTGTCTTTAGAAAACAGTTCTGGGGGGCAGAGAGCTGGTTCAGCATTGAGAGCACTTGCTGGCCCTGCAGAGGACCTGGATTCAGTTCCCAGAACCCCACACAGGCTGGCTCACAATCGCCTGTGACTCCAACTCTGGTGTGTCTGATGCTGCTAACCTCTGTGCATACCTACACTCAGGTGCAAATACCCGGATGCATCATACAAACACATGCATATAATGAATAATAAAATAAATCATTTTATTTAAATTCTCTAGAGAAACTACTATCCAAACTGGATCCAGCCAATACCCAGGAAGTGCTGATCAGAAATAGATGAGCTTCTCACTCTTCAAAACACTGGAGGTACAAGGACCTTCATCTCCACACAGGCTTCTCTGTGCTATGGGCTTACAATCGCCGCTTTTAGAATGAATTGAGTCGCAAAGAAAACTAAAGGCTTCATGAACTTACCATTTTCCTTCGGGAGCACAGATTTCGAAAGCTTTTCACCTATGTCAGGGAGCAAAAGTGTTTTCCCATAATTTACAACTTCTGCAACCTGCATTTTATTTTTAGGATCCAATTATTTAATATAGAAACAGATATCAGCTTTCAAAAATCAAAGATTAGCAAAGCATGAACGTTCGTAAGGTGAAAATCACAAAAACTGTTAGAAGAAATTCAAAATTTAAAGTACAAGGTCCAATTTTCTGTTGTGCAGTAGCTACTGCCGCCTGGTGGAGCAAATGTGCTAGTGCAGTCAAGCTGCCTTAGATGGTTTAATGGACAGGTCATTCTGAAATGTTTTCTAATTTACTTTCAGTATATCTTCTCTCATTTCATTTCTTTAATAATTGCATTTCCTGCTTGATGAATGCTTCATAAGGATCCAGGGTGAATTTAAATGTTCATTCAACTCAAGAACTATGGGAGCAATTCCCCAAGTCAGCAGATGACACAACACAGAGAATCAAAATGGCACAGCTCCCAACAGAACAAAACACACAGGATAATCGTCATCTCTTGATGAGGTTTGCTTCCCAATCCCTCTAAAATTTAGCAGAAAAGAATACTTGGCTAGAAATAAAACTGAATCACTAATTTTGTGAAATCACTTATTCAAAAATATAGGATGAAACTTTAATGCTTGAGTCACCTAGCACACGGAGAAACCTTCCACTGATTACTTAAAATGAGATCATGATTTTCTTCCCAGAGAGTTTGGGGAGGATAAATGATCAAATACCGCAAACCCCTCTCCCTGCAGACATATGGATGGTAGGTATTTCTATTTCTAACTTTCTTGAGTCATCAGCAACAGACATTTTTAGCACAGGGCCCTGTGCTGATGCTCTACAAGGCATTTCACCTCCAGCTTACCACCATTTGTGTCACTTTCATATGCTGCATGGAAGATGGCTGAATGGCAGCATCGCTGGGCTGAGGTTCACCAGTGTTGTGAAAGGCAGAATAGTGCTACATGAGAGTGTAAGGTCCACACAGGGAGGGACTTAGCTCACCAAATAGTGTTTCTTCCCCATGGCTCCATTCTGCAAAGGAAACCCCACCACAGGACAAAGCCAGTAGACAGAAACCCTCAAAACATAACAAACAAGCCACATGATGTTCTGACCTCAGGTCACCATTTTCACTAGGAGCAGACAGGGGCTCTTGTCCAGCAGCAAGGAGACAAGCACAGCTTTTCTCTTTACTGCTTTCATGTGAGTTGTGTGGCACCATGCATGTCTGTGTGCATTTTGACACATGTGGGTATGCACATGCATGTGGAGGCTCAGGAATATCTTAGCTGGTCTCTTTCCACCTTATATAATGAGGCATAGTCTCTTGCTGAACCTATAGATTACCCGTCCTCCTGTCTAACTAACTTGTCCCATGGATTCCCTGTCTCTGCCTCCCACGGGCTGGGAGCCAGCAATTACCTGTGTGACTAGTGCACTCAGTACAGCCAAAGCTCACATTTTCATTAGAATTGGTTGAAACTCAGCTCTTGTTGTTGTACCAATGAATGAGAAATCATACTATACTCCACAAATATATGCAATTATTATGTCTAAGTTTAGAGAAATCAGCTCTCAAGATTTAGGAGGCAGTTTATAAGCAAAATCTGTGACTAAGAATAAAAATTCTTTTAAATATTGTACATTCAAGAGAAATCATTATGGGGCAAGGGTATGGATGCATCTCAATAGAAATTTCCATGAGCTAAATGAAGAATACATAGAACAGAGCCATTCCCAGGAAAAGTTGATTAAAAATCATCCTTAGAGTCAGGATGAAAATTTTCTGTGTATCATTTATATTCTTTTGGTGCTTAAATATATAGCAAATGGCTTGGACTAATGCCAAGAAAATACAGTACATTCTATGTGAGCTATGAGCTAAATCATCACATGGAAACATAGATGAAATGATTTCTTAACCCAGAACAGGACAACATGAGGCACTTGGTAAGTGAGGCTATTTGTAATTGTGTGGCTTTTAAAATGCAAAAATCCTCAGCCTGATGTTGTTCACCAAGTGATTACAGGTGAGATGCCTTCTTACTAAGCAAGGCTAAAGAGAGAGTTGGAGACAAAAATAAAGCAGATTCTTTTGGTAGTATGTGCTTAGGATGAATAAGGACCTGGGGTTCAATTCCCAGCATTACACACACTCACACCCACCTTTCAGGATCAAGCATTGTGGCACAGGCCTTTAATCCCAGCACTGGAGAGGCAGAGGCAGGTAGATCTCTTTGAATTCAAGTCAAAGTTAGTGTTCAGTGAGTTAAAGGCCAGTGAAGGCTTACATAGTGAGACCCCATGTCCAAAAACAAAACAAAACAAATTCACTTTCTGTAATTATTTGGCCCTTGTTTATTCAGTGTGCTAGTCAAAAATGTCTATGTTAAATCAGATTTATTTCCTGATTACCGGTGAAGACCTTCTGTTATTGGGAAGTGAGAAAACCCAGCAGGTAAAGGTGCCCACCACCAAGCCTATTGACCTAAGCTCAATCCTGGAAACGCACATGGTAGAAGGACTGACTCTCAGCAGTGTCTGTTGACGTCTACAAATAAATAAATAAAAGTAACTTTTAAAAATTTAAAATCCTCAAAGAGCAGACAATCAGGTTCATGACTGAGGCAGCCCCTGCATCCCTTACTCAGGAACCCACATGGAGATTGAGCTGCCTATTGGCTACATCTGAGCAGGGGGTCTAGATCCTCTCCATGCATGGTCCTTGATTGGTGCATCAGTTTTTGCAGGACCCCCTGGGCTCAGATTTTTTGGCTTTGATCTTCTCCTTGTGGGGCTCCTGTCCCCTCTGTATCCTCCTGTCTCCTTCTTCTTCCATAAGATTCCCTGTGCTCTGCTCAAAGTTTGGCTGTGAGTCTCAGCATCTGCTTCAATCCCATGTTGGGTGGAGCCTTTCAGAGGACCCTCTATAGTAAGCTCCCATCCTGTTCCCTCTCTTCTACCACTTCTGGTGTCTATCCTGTTTGATCATCTACTCCTAGTGATGCAGCCTTCCCAGGCCACAGAGAAAGAGATCCAAGCAGTCCTGATGAGACTTGATAAACTATGGGCAGAAGGCAGAGGAGGAGAACTCCCCCTTTCAGTGGACTAGGGGAAGGGGATGGGACAAGAGGGAGGGAGGGTGGAACTGGGAAGTGTTGAGGGAGGGGGCTTCAAACGGGATATATAATGAATAAATTGTAAATAAATAAAGTCCTAGTCTGTTTAGAAAACTGTAAATATTAATTCTGCTGGATGCTGTTAAATAAAATACCTCAACTGGGTGGAATTTACCTTTTCTAAGCAAACACATGAGATATAAGAAGGCATCTCCTGGAACTGTCCCAATATTGCCATACTATTTCACTTGTGACTTGGTTGGAGAACACTGACTGCATTCCAATGCAGTCAGGCCAGAGGGTAAATCATTAGTCACCAGGACCTTTGTTCCACAGGAAAGTTTAATTTACCTCAAATAATGAGTAGCTATTTCAACAGCTGAACAGGTTTAGGAGCAGTGGTAGAAGCAATCTATAGCCACACTTCAAGATTTAGCACAGTCTTAGGAACCATTTTGCAGCAGCAGCCACTGGTGAACCTCTACCTCAATGTCCCACTACCAACTGGCTGAATCTAGATGCTGTTTCTCTTCTGTCTGCCTGATTTCCTCCCATTACCCTTCTTTTCCATATCAAACCATTTCATAGATCAGCAGCAGTTTAAAGACTGGGTAGTAGAGAAAATTGGGACATATCCCTTGGATTAAGGAAGAGAATGACATTGGTTGCTTAGCTCAGCAGAGCAGCAAATGAAAGGGTGTGAACACAGTCACTGACAGGCCTAATTTCCTGTGCTGACGATCAGGATATTTTACTCTGAATAGGTAATTATTTGTTGACAGGTTTTATTATAGGAGTAGATCTGAATATAACACACAACATTAGCTGCATCATTATCATATATATTTTGTGATTACCTTCTTCACAAAAGTTAGCTTTGCATACATTTTAACATATCCCTATTTGACAGTCACCACTTTAATAATTTAACCATAAGAAACACATCAACTTGGGCAATTTAGTTCCAGCCCTCAGAGGTAGAAGCTTTATACATTTGAGGCTAGCTTAGTGTACATAGTGAGCTCCAAGGGTACATAATGAGAACCTGTCTCAAAAAAAAAAAAAGAAAGAAAAGAAAAAAGAATGAAGGAAGGAAGGAAAGAAGAAAGGAAAGCCAAAGTTGAAGAGCTTCCACAAGGATGGAGATTTTCCAATCCAGTAGTCAGTTTCCTTCCACAGATTCAGGATGTTTCTTCAGTGTGGCAGCCAGTTAATAACATAGACTCAGATCCAAAACATACTGAGGGAGAAGAAGCTGTCATCATATAAGAGGAGTGTAAGCACCGCAGTTGTGCTTGCTTTTCTTGCCAATGAACCTACAATAATAATACCTCCCTAAAACTGTGTTGGACTGTAGACTTCAGATGGTCACTAATCTTTAGAGTCATTTACCATGAGCATTCGAGATATACACATGGCACTCAATAAGTAAATATAACTTAAATGGCCCTTTTAAAAGAAGAAAGCACTACACAGTAAACATAAAACAGAACGCTCTGGTCAGCTCACAGTGATATTTATGTTTTAGCTCCAGATAGAGTCATGTCCAGGCACCCTGTAGCAGTTAACTACCCAATTCTAAGCAGACCTAAGTAGGAGCACTTCACAATAGGCATTGGCGTCCTTCTACACATCCTTAAAATGAGATCTATCTTAATTAAAAACAACTATTAATTGAGCCATTTCACAATTTATTACTCAGGACCTTGTTTTCTCGACATCCCTATTAAAATACAGAACGTAATTCTGGGTATTATAACTCAAGATTCAATGAAAACATTCTCTTCAGATAAATGATATTGTACCACCATTAATATTTCAGGAACTTGATAGCTTTTTTAATAGAAATACTTCCTTGCCGATATATATATATATACATATATATATGTGTGTATATATATACATATATATATATGTATATATATATATATATATATGTTTGATAGATTAGTAGGCTTAATGTTCTCATTAAAAATGGAGTTTTAGAATTAAACGTCGTAAGAGCCCATGTGTGATAGCATAATCCATGCCCAAAGTTGAAAGACTGTGTCTGATGCTTTGCTACCTGCAGACCTTGTTAGTTCCTAAGAAATCATTAAAGAAGGGCCATCTCATCTAGTTGCACAATTTAAGCTATCAATTCCATGCCTCTGATCCCCAATCTGGATCTTCAGATTTCAGAACACACATTACCCACTGTCTATTTTCCTGTGAGTCCTGAAACAACCAGGACACATTAGACTCCCTCAGTGGCAGCACTGATATCTACTTGGTGCTGTTACAACTGCAAACTCTCTGACAGCACACTCATGCATGTACATACACATGCACACACACACAGAGACACACAGTGTTCCTGTGCACGTTCAAACCAAAGCAGCACTGAGTAGGGTGTTCATTTCTGTTGAAATTTACCTCTTCATTAATGTTTCCAAACATTTAACCTATCAATATTTCATGAGTATTTCACAAAGATTGATTTTTAAATCACTGGAGATTTAACTTCTTGAGTTCTTTACATATTCTGGATATTAGTCCTCTGTCAGATGTAAGGTTGATGAAGATCTTTTCCCAATTTCTATGTTGCCATTTTGTTCCGTTGACATAAATTGTGGTACATTTACACAATGGAAAAATACTCAGCAATTAAAAACAGGGAAATCATGAAATTTTCAGGCAACTAGATTGAACTAGAAAAGATCATCTTGAGTGAAGAAACTGAGAAGCAGAAAGACACACATGACATATACTCATTTATGAATGGATATCAGACATATAAGATAAACATACTAAAATCTGTACATCTAAAGAAGCTAAACAAAGAGGACCTGGGTGAAACAGGCCTAATTCTCATTTAGAGGTGCAAATTGGGTAGACATAGGAAGTAGGAGAAAACAGGGAACAGGAGAGGAGCCTACCACAGAGGAACTCTGAATGACTCTACCCAGCAGGGATTCAAAGCAGATGCTGAGACTCATAGCCAATCTTTGGGCAGAGGGCAAGGAATCATATGGAAGATATTATTCTTTTGTTTAAGAGCAGCCAGCAGTCTTAACCGCTGAGCCATCTCTCCAGCCCCAGATTTGCCTCGTTAGATAATATAATTCCTATTGTAGTTGTATTATAGGAGGGTGTGATTTGAGTTTTAAGATACCAATGGAAGTGACCACCCAGAGTGTAGTCTCACTCTCTCTCTGTCTCTGCCTCTTTCTGTTTTTGTTTCTGTTGGTCTCTGTATCTGTCTCTGTCTCTCTCTGTCTCTCTGTGCCTGCCTATCTTGTTCACTATGAAAAGCTCTCAGCTCTCCTGAAGAATGACAACAAGATGATTGTTTGCTGACATGACATCATGGATAAACTCTGTGAAATTATAAGCAAGGTACCAATTAAACACTTTTTGTTCAATGAGTTACCTTAGTCAGGGGGCATTTTCATGGTAAGTAATTCACTGACCAAGGACATACCTGTGCATCTAACAAGTACTAATGAAATCTATGATAATGTGAATGTCACGTGTCAATGACACATGACTTAATTAACGATAACTTGAAAAAAATATGTGACACTTTCCCTGAACTAAGAGTCTTAGACATAGGAACTGTCATCTGTGAGTTGTGTGTTCAGTTGCCCAGATTGGGGCATGTAGGGCTCCTAAGCCTTTCTCTGAAGCAGGGTGTCCACCTGTCCCTTTTAATACATGGCTCCTGAAACTATCATTGGCTTTCACCTGTTTCATGACATCATTCTCTCTCTCAGCCAATCAGCACCTGGTGGAATCTTGAGGTTTCCATGGAGATGAGTAAACAAGCTTTCTCTGATCCTATGCACATGTGACTTTATCTTGTGAAACTTAACAAGCCTTTATCTCATCCCTTTATCTAGATCCTATACCTTTACTCTTGTTTACCTGTGTGACAATGTCAGGTAGGAAAGGAAACTTTAATGTTTATCTAATTGGATAGCTTCCTAAATTGGGAAGCTTCAAAATGATGTGGGATTAAGGGGAATGTATCGAATGACAGGATGGTCTCCTACTGTGGTCTTGGATCTGAAATTTCCTAGGGTTCTGACTTTTGACAGAGCAGTTGCCCACGTACTTGTTAAATGTACGTTCACATTCTGTTTTATATGATTGGCTGGCAGAGTCTAGGGTTCCCTGGGGTATTGAGTCTTTAAGAAAAGGAAAAGGAAGGAAGCCAGAGAATTCCTGGGATGGTTTGGCTAAAAACAGAGAAAGAGTGGTGTATGTAAAAGGAGAACTAAGGGGCAAAATATTATTTGACAGCTGGTGATGTTCCTCACTAGTGTTGCCAAACCTCTTTGAGCAGGGTTGCCTTGGCTGACATGGCTAGATAGGCAGGTATGTCCTACTTAGTAGTCAGTGTGCAACCCTTCGGGTCCTGGTGTTTACAGTTAAAACTGGGCCTTCAGGAAAGAGAAAAGGGTCCGTGTTACCTGTCTAGGATACAAGAGCAGCTGTGTTTCCTGTTCTGGTCCTTTAGACAAACGCTCTAAAAGTAGTCTCAGTGCCAGGACTGCTTGTTCACAGATGCCACCTGAGCTCATGGGTCTTAGGTAGCTGGGTAAGTCATGGCTAAAGTCCTCTGCTCCGTAATGAGTCCCTGGAAAGCGTGCCTTGCAAAGTAAAACTCTGCCCTGCTTTAGAGGAATCTTTTCTCCATGTTAAGTCATTGTAAAAATTGTCAACATATTATTTTTATTGATTATGTGAGAATTTCATAGAATATACATTACACTGCTTTTCCATTGCCTCTAGGTTCACATTCCTACACATGTGTCACACTCAAAAAATAAAAAAAAAAATACATCAATCGAAATATGTGTTGCTCATATACTCATCGGAACATGGTCAAAGCCTCAGTGCCAAGGCCATTAAAGATAACTGAGTTCTTCTTTGCCAAACCCTGGCACCACCTCCAAGCAGAAGCCATTAATCCTGAAGCTCTCATCACTTGATCACGATTTATTTATTTATTTATTTATTTATTTATCTATTTATTTATTTATTTATTACAAGTTATTCACTTTGAATCCCCTCTATGGCTCCCTCTTTCTTCTCTTCTCAGTCCATCCCTTCCTCCTCCTCCTCCCACTATAATCTTTCTCTAGTCCCCTGATATGGAAGGACTCTTTCCCTACTAGCTTATCAGGTTTCATCAGGACTGGTTGCATCATCTTCCTCTGTGGCCTGGCAAGGCTACATACCCCGAGTTGGAGGTGATTAAAGAGCTAACCACTGAGTTCATATCAGAGACATATCCTGTACCCCTTACTAGGTAACCCACCTGGAAACTGAGTAGCATATGGGCTTCCTTTGAACAGGGGATCTAGGTCCTCTCTATGCATGGTTCTTGGTTGGACTACCAGTCTCTGCAGCTCCCCCTCCAGCCCAAGTATTTTGCCTCTGTTGTTCTCCTTGTGGAGTTCCTGTCCCCTCCAGATCTTTCTATCTCCCTCTTCTTATATAAGGATTCTGGCACTCTGCCCAAAGTTTGGATGAATCTCAGCATCTCCTTCAATATCCTGGTGGGTAGAGTCTTTCAGAGGTCATTTGTGGAAGTCTTCTGTTCTGTTCTTTGTCTTCTCCAATATCCTATGTCTATCCTGTTTGCCCTTCTGAATAAGGATTAAGCATTTTCCCCGGGGTCCTCCTTGATATTTAGCTTCTTTATGACTATAAATTTTACTGTGTTTATCCTATATTGTATGGCTAATATCCACTAAAGGGGAACCCTTCTCCATTGCTGATGAGAATGTGAACTTGTACAACCACTTTAGAAATCAACCTGGTGCTTTCTCAGAAAATTAGGAATAGGGCTAACTCAAGATCCTGCTATACCACTCCTAGGCATATACCCAAAAGATGCCCCACCATTCAAAAAGGACATTTGCTCAACTATGTTCATAGCAACTTTATTTGTAATAGCCAGAAACTGGAAACAACCTATGTGTCCCTCAGTGGAGGAATGCATACAGAAAATGTGGTACATTCACACAGTGGAGTACTACTCAGCGATAAAACAAGAAGGAAATCATGAAATTTGCAAGTAAATGGTGGGAACTAGAAAAGATCATCCTGAGTGAGGAAACCCAGAAACACACACATTGTATACATGCACTTGATCATGATTTTTAAGAACTCTCTTAAATAGCTTTCTGTCTAGACTGTATCTTCTTTTTGGTGTAGTGGCTAAGAGAACATGCATTTCCACACAGTTTCTGGCTGAGGACACCATTATGGCGTCCAGCTACAACCCAGACGTTGGAGGTCTCTTGAGGAGGCCCTGTCCAGAAAATGAACCCTTATCCGTCTCCACCAGCGCCAGCTGCTCTGGCTCTAGTTTCACTTCTCTCTGCCCCATGCATGGTGCTCTGCTCAGCCATCTTTATTTTCTCCATTTTCATGAGGCCACTTTTTCAAAACATATTCTCCAATGACATGGCACTTTTAGCTGTTCTGAAGATAGTGAGCTCTCTGTAGGCTTGTGCTCTGCTGCAGTGTATCTACTGTGAGCCTTCATGAGTCTATCAGGCCTCTTGATGTTGCTCCAAAGTTCTTAGGATGCATGCAGCTGCTGCCATCTGGAATTCAACTTCATTGTAAATCCTTATTCTAAAAAGCAATGAATTAATCCTGTTTTTTTTCTTTTTTTAAAAAATATTTTTGTTTTGTTATTAATTAACCTTTATTCACATTGTATCCTCTCATAAACCCCTCTCTCCTCCCTTCCCAATCCCACTTTCCCTCCCACTTCTCCACGTATGCACCTCTCCAAGTCTGATGATAGGGGAGGTCTTCCTCTCCTTCCTTCTGATCCTAGTCTATCAGCTCTCATCAGGAGTGGGCGCATTGTCTTCCTCTGTGGCCTGGTAAGGCTGCTCCCCGCTCAGGGTAAGGTGATCAAACAGCAGTCCAATCAGTTCATGTCAGAGGCAGTCCCTGTTCCCATTACTATGGAACCCACATGGACACTGAACTGCCATGGGCTACATCTGTGCAGGGGTTCTAGGTTTTCTCCATGCATGATACTTGATTGGAGTATCAGTCTCAGGAAAGACCCCTGTGCTCAGATTTTTTGATTTTGTTGTACTTCTTCTGGAGTTCCTGTCCTCTCTTTATCTTATCATTTCCCACCTCTTTTATAAGATTCCATGCACACCACCCAACAGTTGGCCATAAGTCTCAGCATCTGCTTTGACAGTGTGCAGGGCAGAGCTTTTCAGAGGACCTCTGTGGCAGGCTCCTAACTTGTTTCCTGTTTTCTTCTTCTTCTGATGTCCATCCCCTTTGCCTTTTGGGATGGGGATTAAGCATTTTCGCCAGGGTCCTTCCTCTTGATTAGTTTCTTTTGGTGTACAGATTTTAGTAGGTTTATCCTATATTATATGTCTATAGGAGTAAGTATATACCATGTGTGTCTTTCTGCTTCTGGGATAGCTCACTCAGGATGATTCTTTCCAGTTCCCCCATTTACCTGCAAATTTCATGATATCCTTGTTTTTTTACTACTGAGTAATATTCCATTGTGTAGATGTGCCACAATTTCTGTATCCATTCTTCAGTTGAGGGGCATCTGGGTTGTTTTCAGGTTCTGGCTATTACAAATAAAGCTGCTAAAAACATGGTTGAGCAAATGTCCTTATTGTGTACTTGAGCCTCTTTTGGATATATACCTAGCAGTGGTATAGCTGGATCTTGAGGAAGCGCTATTCCTAGTTGACTGAGAAAGCACCAGATTGATTTTCAGAGTGGTTGTACAAGTTTACATTCCCACCAGCAGTGGAGGAGGGTTCCCCTTTCCCCACAACCTCTCCAGAATGTGTTGTCACTTGAGTTTTTTATCTTGGCCATTCTGATGGATATAAGGTGAAATCACAGGGTCGTTTTGATTTGCATTTCTCTGATAGCTAATGATGTTGAGTATTTCTTTAAGTGTTTCTCTGCCATTTGATATTCCTCTATCGGGTTCACTCTGAAATGGAGTTTGCGACTACCATCTTGTCTAAGACAATGAATTGAGGGATGAGAAGACTGTACCTCCTTCACCATAGTTGTCATTACTTCATCAAGGCATAGTTTAATGTGCCTTTACATTATTAACATTAATTCCCAGAGATGCAAAGGTCTCCTTTCCTAAAAACTTGTTTATCTGTGATTGGAGAGAACTTTGTGATACCCAGACAATCAGACCACCAGAGCTGTCCAGATAATAAAGGATCTTTCACTACTGGAACAACAAATGTGGTAAGTCTCATTACACTTTACCATAAATGTAATTTACATGAAATAATATATGGCAAATTTAAAATCCTAGTGTCTTTCTTTGTGTTTAAACTAAAGAACTAGAGTGATAATATATGAACTTTTCTTTACACTGTTAGTGGGATAGAGAAAATAGGTAATACTGTAAATAGGTAGTCTTTAGAGTACATTGCATTTCTGTTCTCAAACACCCTCACTCCCCTGAAAACTTTCAGGATAGGATTGTGCAATGCTGTGGTCCAAGGTGCTGACAGTTCTCAAAGTTTTGTTTCTGCTGCTCCCCAGCTTTAGTTCCTGAAGTCCTTCAAGAGCAAGTACATTCCTCATTGTCACTCAGATGTTCTTGAAGATTTGGGCATCATAGATACTAATTAAATTATAGGGAGCCTTTTACTTCTAGCTGGGACTAAATTATGGAATACAATAATATGAGTTCCTCCAAGCTCAAGTGCTCCCTAATTGTCTTGGTAATATCAGGAGAAGTCTCTGTGATGAGAGCTGGTTTTATGTGTATGCACAATCCTCCAATGTCTGCACAACCACCCATAGCTATGTGTTGTAGGTATATAAAATTTACTATTGATATATTTTTTATTTAAGAAGTGGTTATTCCTAAACCTTCTGTGTACCTAAATCACCACACAGAGACCTGGATTTATTTACTTAACCTAGAGCACAATGCTGGGTAATGGTTTCTCCATCCTAAACCTCCAAACCCACATATTTTCTTACCACTCAGATTTTACCCATTATACTTGCTTTTAGTTATATTTTAGGTCCGGTTCATCTCTCCATGTGCTTCTAAGTTCTCTCCTGTTCACCTCTGCTCCTACCCTCCTGCTTCCCTCCTCTGCCCTCTGGACCAGGAGGAAATCTCAGAGTCATTTTGATTTGCATCTCCCTGATGGCTAAAGACATTGAGCATTTCTTTAAGTGTTTTTCTGCCATTCTACGGTACAGAAATCTATACACCTAAAGCAGATAAACAAGAAAGAGGACCTGGGGTAAGAGGATTAATCCTCACTTAGAAAGTCAAATGGGACAGATATTGGATGTAGGAGTAAACAGGTAGCAGGACAAGAGCTGGCCACAGAGGGCCTTGAAAAAACTCTTCCTAGCAGTGTATCAAAGCAAATATTAAGACACATAACCAACCCTTTGGCAGAGTGCAGGGAATCATATGAAAGAAGGGGGAGTTAGTATGACCTGGAGAGGTGAGGAGCTCCACAAGAACCAAATATATCAGGGCAAAGGGGTCTTTTATGAGACTGTCTCTCCAAACAAGGACCATATATGGTTATAACCTAGAACCCCTGCTTGTATGTAGCAAATGGTAGCTCAATATCCAAGTGGGTATACTAGTAAGGGGAACAGAAATTATTTTGGACTCAAACTCAATGGCTGGCTCTTTGACCTCCCCATCCCCCGAGGGAGGAGCAGCCTTGCCAGGCCACAGAAGAGGACATTGTAGCCATTCCTGAAGAGACCTGATAAGCTAGAGTTAGATGGAAGGGGAGGAGGTCCTCCCCTATCAGTGGACTTGGAAAGGTGCAGGGAGGAGATGAGGGAGGGAAGGGGCAGATAGGGAGGGAATGTGGGAGGGGGCTATGGCTGGGATGCAAAGTATATAACCTGTGATTAATATAAAATAAAAAAGAAGGAATAACGGAAAAAATTCCTCATGTGAGAACCTGCAGTTTCTATCTCCTTTTCTGGGACTGTTCCCTAAGTCGTGCTGCTCTCCTGTTAATGTCACATTTGCTGACAGTTACTGAATTTGACAATGTCAGGTTTTAATGATATTTCTGGCAGTTCATACACAATCTTTTCCTCCCTATTCAAAGACACAAGGACCAAAGGTGCTGTGGTCAGAAATAAAGAACTTCATGAGTAGCAGTTTCTTTTAAAAATTTTATTAATTATATTTTATTCACTTTTTATCCCTGTTGTAGCCCCCTCCCTGGTCCTCTCCCAATCCCATCCTCCCTATCTGTTCTCCACCCATGCCCCTCCCCCAGTCCACTGATTGATGAGGTCCTCCTCCCCTTCCATCTGATCCAAGTCTATCAGGTCTCATCAGGAGTAGCTGTATTATTGGCTTACTCTGTGACCTGGTAAGGCTGCACCACCCCTCCTCAGAGAGAGGTGATCAAAGACCAGCCACTTAGTTCGTGTCAGAGACAGTTCCTATTCCCATGACTAGGGAACACATGCAAACACTGAGCTTCCATGGGCTACATATGGACAGGTGTTCTAGGTTATCACCATGAATGGTCTTTGGTTGGGGTATCAGAAAAGGTCCATGTGCTTTGATTTTTTTTCTTTCCTAGTGGAGCTTCTGTCCCCTCCAAGTCTTTCTATCTCCAGCTTCTTTCATAAGATTCCTTGCATTCTGCCGAAAGTTTGGCTATGAGTCTCAGCCTCTGCTTTGATACCATGCAGGACAGAGTCATTCAGAGTCCCTCTGTGGTATGCTTCTGTCCTGTTCCCTGTTTTCTCCCTCTTCCCCATCCATCTCATTTGCCTTCCTGAATGAGGGTGGATCATCTTACCCAGGTCCTCCTCCTTTATTAGCTTCTTTAGGTGTACAGATTTTAGTATGTTTATCCTATATTATAAGTCTAATAAGTACTTCTTAGTGAATATATATCATGTCTGTCTTTATGCTTCTGGGATGGATATAGAAATTGTTATACATTTATACAATGGAATACTCCTCAGCAATTAAGAACATGGAAATGATGAAATTTTCAGGCAAATGGTGGTAACTAGGAAAGGCCAGCTTGAATAAGAGTTCTTGATCCTGTGAACACATGGCCAGGTCTTTGAAAATAACAGTTGGCCAGGAAGTAGGGCATATCTGAATTGGTGAGTGGATTAATCAGCAAATGGCCTCTGAGGCACAAGATTATCTCTGATGTGTAACCAAACCCAGAACCTTCTTCTCCTCATCCTGTAACCTGTTGAGTTGTACAGGAAAGAGTGTAGCTTTTCCTGTAGCTAAAGTCACCAGAGGATTGTAGAGCACCTGGAGTCAGTGGGGGTTCAGCACAATAAGGACTTTTCCCAAGCTCTTCTTCATATTTGCACAGGCAGATTAAATACAAGATTGTGGCTCTAACACCAGGGAATGACTCTTATAGGCTCAGTGACAAGAGTGATGTGTTTGACAAAGTGAATGATGTTACTATTTCACCTGTCAATTCTGATTTTTATGAAACAGAACCTAAGGAGATGCACAAGACTCTGAGGTGCTCAGACAATGGGGTGAGGTTTTCTGGCCATGACTTCACTGATATTCAGAAGACTGTGTATGCTGAGTAGAGACATCACCTCCTTGTTCCACAGAGAAGGAGAAATCTCAGTCTAGAAATGAGGTCAGGAAGACAGTTTGCATTTCCCTGGTCTTACAAATCCTAGAACAGGGGTCCTTTAGTTTGTTTCCACTGTTGGTATTCTGTAACATGAAGGCATTCTCTTGAGCTCCTGCTGTATCTACATCTCATTTTCTTACCGTTCCAAAGACAAATCACTCTTTCAAGGGCCTCCTGTATCCTCTGAGATATCAGCTTTTCATAGGGGATGAAAAGCACATATGCACATAAAATGATTTTGATCATAACGTCCTCTCAAGCAGAGTTTCTGACAGTGTTATAAATTGTTCTTGATTTTTGGACTGATATGAGGGTTGAAGCAGGTGAGCAGCATCCCTGGGTGCAGCATCCCATCAGGTAACCACAGCACATGCACTCCTAACTCTGAGCACCCTCAGTGCCTCCTTTCATTACCTAATGGTATCTCAGATGAGGTTGTGCCTTCTGGGAAACAATACACAAAGGTGCTCTATGAGCAGCAATCCATATTGTGATTGGGAATGGAAGAAAGGGACCAATGTATTTATTTCCTGTTTTGAAGTTCAGGGTTATGCCCTGTTTCCTCAAGGATCTGTGGGTCTATTAATTCTATGTGCTGCCTCCTGAGTGCTGCGATGACAAGCATGTGCCTTAACTGCTTAGTTATGCTTCTTGACATCTATATTTACTGAATGTGCCATTTTAATATTACAATAAAGACACATCTCTTTGACATCTAAAGACAGTGGGATGGAAAATGATGCTGGATTTCAGGGTGTGTCTCTGTAAACTCCAGGAACTTCTGAAATCCTGCATGCTGGGCCAAATTTCCTTGGGCTTCATTTAAAAGTGTCAAAATTTTCTGTACATCTTATTCATTCTCCTTTCTTCCTTTAGATTATATTTGGAAAAACTCAACATTGGCCGCAAACTCCTAAAAAGGGATGCCCATGGAAGAAGATGGAACTTCATCAAGGTGGGTCTTTGTTGCCTAAGCTGATGAACAAATATCGCCAGAGCAGCCTGGAGCTACTCAAAGAAAATCCACAGATCCTGACACTTGATGGAAATGGGTCAGATGCTGCCTCAGCAGAGCAGTAAAGAGGAGAAGGATGGCTGGGAATAGGGTTCAAGCTGTGATGAATTACTGCTGCCTTTCCCAAATTGTTTTATTCCCTTTTTCTTAAACATTAGAACTCTTCTAATTCTCCAATTTAATTTTGTATTTCAGATCCTAAATATCATTTTTGACAAGGCTGAGACTCTAAAGAGGTACCTACTAAAGAAATGTAACAGCGAATATGAAAGATACCTAACAGAGATGGTCATTATAAGGAACATAGAGACAGAGGGTATGTATGGCAGCTATTCAGCCTGTTCTTACACTGTCTTGTTATGTTCCATTGCAGTCCGTTAGTCAATGAATAGGCTCCACAATCACTTGGACATCAATGCACTTTCATCCATACCAGCCTACACACACACACACACAAAGTTGAGTAGATGGTAGAGAAGACTGAGACTTACCTATTACTAGAGACAGTCATATAGGAACTAAGTAAGGGGGTGCTGGCTGTTTTCCTAGACACAATATTTATTGATCTGATTTTGAGATGTCAGGCATAAACAGAACTAGGTTTTGGTTCATCTCTCTGATGATAAGATGATTCTTCTGAGTTTTCAAGTATTTACCTAAATCCCTTTCCTGTAGAAGAAGAAAGAAGAAAGCAGAGCAGTCAG
Source organism: Pachyuromys duprasi (assembly GCA_028658305.1). Taxonomy (NCBI): domain Eukaryota; kingdom Metazoa; phylum Chordata; class Mammalia; order Rodentia; family Muridae; genus Pachyuromys; species Pachyuromys duprasi. The sequence goes on along the minus strand of CM053765.1, from coordinate 51,834,364 downwards.
TCTTCTGGGAGGACATAAGGGACATCTTAAAATAATCAGGATGTTCCAGTTGGTGCTCTATTCCATTTGATCCATTGTATGGACCTGAAGAAAACAATAGTGGAGAAGTAGGACCTGGAGCAACATTAACAGCAAAGGAAGCTTAATCTTCCACAGAACCAACCAAAACCTCCAGCCCACCACAGCAGTGTTCAGCAAAGGAGAACATTAAGGTCATCACCCCAAATACATTAACATCTGCTGAGCAGCCTGAGAATGGCACAGAAGAAAGCACAGGTAAGTAACCACAGGTTTCTTACTTGGAAAATACTTGTGTAGAATTGGTTCCCCATTTGAACACAAGAATGAGCTAATTGCAAGATGAAGTTATTGTATAGAAATGCAGGTGTATCGGGAGTGCAGTACTGAGGAAGGGGGAGAGAGAAAGAGAAAAATATGCACAGAGAGAGAATGAAGAAAGAGAGAGAAGAGGAGGAAAGATACACAGAGAGTAGAATGAGAGGAGAGAGAAAGATAAAGGAACGTAAATGTCTGGATTATATAATGAGGGAAGCCCCTGTCCCTGGGCTGGAAAGAACAGGGTAATTGGTCACAGCTTACTCTAGCCATGCCCAGCAGCAGATAGGGACCAAAGGATGCTGGGAAAACCTGGAGGCCAGGTTCCTTTTGGTATGGTCTTAAACCTAAAAGTCCCCACTGCATTTGGCTCAGCTGCACAGTTGTGAGATTAGAGCTCACCAATAAAGTAGGGACGTGCTGATGGACAGGTGTCTGAAGTCTGCAGCACTAAACACCACCTCAGAAAATGTTGAATTTCCTTGTCCATGTCCTCAATCTTTGGCTTCTACGGTCCATGTACACTCATCTCAAAGTCACATCCAAACTATTACTCCATCCTCTCAAGCTGACTATAAAGTCTATGGTCCCAGCTCCCAGTCAGCTGTACCCAGAACTTGGAGAAAACAAACTCAGCTCACTTTGTGATTAGGGACTCATGGAGAGAATCCCAATGAAATATCCTTTCTGTCCCAGACTCTCAAGATGATTTCTGTTCATGAACAGCAGGCACTGTTGCCTAAGACTTTTCTCTCTTTTCCATTGCTGTTCAGAAAGTCAGAGGCCTACATCCTGTGATCCTCCCACACGATTTATGTGAGACATTTCTGAAGTCTGAGAGGAAGAACACTAAGAAGAAAATTGAGACCTGCGATGTTTTGTGCAGATCTATGGAAAAAATATGAAAGGTCCTTCCTGTTCTGAGGTTGTTTCTTCCCCCCTTTTTCCCATGAGTGTTAGAGAACAAATCCATGGTCTGTGTCCATAGACATCATCAGACAGAAAGAACTGGAAGGCCTGGAAGCATTGAATTTGATGATTGTATTTGGTTGCTTTCCAGAATGCCTTGAACGATTTGCTTCAATGTTAGATATTTCATTGAAGTGGTTGCTAGTGCTGCTAATTCCTGTTACTGCCAAACTATGACCGGAAGCTTTCTACAAGTTCAAACCAGTTTCACAGAAAGAATGAGACATTGTCTTGAAGGCAAAGAAAACAGGCCAGTAGGCAGATAGACAGATATGCAGGAATGAGGCATATAGACATGCATGTTGACTAATTCTAAAAGGAAAAGGAAGACTCAATTCGTTTTGTATCCTGGTCTGAGCACCTATTCTGGAAAACCTTGGACTGTAAATTATAAATAGCTCAGCTTCCTGAGCATGCCTGCTGGCTGTTGCAGGGGTCTAGGCCTAGGAAGTGCCAAAAGGAACATATCAGGGTCATCTCAGCATCTGATCCTTTCTACAGAACTTACAAGGGCTCCTAAGGTTTTGAAATGCTGAGGGGAGGGAGAACAGTAAGGGTCTTTCACTTGGGTAAGGGATTCACTTACTTGTGTTATGAGAGAGAGGGATTGAGAGTTCTAGGGTATAGTAATAAGTTATTTTCTTTTGGCAGGTAGGAGAGGTGTATCATATCATATGCATAGACATACCACTCCAGGAAGGAGGCCCTGACTATTGCTATGCCACCAATGAGGAGGAACTTTTTTATCTAGAAGAACTTCAATTTCTCACCTTAGGGTGGATTCATGTAAGTAAATAACCTCCCTGATGGCAGGATTCTCTTTGCTCTCTCTTAGAAACATCCTGCCTAAATCTTTCTCTGCACGAAGTCAATCCATTCCATATCATTCTTCTCTTTAAACATTCAATCAATAGAGTTCCAGGATGAGTCATAGGACCATTTACTATTGTTTTTACAGCTTTTAAAATTTTACACTTTTTCAGTTTATTGTATTTTATTTTTTAATATTAATTACAGTTTATTCACTTTGTATCCCAGCTGTAGACCCCTCCCTCATTCCCTCCCAATCCCATCCTCCCTCTCTCATCTGTTCCCATTACCCTATCCAAGTCCACTGATGGGGGAGGTATTCCTCCCCTTCTATCTGACCATAGCCTATCGGGTCTTATTAGGACAGCATTGTCCTCCTTTGTGGTCTAGCAAGGCTGCTCCTTCTTCTGCAGTTGGGAGATCAAAGAGCCAGCCACTGAATTCATTCCAGAGACAGTCACTGTTTCACTTACTAGGGCATGCACTTGGATACTGAGCTGCCAAGGGCTACCTATGAGCAGCAGTTCTAGGTTATATCCATAAATGGTCCTTGTTTGGAGAATCAGTCTCAGAAAAGAACCCTGTGCCCAGATATATTTGGTCCTTGTGGAGCTCCTGTTCTCTCCAGGTCTTACTAACTCCCCCTTCTTTCATATGATTCCCTGAACTCTGCCCAAGGTTTGGTTATGAGTCTCAGCATCTGCTTTGATAATTGCTAGGTAGGGTATTTCAGAGGCTCCTTATGGTAGGCTCCTGACCTGTTTCTTGTTTTCTCCTACTTCCAATGTCCATCCCATTTGTCTTTCTAAGTGAGGACTGATCATCTTACCCTGGGTCCTCCTTGTTTACCTTCTTTAGGTATACAGGTTTTAATATGTTTATCCTATCTTATAGGTCTAGTCTTCACTTATAAGTGAGTATATACAGCGTGTGTCTTTCTACTTCTGCCATACCTCACTCAGGGTAATCTTTTCTAGATCCCACCATTTGTTTGCAAATTTCATGATTTCCTTGTTTTTAATTGCTGAGTAGTATTCCATTGTGTAAATGTACCACAATTTCTGTAGCCATTCCTCTGCTGAGGGACATTTTTGTTGTTTCCAGGTTCTGGCTATGACAAAGTACCTACGAACATGGTTGAATAAATGACCTGGTTGTGTACTTTAGTATATTTTGGATATATGCCTAGGAGTGCTATAACTGGATCCTGAGGAAGCGCTATGCCTCATTGTCTGAGAAAGTGGCAGATTGATTCCCAAAGTGGTTGTACAAGATTACATTCCCACCAGCAATGGAGGAGGGTTCCCCTTTCTCCACAACCTCTCCAGCATGTGTTGTTATTTGAGTTTTTGATCTTAGCCATTTTGATGTGTGTAAGGTGAAATCTCAGCATCATTTGGATTTGCACTTCCTTGATGACTAAGGATGTTGAACATGTCTTTAAGTGTTTCTCTGCCATTTCAATAGTCCTCTATTGAGAATTCTGTTTAGCTCTGTACCCCATTTTTAATTGGATTACTTGATTTGTTGCTGTTTAACTTCTTAAGTTCTTTATATAGACTGGTTATTAGCTCTCTGCCAGATATATGATTGGTAAAGATCCTTTCCCAATCTATAGGCAGTTGTTTTGTTTTGATGACAGTGTCCTTTACAGAAGCTTTTCAGTTTCATGAGGTCCCATTTATTAATTGTTGTTCTTAGAGCCTGTGCTGTTGGTGTTCTGTTCAGGAACTTGTCTCCTGTACCAATGAGTTCAAACCTCTTCCCCACTTTTTCTTCTAACCGGTTTAGTGTGTCTGGTTTTATGTTGAGGTCTTTGATCCACTTGGACTTTAGTTTTGTGCAGGGTGATAAGTATGGATCTATTTGCATTATTTCTGCATGTAGACATCCAGTTAGAGCAGCACCATTTGTTGAAGATGCCATCATGTTTTGCATTTTATGGTTTTGACTTTTTGTCAAAAATCAAGTATTTGTAGGTATGTGGATTTATTTCTGGGTGTTCTATTTGTTTCTATTGATACAGCATTCTGTTTTTCTGCCAATGCCATGCAGTTTTTGTTGATATTACTCTGTAGTGCAGCTTGAGATCAGGAATGGAGATACTTCCAGATGATTTATTGTTGTACAGGATCATTTTGGCAATTCTGGTTTGTTTGGGTTTTTCCCTTATGATGTTGAGAATTGTTCTTTCAAGGTCTGTAAAGAATTGTGTTGGTATTTTGATGGGAATTGCATTGAGTCTGTAGATTGCTTTTGGCAGGATGACCATTTTCACTATGTTAATCCTACTGATCCATGAGCATTAGAGATCTTTCCATCTTTTGACACCTTCTTCAATTTCTTTCTTCAAAGAATCGAAAGTTTTTTTCAAACAGGTATTTCACTTGCTTGGTTAGAGTCACACCAAGGTACTTCATGTTATTAGTGGCTATTGTGAAGGGTGTTGTTTCCCTAATTTCTTTCTCGGCCCTATTGTCTTTGGTGTACAGGAGGGCTTCTGATTTTTTTTTAAATTTAATTTTGTATTGAGTCACTTTGCTGAAGGTGTTTATCAGTTGAAGGAGTTCTCTAGTTGAATTTTTGGGGTCACTCATGTATACTATCAAATCATCTTCGAATAGTGATACTTTGACTTCTTCCTTTCCTATTTGTATCTCCTTGATCTCCTTTAGTTGTCTTATTGCTCTAGCTAGGACTTCAAGTACTATGTTCAAGAGATTCGGAGACAGAGAAGGCAATCTTGCTTTGTCTTTGATTTCAGTGGGATTGGTTTAAGTTCCACTCTGTTTACTTTGATGTTGTCTCTAGGCTTGCTGTATATTGTCTTTACTATGTTTAGGTCTGTGCCTTCTACCCCTGGTCTCTCCCAGACTTTAAATATCAAAGGGTGTTGGATTTTGTCAAATGTTTTTTTCAGCATCTAAAGAGATGATTACATGGTATTTCCCCTTCAGTTTGTTTACATGGTTGATTACATAGGTGGATTTCCGTATATTGAACCACACCTGCATGCCTGGGATAAAGCCTACTTGGTCATGGTGGATGATATTTTTTATGTGCTCTTAGATTCAGTTTGCAAGCATTTTATTGAGTATTTTTGCATCAACATTTATAAGAGAGATTGGTCTGAATTTCTCTTTTTTTGTTGGGTCTTTGTGTGGCTTAGGTATCCAGGAGACTGTGGCTTCATAGAATGAGTTTGGTAATGATCCTTCTGTTTCTATTCTGTGGAATAGTTTGAAGAGAATTGGAGTTAGTTATTCTTTGAAGGTCTAGTAGAATTCTGCACTGAAACAATCTGGCCCTGGGCTTTTTGTTTTTAGTTTTGGAAGAGAGACTTTTGATGACTGCTTTTATTTCCTCGGAGGGTATAGGACTATTCAGTCTATTTACCTGATTTTGATTTAATTTTGGTAAATGGAATCTAAGAAGAAAATTGTCCATTTCATTTAGATTTTCTAATTTTGTGGCATATAGGCTTTTGTAGTAAGACCTAATGACTGTTGGGATTTCCTCCGTATCTGTTCTTATGTCCATCATTTCATTTCTGATTTTGCTGATTTCAGCCCTGAGCTTGAATATTTCTTCCTCTTGGGTGTGTCTGCTTCTTTCCACCCCTTATGGCTTTCAGGTGAGCCATTAAGTTGCTTGTAGGAGATGTTTCAAGTTTCTTTTTGAAGGCACTTAATGGTATGAATTTTCCTCTCAGCACTGCTTTCATTGTGTCCCATAAATTTGGGTATGTTGTGCCTTTATTTTTATTGAATTCTAGATAGTCTTTAATTTCTTTATTTCTTCCCTAACCCAGATGTCATTGAGTAACAATTTGTTCAGTTTCCATGTGTGTGTAGGCCTTTTGCTATTTCTGTTTTTGTTGAGATCCAGCTTTGATCCATGGTGGTCAGAGAGGATACAAGGGATTATTTCACTCTTTTTGTATCTGTTGAGGCTTGCTTTGTGAACAAATACATAGTCTATTTTGCAGAAAGTTTCATGTGGTACTGAAAAGAAGGTATACTCTTTTGAATTTTGTGAAAAGTTCTGTAGACATCTATTAGGTCCATTTGATTTAAGACCTCTGTAAGTATCATTATGTGCCTAGCTAGCTTCTATATAGATGATCTGTCCCTTGGTGAGAGTGGAGTGTTGAAGTCTTTCACTTTAAGGTGTTGGGATCAATGTGTGATAAAAGCTTTTGTAACATTTCAATTACAAATGTAGGTAGTCTTGTATTTGGGGCACAGCTGCATAGATATTCAGAACCGTGATGTCATCCTGGTGGATTTTTCTTTTGATGAGAATGAAGCAACCTTTCTCATCTTTTCTGATTAATTTTTGTTGAAAATCTATTTTATTAGATGCTAGGATAGCTACCCCATTTTCTGTTTCTATTTGCTTGAAAAAACATGTTTCTAGCCTATTACTCTGAGATAGTATTTATCTTTGTTGTAGAGGTGTGTTTCTTGGATACAACAGAATGTTGGAAACTCTTTCTGCAACCATTCTGTTAGTCTGTGTCTTTTTACTGGAGAGTTAAGTCCATTGATGTTGATAGAGAATAATGATCAATGAATATTAGTTCCACATCGTGTTTTTCATTGATTGTATTCTGATTTTTTTGTTGTGAAGTTATCTGTATCCTATGTTTTCTTGGGTGTAGTTTTTGTTGGATTGGAATTTTCCTTCTAGTTTTCTGTAGAGCTGGGTTGCTATGCATATATAGTTTAAGTTTAGCTTTGTCATGAAATATTTTATTTCCTTCATCTATGTTGATTGAAAGCTTTGCTGGGTATAGTAGCCTGGGTTGGCATCTGTGGTATCTTAAAATCTGCATGACATCTGCCCAGGCCCTTCTGGCTTTCACAGTTTCTGTTGAGATATCTGATATGATTTGGATAGATCTGCATTTATATGTTACTTGGCCTTTTCCCCTTGCTGGTCTTAATATCTTTTCTTTGTTCTGTAGATTTAGTGTTTTGACTATGATGTGACTTGAGGAGTTTCTTTTTTTGTCTAGTCTATTTGCTGTTCTGTATGCCTCTTTTTATGTTTATGGACATCTCTTTCTTTAAGTTGGGAAAATATTCTTCTATGATATTCTTGAAAATATTTTAAGGACCTTGGAGCATGGAATCTTCTTTTTTGTCTATTTCCATTTTTCTTAGATTTTCTCTTCATGGCATCCTTGATTTCTTTGATGTTTTGTGTTTGGAAATTTTCTGATTTTACTTGAGAGAAATATCAATTTCTAAAACTGTATCTTCAGCACCTGAGATTCTCTCTTCCATCTCTTTTATTCTTTGTGGTCCCTGATCTTTTCTCTTAAGTTCTCCAGCTCTAGGGTTTTCTCTCTTTGTGTTTTCTTTAATGATTTTAATTCAATTTTCATGCTTTTCCCTATTTTCCTGCCTCTGTTTGAATGTTGATTCCAGTCTTTCTATGATGGTCTCTATTTTTTGTTTTTTGTTTCCTCTCTATATGCCACTAATTGTGCCTCTACTTGTGCTCCCATTTGTGTGAGGGATTTTTTCCTCTTTATGGCATCTAATAACTGGATAAGCATAGCTTTAAGATCATTTTCCTGTGTTTCTGATGAATTATAGTATTGATTTGGGGGTTTCTGGTGAAGTCATGATGTCCTGATTTTTGTTGGATATGTTCTTACCCTGAACTCTCGCCATCTGCTTATCTGTAACCTTCACTGTTTGTTCCTGGAGTCTGTACTTCAGACTAAGTCTTTCCTTTCTCTTATGTCTGGAGTATTCTTCAGGGCAATGAGAGAGGTCCACTAGCTTGAGAGTGTGTGTTTCAGCTGCACCTAAGGAAGGAAGCTCCACTGGTGCAGAAGCACAAATGTGGGTGAGAAAGCATGTGCATGCACATGGAAATGGACCTTAAAGGACAGGGTGCTAGAAAGTGTAGATGCCTAGAATGTGGGGCAGGGGATGGTGAAAGCATTGGATGGGTTGGGGAAACTGGCACTGTTTGTGGGCACAAGCGCATGTACACATTCCCTCAATACCTCAGTGGCCTAGAAGCCCCTGGTATTCAGCTCTGTCTGGGCTCCAGGAGTTGTTTGCCTGGACTCCACTGGTAGACCCAGAGAACAGGGTCTTCAGTGTTGAAACATTGTCCCAAGAATCCATATATTGCCCACAGTGGGTGTGTGAGTGGCAGAGATTCAATGTCTGGCTGCTAGCATGGAAGGACCTTGGATCTGGGGCTATGCAGGCACTCACTTGAAGGCTCACTCACTCTCTAGCAGGTCTACTTGGAAAGAACAGGGGTTCCCTGTGTTCTCGACTCTCAAATTTGAGACTACCACTACAAATGTGGGTGTAGTCAACTCAGTGGCCCTGCAGCAACAGAACTTAAAGACTGGTTAAGTGGTCCACTGGGTGTCCAGCCACAGCAGCATAACTGTGAGGCCGGTACGATGCCTACTGGGAAGTCCTTGAGCACCTGCAGAGAACCACGAACAGGTGTGGCCCATCAGGCATGGCAAAACTAGGTGGCATCAAAGTAGAGATTTCTGAAGCAGTCTCCTGTGACTTCATGATTTTCAGTCCAGTACAAATTCTTACTGTTTTGCCTAAATCAATAACATAATATGTTAACAAATAACATAATATGTAGTAATCAAAATTTGGTCCTGGGATCCAAGATGGCTGCCACGAGAGAACACTGTGTCTGAGGAGTAGGAGAGCAGAAACAACGCAGCGACCAGGAGACTGAACTCTGGGACCGAAAACGCCAGCATTGTGAGTGCCAGGTGAGCGGAACTCCTACGGTGAGAAAATCAAGTGGGAAAACCCTAGGGACACCCAGTTATTACCTGGAGAAATTTCCCTG
>CM053765.1:51787023-51824894 GCA_028658305.1 Pachyuromys duprasi | reverse complement strand
CCTAGTAAGGGAAACAGGGACTGTTTCAGTCATGAACTTGATGGCTGACTCTTTGACCCTCCCCCATACAAGCCGGGAGTGACAGACTGGCTAGATCCCAGGGGAGGACATTGCAGCCAGCTCTGAGGAGACAGGATGAGCTGGGGTTGGATGGAAGGGGAGGAGGTCCTCCCCTGTTGGTGGACTTGGAAGGGGTGGGGAGGAGGGTGATGAGGGAGGGAGTGGGAGGGTGGGAGGGAATGAGGGAGGGGGCTACACTTGGGAGGCAAAGTACCTAACCTGTGATTGATATAAAAATAAATAAATTTAAAAAATTTAAAAAAGAAAAAGTGGGGAAGACCCTAGAACTCATTGGCACAAGAGACCACTTCCTGAATAGAACACCAACATAACAGGCTCTAAATCAACAATAAATAAATGGGACCTCATGAAACTGAAAAGCTTCTGTAAAGTAAAAGATACTGTCATCAAAACCAATGATAGCCTATAGACTGGGAAAAGATCATTACCAATCCTACTTCTGACAGAGGGCTAATATCCAGAATATATAAAGAAATCAAGAAGTTAAAAAGCAAGAAATCAAGTAATCCAATTAAAAAATGGGATATGGCGCTAAAAAGAGAACTCACTTTAGAGGATTATAGAATGGCAGAAAAACACTTAAAGAAATGCTCAACTTCCTTAGCCATCAGGGAGATGCAAATCAAAACGACCCTGAGATTTCACCTTACACCCACCAGAATGGCTAAGATCAAAAACCCAAGGGACAACGCATGCTGGAGAGGTTGTGGAGAAAGAGGAACCCTTCTCCATTGCTGGTCAGGCACAAAGCAAGCCTAAAGAATACAAGAAGATCGAAATTATCACTTGTATCCTATCAGACCACCACGGACTAAAACAAGACTTTAACAACTTCAGAAATAACAAAAAGCCTACATAAACATGGAAACTAAACAACTCTCTACTCAATGACAGCTTGGTCAGGATAGAAATGAAAAAGGAAATTAGGGACTTAGTAAAATTCAAGGAAACTGAAGGCACAACTTACCCAAACTTATAACATCTCATACAAGCAACTTAACAGCACACCTAGAAGCCCTAGGGGGGAAAAACAAAGAAGAAAGAAACAAACCAACAAAACACACACACCAAAGAGGAGGAGATGATTGGAAATAATAAAACTCAGAGCTCAAAGTCTCTACCCTCCTGGGTATCAAAGCAGATGCTGAAACTCAAAGCCAAATTTTGGGCAGAGTTCAGGGAATCTTATGAAAGAAGGAGGATATAGAAAGAACTGTAGGTGACAGTAAATCCATAAGAAGAGCCACAGAACAAAAAATTTGAACACAGGGCTCTTTTCTGAGACTGATATTCCAAACTAGGACCATTCTTGGAGATAACCTAGAACCCTGCCCAGATGTAGCCCATGTCAGCTAAGTGTCCAAGTAGGTTCCTTAGTAATGGGAACAGAGACTGTCTCTGACAAGACCTCAGTATCTGGCTCTTTGATCACCTCTCCCTGAGGGGGGAACAGCCATACCATGCCACAGAAGAAGACAATGCAGCCTCCTAATGAGACCTGATAGACTAGGGTCAGAAGGAAGGTGAGGAGGACATTTCCTATCAGTGGAGTGAGGAAGGGGTATGGGAAAAGAAGAGAGAGGGAGGGAGGGTACAAATGGGAGGGGGCTACAGCTGGGATACAAAGTGAATAAACTGTAATTAATAATTTTTTTTAAAAAGTGGGGAAAATGTTCAACGTCCTTAGCCATCAGGAAATGCAAATCAAAATGACCCTGAGATTTCACCTTAACAACCATCAGAATGGCTAAGGTGAAAAAGTCAAGTGATAATACATGCTGGAGAGGATGTGGTGAAAGGAGGACCCTCCTCCATTGCTGGTGGAGATATAAACATGTACAATTACTTTGGAAATAAATCTGGCACCTTCTCAGACAATTAAGAATTGTGCTTCCTCAAGATCCAGCTATACCATTCCTAGGCACAAATATAATATACGTTCAAGTACATAACAACAGAGATCAAGTTTGGAAGGCAGAATGGGAAGGGAGGTACAGCTGGGATAAAAAGTGAACAAAGTGTAATAAAAATAAATGAAAAATATAAAAAGAGAAGGTGGCTCCTGTGTGGCGTAAGTTGTATAATACAACATACTGAAGTCTATACACGTAAAGAAGATAAACAAGAAAGAGGACCTGGGGTAAGAGGATTAATCCTCACTTAGAAAGACAAATGGGATGGACATTGGATGTAGGAGAAAACAAGTAGCAGGACAAGAGCCTACCACAGAGGGCCTCGGAATGACTCTACCTAGCAGTGTATCAAAGCAAATATTAAGACACATAACCAAACCTTTGGGAGAGTGCAGGGAATCATATGAAAGAAGGGGGAGTTAGTATGACCTGGAGAGGACAGGAGCTCCTCAAAGACCAAATATATCAGGGCACAGGGGTCCATTATGAGACTGTCTCTCCAACCAAGGACCATGTATGGATATAACCTAGAACCTCTGCTTGTATGTAGCAAATGGTATTTCAATATCCAAGTGGGTACCCTTGTAAGGGGAACAGGGACTATTTCAGACCTGAACACAATGGCTGTCTCTTCGACTCCTGCCCCCGAGGAAGGAGCAGCCTTGCTAGGCCACAGAAGAGGACATTGCAGCCAGTCCTGAAGAGGCCTGATAAGCTATAGTTAGAAGGTTGGGGAGGAGGACCTCCCCTATCAGTGGACTTGGAAAGGTGCAGGGAAGAGATGAGGGAGGGATGGGAGGGACAGGGAGGGGATACAGGATGAGGCTACGGCTGGGATACAAATTACTTAACCTGTGATTAATATAAAATAAAAAATAACAAAAATATTATCTACATTTAGTTACATGTCACCTGTAAAATTTGGAGGTATGGGATAAACTGAAGCAAACAAGCTCTCATTTGAAATCAGTTGTCATGTTGTACACCTATAATCTAACCATGGGTATGGTAGAGTCAGGAGGATCAAGAGTTCAAAACCAGCCTCAGGTACATAACAAGTTAAAGACCAGCATGAGCTAAATTAGATCCTGTCCCAAAAAGCCAAAATTATGACCCAGGAATCAATGCGCTATTATATCAAGGCTCAGGAAAGTGACAGAGTAGTCTATGAGAGTGACAAAGGGTGACAGACAGCAGCAAAGAGCAGGAAAGAAGTTTCAAAATCTGTAGCGCCCTCCTGGTGCATTTCTCAGTTGATGCTCCCTGTTCCCAGGTGATGCTCACTTGTGTCAAGTTGACAAAAACTAACCATCCCGGTTTTCAACATGAATTTTCCTGTCTTTATGTCTTTTGAGATACTTATTTAGTTTTTTTTTTCCCTCCAAGGCCTTGTGACTCAGTGGAGATTGACTGTATTTCAGCTCCAAGGGTAAGTTCTGATTAATCTCAATTGATAATGAAAATCCAGATGCCTCCTTAGGAATTGGCTAAGAACCCAAGCTTAAATCTATCAGTGTGTCCATGGTTCACAGTTGCTATTGACTCAGGTCGACAAACACTTAACCTTTCCGCACCAAAGGAATTCATGGTTGAGACAGCTCCCTCCACACTGAATGTGAGCAAGGAAGCATGAGACCCACAAGCAACTGGACTCCATCTCTCCATCATGGGGAAAGCCATCTAAAGACCAGCCAACATATGCAGGAAAACAGGGGGAATTTAAAGCAGCTGAGCCAGCCGTCATCAGAAAGTGTTGGGCATTTTGCCTTCAGACTTTCTGTTCTAAGCTAACAAATACCCTCAGGAACTAAGCTGGATTGAATCAAGGTTTCTCTCCTTTGTAGCTAAAAGCATTCTGACATTATTTTATATAGTAGAGATGTCTTACAAGGACAGACAGCTATATACTTAAAGAAAATATCTGAAGATGAACAACCAAACTGAATTCACACCAACCTCTAGTAAATGTTGATGGGCACTGTGGGAGCCAACAATGCCAAAACAGTGCTGTATTCCACAGTATATAATTATGGTCTTTTATTCTTACAATAAATATGTACAGGGTTTGTTTCAGATTTTTAGATTTTATTTTATGAGTGTTTTGCCTGTGTGTATGTAAGTATGTCCATGCCTGGGGCCCACAGAGCCCAGAAGCCTGCACCTGATTCCCTGAACCTGGAGTTAAGGGCAGTCATAAGCTTCTATGTGGGTGCTTAGAATGGATCCCCAGCCTCTGCAAAAGGAGCCAGTGTTCTTAGCCTCTGAGCCATCTCTCCAGCCCAGTGTATGTTTTTAATAAATGTTCTCTAACAAAAGTACCGCGAGGAGATTGACTCATGGATCTTTTAAGAAGACTTCACATTCTATTAGGAATCATTTATTTTTATTTTACTATGGTGGTATTCATAGTAGTAGTAGTTTGGGCAACTAATTATAAGAAAAAGGCATCATAGACAAGGAGCTCTATGGTAGCTTCCCAACCCAAGCATATGTCCACTGAAAAACATTCTCCATTAATGTCTCTTGCTCTCTATCTCCTTTCCCTCCTCACTCATACCCTCTTTGAAGAAAAACCTGTACCCAGGATTCCCAGAAGCCACTGTTAGACTATAAACCTTGTTTTCTTGTGCTCAGCTTCTTAGCCTAGAGATAAGCACTTCATCAAGATAGGCTTTTTGCCCCTGAATGAATATTTATTCTTTCTACTAATAACAAGACAGGAAGAGACATTTTTACATTTCAAGTGGCAAGAATAAGTTAGGGGTTAGAATTCTTATTCTCGTACAGAGATCTCAAGACTGTGAAATGCTGAGCTGGAGGTAGAATGTCTACATCACACCCGCTCCTCCTGAGGCTTGGGGAGCATCCCAAAGAGGAAGGCAGAGTGATTGTGAAGGTCAGAGGTAGTGTTTCCTGAACAGGACAGGTCCTTGGTAAATAGGAACTCACAGCAGCTGTGACTACATGTGTAAGACCTGAAGAAGATAAAGCCAGACTAAAATCCCATCATGGGGGTGGAAAGGGTTCACAAAGTCCCACACCTAGATGAAGAACTATTGGCTACTGGGGAAGGATTTGCTTCCCCAGGGTTCCTACCACTAACTGCCCATACTCCAGGTATCGTTCTATGTAGCACTAAATGAACGCAGTGGTTTAAAAGACCACATGTAGTTAGGGAAAATGGAGGTTGGAGTTAGCATAAAAGAGGGCTGGAGAGGATGAAATAATGATTTAATCAAAACAGTATATGCACAGTTAGATTCTCAACAAACATTTTAAAATTAAAGTTTAATTGCTTTTGAATATTATTACTGACTATAATTTACTCCCTGAATTTCTAGCTATTATGTGTTCCTCTTTCATTTCTAACAGCATATGCCACCTTAACACTATTTGTACCTTTCTAGAAGATTATTTACTTAGAATTAGAGGTGTGTAGCTGACCACGGGAGTCAAAAGTGTTTACTGAGACAAATGGGTAGCATAAAGGAGTTGCCTTCTCAATCTAAAAAACAGTACTCCAATTGGCCACATTCAGAGAGAGAGGTTCACTGAAAGGCCTCAGCTTCTATTAACCAGCATTGCAAAAAAGGACTGTAAGTTCGCAAGATGATTTTTACTGGCTCAGTTCTTTGCCTGAAAACATCACGATGTCATTTTATTATTGAATACTACTCCATTATGTAAATATTCCACATTTTCCCCAAAGGAGATTGTCAATCCTGTCCATTGGTCCATGAAAGTTGCTGTGACTTTAATCATTGTATTAAATGACAAACTATCAGGATGACTATTTTCATTCAGCCAAGAGGTCTCCCTCCATCTTCTTCCACTTCCTGGTGATTTGAATTGCAATGTCCCTATGAAGCTCATCTATTTACATGTTTAGCCCCCAGTGAGGAACTATGTGAGAAGGGTTAGGAGGTACGGCTTTGTTAGATAATATAGTTCCTTTTGGAGATATGTTATAGGACTGTGTGCTTTGATATGCCAATGACACTGATCAGACAGAATGGAGTCTCTGTCTCAGTGACACTTCATGTCTTTGTTTCTGTGTCTCAGTCCTGAATCTTTCTCTCTCTGACTTGTACGCATCTCTCTCTGCCTGCCTCTTGTGGTTCACTATGAAAAGCTCTCAGCTCTACTGAAGGAAGACAACAAGATGACTGCTTGCTGACATTGCATCATGGATGGACTCTGTAAAACTATAACAAAGGTACCAAGTAAAAGCATTTTGTTCAAAGAGTTGCCTTAGTCAGGGACATTTTCAAAGTAAGTACTTCACTAAGGACATATATGTGCATTTAACAAATACTAATGAAATCTATGATAATGTAAATGTTACATATCAATGACACATGACTTTATTAATGACCACTTGAAAGAAGTATGTGACACTTTCCCTGAACTAAGAGTGTTGGACACAGGAACTGTCATCTCTGGGTTGTGTGCTTTCAGCTGCTCAGCCTTTCTCTCAAGCAGGGTGTCCACCTGTCCCTTTTAATACATGGCTCCTGAAACTGTTACTGGCTTTCACCTGTTTCATGGCATCATTCTCCCTCTCAGCCAATCAGCTCCTGATTGAATCTTGAGGTTTCCGTGGAGATGAGTAAACAAGCTTTCCTCAGTGTCCAGTATCTCTGAAACTGTGCACATGTTACTTTTTTCTTGTGAGACCCAACAGCCCTTTATCTCATCCCTTTATCCAGATCCCGTTCCTTTACTCCTGCTTACCTGTGTGACAATGTCAGGTAGGAAAGGAAACTTTAATGTTTATTTAATTGGACAGCTTCCTAAGTAGGGAAGCTTCAAAATGATGTGGGATTAAAGGTAATGTACCGAATGACAAGATGGTGTCCTACTGTGGTCTTAGATCTGAGATTTCCTAGGGTTCTGACTTTCCACTAAATGTACCTTCACATTCTTTTTGATATACTAGGATGGCAGGGTCTAGGGTTCCCTGGGATATTGATTCTTTAGGAGCAGGGAAAAGAGAAGGAAACCAGACAATTTCTGGGACTGGATTGGCTTGAACAACAAGAGAGCTCTGAATGGAATAGGAGAACTGAGGGGCAAGATACTTTTTGAGGGCTGGTACTGTTCCACACTAGTGTTGCTAACTGTATGAGCAGGGGTTGACTTGGCTGAATTAAATTGATTGGCAGCTGTGACCTACTTAGTGGACAGTGAGCAACCCTCCTGGTCCTGGTGTTTACAGTTAAAACTGGGCCTTCAGGATGGAGAATGGTTCAGTGTTACCTGTCTAGGGCACAAGAACACCTGTGTGTCCTGCAGTGGTAACCAGACAAACCCTTTAAAAGTAGTCTTAGTGCCAGGCCTGCTTGTTCAGAGGTGCCAGCTGAGCTCATGGGGTCTGAGGTAGCTGGGTAAACACTAGTTCACGGCTAGAATTCTCTGCTACACAATGAGATCCTGGAAATCATGCCTTACAAAGGGAAACTCTGCCCTCCTTGAGTGAGACCTTTTCTCCATGTAAAAAGATATTGTAAAAATCATCAACATATTATTTTTATTGATTATGTGGGTATTTACTACAATATACATTACACTCCTTTTCCATTGCTCTCAGGTTCACATTCTTACCCATGTGTCACACTCAAAATAAAGTAAAAAGATACATCAATTCAAATTCGTGCTGTGCATATACACATTGGCACACGGTCAAAGTCTCAGTGGCAAGGCCCTTCAAGATAACTGAGTTCATCTTTGCCCCATGATGGCTCCACTGCCAAGCAGAAGCCATTAGTCCTGAAGAGCTCTATACTTCATCACCTTGATCACAATTTTTCTTCTTTATTTACTACAGTTTGTTCACATTGTATTCTCTGCTTCCCCCCCCCCCCTTCTCCTCCCAGTCCCACCTACCCTACCCCTTCTACCCCTCTGCCCCTTTTCTAGTCTCCTGATAGGGAAGGACTCCTCCCCTTGTATCTGACCCTAGCTTATCAGGTCTCATCAAGGAAGGCTGCATCATCTTCCTCTGTGGCCTGATTCAGAGGGCATTTTTTCTTCTCATGTCTTTGATTCCCTCTACTCCTGACACTCTTTCTGCTTCCTCTTCTGCAGTGGTGCCAGAGCTCTGAGGGTAGGGAGAATTTCATAGGAAAATCCCATTTAGAGCTGTGTGTTTTGTGGTTTATCTTCCCATGATATCTGAGTGTGGGTCTCTGCATGCAATCCCATTTGTTGCAAAAGGAAGCATCTCTGTGGATGGAAGAATGTGGCACTGATCGATCAGTTGGCAGAGAGCAACATTTTTTAATAACAATGGCCTGAGTTGTTTGGAAATTTCTGTAGGATGCCCTGGCCCAACAACTCAATTAACTGCAACCCTGTCCACTAGTGGAAGACTGGATTGGTCACAATAGCTGGCTTATTGGAACATTATCCCCCATTATTAGGAGAGCACCTAATAATGGATCTGCTTCTTATATTTCAGGAAGTTTCCACCTCAGTAGGTTTCCATATCATCTCTCAGATGGCCCTGTAATCAAGCTGTATCTTCCAGGATTCACTTTCTCTAACATTTCTCTCTTGCCACTCCTCACCTCATCCACCCATTCCCTTTCTTCACAGATCCCAGTCCACCTGTAACATATATTTTATTTCCCCATCTCAGGGAGAACCAAACTTCACCTACTAGCTCATTCCTCTAGAGCTAACCTCTCGCTGTAAAGATTGTAGATTGGTTATTATTTATTTAATGAATAATATCCACAAATATGAAATCCAGTTGTTTTCTTCTCTACCTGTTCTAACCACTCTGATCTTCTTGTCTATAGGTAATTGTCACCCTGGAGATACCTGCTTTGTTCATTATTACCCATAATGGTAAGATTCAAGAGGCAGATACACACTTACATACTTTAGGAGAGTCAGATCAACAGCTTGGTTCAGAGTATGTAAATACAAGTTGTAAAGGTCTGAGGACAGAAAAGCTTAAGTTGTGAGGTTCTAAATATGTGCTTTAAAGTGTGTAAATGTAAGTGCTAAGTCTCTTTCTAAGGGATTTAAGGTAATAATATTTCTGATTTCTTTTCAGTGTTTTTTTGGGAGCCCAGCAGTTGAAGCAGGCAAGTGTTGGGTGTGCTGGGAACTTACACTCATATTGGTTCCTTGCCAGAAAATGTCCAAATTTATTAACAAATACACTATGTGACAAAATCAAATTCTGCTCACTATGATCTACTAAAATACTATTCTACTCTAAAATAAGCCTTAAAAGAGAACACATCAGTGTTCTCTTGGCAATCTGAATGAGTGTTCATCAATACACACATCGTGAACATACATACACAGAGGTAACATCGGTGACATACAAGTAACATCCATGACATTCAAGTAACATACAAGATATAAGTTGAACATAGACACAGATACATAACCACTCTACACACATATATGAAAACGTATATATATATATATATATATGTGTGTGTGTGTGTGTGTGTGTGTCACCCTCACATATACACAAAAAACATGTACACACAGACACAGACATACACACACACACACACAAAGATTCCCACTGATGTTGGTTAGTGGGATTATACTCATCGTAAATCAATGAACATCACTTTGGTGTTCTGGGTGGTGACATGGCCACAGTCCTGCAATTGAAAAAAAGTCAATAGGTCAAAGCATGGAATTCATGTTTTGAAACCACTTATGCTTTTAATACTATAATAAAAGAATGGCTCTTATGAAATAGTCTAGACAATATAACCTAGGTAGTCCTGGAGGATCTTGAATTTTTCCTCCTTCCATTAGCTCCCAGTGCTGTGCTATAGACAAACTCCATCTGGGCATATTTCAGGAGTGCTGCAAGTTGAATCCAGGACCTTGTACTTGAAACAGAAACTCTTCCTCCACTGAGCCATGTCCCCCGACATAAGCCTCTAATGTAAGAAGCTCTCTGAAGGCCAGTAGTTCTTAGCTTAGAAGTGAGATTGTGATGTCAATGAGATATATAGACAAAGGTCTGGAACACAGCACTCCTACTTAGTATTCCTCATAGACACAGTCAGTGTTTCCCCACATATCTTTGCAGAGATTTTCCAGAGCCAATTGTGAAATACGTCTTCATTAAAAGGAACCAGTTAGTCCAGTGAAGTCTTGGATCTGTGATGAAAACCATATGAATAGTCCTTGAGGGTATGCATATGTAAAACAAAGTCACAAGGATTAATCAATATGATCCCAGGATTTTAAATATCCTGTGGCTTCATCTTGGGATCTTATATACTTTATGGGACAGGTTCTTGTATTTTCACTATGTAGCTGCATTTCCTCTGAATGCAAACTCTGTGGAAGAGTACAGGTTGATATGAAGTGCCAGAATATTATTGACCTGAGGCTGATCTGATGCGGAGATCAATTTGATCATACTAAGTGTGTTATCACTAAACACAAGCTGGGAGAAGAAACCACCTCCCTAGGCAGGTGAGAACCCTTATCTAGGCTGAATCCCAGGATAAAAGATGCTTAATTTACATGTCTTACAAGACCTTTTCCCTTGTATTCAGATCTATAACTGAAACATAGTAACTGATACTGGAAAAGAAAAGGTAACATGTAATAAGCATTGAATAAACTAATGGATTCCATAATCTTTTACTTCTTTTCCCCATGATACTGGAGATGAAATCCAGGGTGTCTCCCAAGCTGAGCTCACACTCTGACCCTGATGTACATCCCAGTCCTACTTCCATTATTCTTTCAAGAGGTCTGGAAAGTACATAGATATTATGTAAAAGGATCAGTAAGGGTCAATACATGCACAGAACATAAATGACCAAGCTGTAAATGAGAGAACACTTTTCTTCACTGCCCACTGCTTTCTTTTTTATATTTTATTTATATTTATTTTTTAATTACACTTTATTCACTTTGTATCTCCCCTGCAGCTCCATCCTCCTTCCCTTCCCAATCCCTCTCTTCCTCCCCCTTCTACACACATGCCCCTCCCCAAGTCCACTGATAGGGGGGATCTTCCTCTTTCCTTCTGATACATGTCTATTATGTCTTATCAGGAATGGCTGTATTGTCTTTCTCTGTGGCCTGGTAGGGCTGCTCCTCACTCACAAGGATGTGATCAAAGAACAGGCCAATCAGTGCATGTCAGAGGCAGTCCCTCTTCCCATTACTATGGAACCCATTTGGACACTGAACTGCCATGGGCTACATCTGTGCAGGGGTTCTAGGTTATCTCCATGCATGGTATTTGGTTGGAGTATCAGTCTCAGGAAAGACCCCTGTACTCAGATTTTTGGTTCTCTTACTCTCCTTGTGGAGCTCCTGTCCTCTCCAGATCATACGATTTCCCACTTCTGTCATGAGATTACCTGCACTCTGCCCAACAGTTGGCCATAAATCTCAACATCTGCTTTCATAGTCTGCAGGGCAGATCCTTTCAGAGGCCCTCTGTGGCAGGCTCCTAACTTGTTTCCTGTTTACTCCTTCTTGTGATGTCCATCCTCTTTGCTTTCTGAATGGGGATTGAGCATTTTAGCCAGAATTCTCCCTCTTGATTAGTTTCTTTTGGTGTACAGATTTTAGTAGGTTTATCCTATATTATATGTCTATATGAGTGAGTATATACCATGTGTCTCTTTCCATTTCTAGGATAGCTCACTCAGGTTGATCCCTTCCAGTTCCCACCATTTACCTGCAAATTTCATGATTTCCTTGTTTTTCATTGCTGAGTAATATTCCATTATGTAGATGTACCAAAGTTTCTGAATCCATTCCTCAGTTGAGGGGCATCTGGGTTGTTTCCAGCTTCTGGCTATTACAATAAAGCTGCTACAAACATGGTTGAGCAAATGTCCTTATTGTGTACTTGAGCTTCTTTTGGATATATGCCTAGGAGTGGTATAGCTGGATCTTGAGGAAGTTCTATTAGTAGTTGTCTGAGAAAGCACCAGATTGATTTTCAGAGTGGTTGTACAAGTTTACATTCCCACCAGCAGTGAAGGAGGGTTCCTCTTTCTCTGCAACCTCTCCAGCATGTGTTGTCACTTGAGTTTTTGATCTTAGCCATTCTGATGGGTGTAAGGTGATATCTCAGGGTCGTTTTGATTTGCATTTTCCTGATGGCTAAGGACTTGAGCGTTTCTTCAAGTGTTTCTCTGCCATTCTATATTCCTCTAGCAAGAATTCTGTTTAGCTCTGTACCCCATTTTTTAATTGGATTATTTGATTTGTCGCTTTTCAGCTTCTTTACATTTTTATATACCCTGTATATTAGCCCTCTGTCAGATATAGGGTTGGTGATGATTCTTTCCCAAACTGTAGGCAGTCATTTTGTTTTGATGACAGTGTCCTTTGCTTTACTGAAGCTTTACAGTTTCATGAAGTCCCACTTATTGATTGTTGCCCTTAGAGCCTGTGCTGTTGGTGTTCTGTTTAGGAAGTTTTCTCCTGTGCCAATGAGTTCAAGGTTCTTCCCCACTTTTTCTTCTAACCGATTTAGTGTGTCTGGTTTTATGTTGAGGTCTTTGATCCACTTGGACTTTAGTTTTGTGCAGGGCAGTAAGTATGGATCTATTTCCATTTTTCTACATGTAGACATCTAGTTAGTCTAGCACTGTTTGTTGAAGATGATGTCTTTTTTTCTATTGTATGGTTTTGGCATCTTTGTCAAAAATCAGGTGTCCATAAGGGTGTGGTTTTTTTTCTGGGTCTTCTATTCGGTTCCACTCATCCACCATTCAGTTTCTATACCAGGACCCTGCAGTTTTTATTACTGTTGCTTGGTAATACTGCTTGAGAGCAGGGATGGAGATACCTCCAGAAGATCTTTTATTGTAGAGGATTGTTTTAGCAATTCTGGGTTTCTTATTATTCCATATGAAGTTGAGAATTTTTCATTCAAGCTCTGTAAAGAGTTGTATTGGTAATTTGATGGGAATTGCATTGAATTTGTAGATTGCTTTTGGTAAGATGCCCATTTTTACTATGTTAATCCTGCCAAGCCGTGAACATGGTAGATCTTTCCATCTTCTGATACTTCCTTCTAATTCTTTCTTTAGAGACTTGAAATTTTTTTCATACCATTCTTTGACTTGCTTGGTTAGGGTCACACCAAGGTACTTTATGTCTTTTGTAGCTATTGTGAAGGGTGTTGCTTCCCTAATTTCTTTCTCTGCCCTTTTGTCTGTTGTATACAGGAGGCCTACTGATTTTTTTGGAGTTAATTTTGTGTCCAGCCACTTTGCTGAAGATGTTTATCAGCTGAAGGAGTTCCCTGGTAGAATTTTTGGGGTCACTCAGGTATACTATCATATCATCTGCAAATAGTGATACTTTGACTTCTTCCTTCCCCATTTGCATCCCCTTGGTCTCCCTTAGTTGTCTTATTGCTCTAGCAAGGAATTCCAGAAGAGAGAGTGGGCATCCTTGCCTTTTCCCTGATTTCAGTGGGATTGCTTTAAGTTTCTCTCCATTTAGTTTGATGTTGGATATAGGCTTGCTGTATATTGCCTTTACTACGTTTAGGTATGTGCCTTCTATACCTGATTTCTCCAATACTTTAAAGATGAATGGATGTGGGATTTTGTGAAATGCTTTTTCAACATCTAAGGAGATTATCATGTGGTTTTTGTTCTTTCAGTTGTTAATATGGTAGATCACATTGATGGAGTTCTCTATACTGAACCACCCTGCATACCTGGGATGAAGCCAACTTGGTCATAGTGGATGATATCTTTCATGTGTTCTTGTATTCAGTTTGCGAGTATTTTGTTGAGTGTTTTTGCATCAATGTTCATAAGGGAGATTGGCCTGAAATTCTCTTTCTTTGTTGGGTCTTTGTGAGGTTTGGTTCCCAAGGTGACTGTGACTTCATAAAATGAATTTGGTACTGTTTCTTCTGTTTCTATTTTATGGAATAGTTTGAAGAGAATTGGAGTTAGCTTTTCTTTGAAGGTTTGGATAGAATTCTGTGCTGAAACCATCTAGTCCTCGACTTTTTTTGGACAGGATACTTTTGATAACTACTTCTATTTCCTTAGTGGTATACCTGTTCTTGATTCAGCTTTGGTAAGGGGAATCAATCAAGAAAATTGTCCATTTCATTTAGATTTTCAAACAGAGTCTGTTGTTATGTCCCCTGTTTCATTTCTGAGATTGTTAATTTGGATAATGTCTCTCTGCCTTTTACTTATTTTGGCTAAGGGTTTGTCTATCTTGTTGATTTTCATAAAGAACCAGCTCTTGGTTTCATTGTTTCTTTGAATTGTTTTATTTGTTTCTAATTTATTGATTTCAGCCCTGCGTTTGATTATTTTCAGTGGTCTACTCCTTTTCGGTGTGCCTGCTTCTTTGTTTTCGCGCCCCCCCCCCCAAGGCTTTTAGGTGAGCCATTAAGTTGCTTGAATGAGATGTCTCAAATTTCTTCTTGAATGCACTTAGTACTATGAACTTTCCTCTTAATACTGTTTTCATCATTTCTCATAAGTTTGGGTATGTTGTGCCTTCATTTTCATTGAATTCTAGGAAAAATTAAATTTCTTTATTTCTTCCCTCACCCAGCTGTCATTTAATAGCAAGTTGTTCAGTTTCCATGTGTGTGTTGGTTTTTTTGCTATTTCTGTTGTTTTTGAGGTCCAACTTCAGTTCATGGTGATCAGATAGGATACAAAGGATTATTTCAATCTTCGTGTAACTGTTTAGGCTTACTTTATAACTACCATATAGTTTATATTGGAGAAGGTTCCATGAGGTGCTGAGAAGAAGGTAAATTCTTTTGTGTTTGAGTTTAAAGTTCTGTAGATGTCTGTTAGGTCCATTTTATTCATGACCTCTGTTAGAGACATTGTTTCTTTGTCTAATTACTGTTTTGTTGACCTATCCTTTGTTAAGAGTGGGGTGCTGAAGTCTCCCCTTATTATTGTGTGGGGATCTATGGCTACTCCTGTTTGCTTCTTGGGTCCATTTACTTGGAAAACAGTTTTCCAGTCCTTTACTTTCAGGTAATGTCTATCTTTGTGACTTAGATGTGTTTCTTGTATGCAACAGATTGCTGGGTCTTGTTTATTATGCATCCATTCTGTTAGTCTGTGTCTTGTTATTGGAGAATTGAGTCCATTAATGTTGAGATTAATGACCAGTGACTATTAGATCCTTTGTTTTTGATCTTGCCTGTGGTAGTAAGTTTGTGTGCTTGGTTACTTTTTGTTTTACTGTAGTGAGTTTAATTATTTCCTTTGTTTTCTTAAAAGTAGTTAATTTTCTTGGGTTGTGTTTTTTTTCTAGGATCTTCTGTAATACTGGATTTGTCTGTAGGTATTGTTGAAGGTTTTTTTTGTTGTTGAATATCTTGTTTTCTCCATCTATGAGGACTGAGAGTTTTGCTGGGTGTACTAGCCGGGGCTGACATCTTTGTTCTCTTATGGTCTGAATTATATCTGTCCAGGCCCTTCTCACTTCCATAGTCTCTGTTGAGAAGTAATTTGTGATTCCGATGGGTTTGCCATTATTTGTTACTTGGCCTTTTTCCCTTGCAGCTTTTAGTATTTTTTCTTTGTTCTATATGCTTACTGTTTTGATTATTATGTGGAGGGAGGATTTTCTTTTCTGGTCTAATTTATTGGGTGTTCTGTAGGCCTCTTGTGTTCTTATAGGCCTCTCCTTTAAGTTGGGAAAATTTTCCTCAAGATTTTGTTGAATGATTTCTGGGCCTTGGAGGAGGGAATCTTCTTTTTCTTCTATTCCTATTATTCTTAGGTTTTGATTTTTCATGTTGTCTTAGATTTCTTGGACTGTCTTTATCAGGAATTTTTTTGATTGAACCTTTTCTTTGATGAATACATAGATTTCTTACATTGTATCTTTCACACCTGAGATTCTTTCTTCCATCTCTTGTAGTCTATTTGTTATGCTTACCTCTGTAGTTCCTGTTGTATTCCCTAAGTTCTTTCTCTCCATAATTTCCTCCATTTGTGTTTTCTTTAATTTTTCCAATTCTGTCTTTAGATCTTGAGCTGTTTTGTTGATTTCCTTCACCTAGCTGACTGTATTTTCCTGATTAACCTTCAGTTCCTTCAGATGTTGGCTTGAACATTCCTCTGTTTCTTTTATTTCTTTCAGTGATGTAAGCACTTCCTCTCTAAAGGCCACAAATTGTTTGGCTGCAATTTCCTGTAATCTGTTTGTCTTTATCTTCCTCTAGTTCTTTACGCATTTTATTTGTTTCCTCTATTATCCTCTTCATAAGCATAGATGTTCGGTCATCTTCTTGAATTTTAATTATACTGTGTTGTCCAGGGCTGCTTGCCCCTGGATAACTGGATTCTAGAGATGCCATATTGCTCTGTCTTTTGTTGGTTGAGCTTTTATGCTGGCCTCTATCCATTGGGCTATCTTAGGTGTTGGGTGTTAGTTTCTGGTGCTTCCTGGAATCCTGTGGTGGAGAGAATTCCCTCAGCAGGAAGATAGTTTTTCCTGAAGGAAGCCTCCTCAGCTTTTTGGGCATGGTCACTGAATGGCCGGTATTTTTCAGGAATTGCCACAACACACAACATACCTCAGGTGTACAGACCTGAGTCGTAGCTGTGGTCCTTGTTAGTCAAGAAGGCTCTCCCCTCACTGAGAGAAGTCCTGGATACAGCTTCCCTGCTTCTGAGTTTCTTGCTGTAAATTTAGTGAGATGCTGCTGTAACCTGGGTGCCCCGTGGTTTGGTCAGTTTAATTAGGGATAACTGGTTGCCACTTGGAGAAGTATCTGGGGGTTGATGTCGGGGATCCCAGGTTTCTGTAGGTCTGAAGTTGGGGCTCTGTGCCCCAGTACCCAAACAGGGGTCAGTGGCAGGTGAGCTCCATTCTCATGCATGCAGCTGGAGGCTATAGTCAGGAGCTTGTGGACAGCCAATAAGTTTTCTGGAGCTAGGTGTCCTGAGGTATGGCCAGATGTTTCCCCAACCGTGGGGTTTTCTCTCAGACTGGAAGGCCCAGTCTGTGATGTTTGGGATGGCACATAGAGTGCACAGGCGCTGGCAGGTTGTGGCTCCTGGTGCCTGGACAGGAACCTGAGACCTTTTCCAAAGAACTTTTCTGTGTGTGGTAGTGGAGGTAGTGAGGAGGGTCAGCTGAGTGCTCTAAGCTGTATCTCTCCCTGTGGGGTTTTCTCTCCACATGGACTCCCAATCTCTGATGCCTTGGGGCACACAGTTCTGTCTGTGATGGATACTTGGGTGCACAGCAGATCTCTGGGCTAGAGGTTTGCATCTGCCAGTCTGTAGGACCTTTTCCAGGGATATACTGGGTGACCTGAAGCCAGTTCCCATTTGCTTCCTTCCCTGTGGAGTTTTCTCCCTACAGGGAAACCCAGTCTGAGCACACAGTTCTGTCTGTGAGGGAGAGTCAATAGCACAGCAAGTCTCTGTGTTCGAGGCTGGAGCCCCACTCACGGATGACAGCATGTGTCTGCTGGCCTGTGGAGCCTTTTCTAGGGAAAGTCTGGGTGACCTGACGTCAGTCCTATTTCCTTCCTTCCCTACAGGTTTTTCTTGAGACTGGAACTCCCAGTCTCTGGTGGTTTTGTGCCCACCAATCAGCCTGGGAAGGTGATCAGGACACACAAGCATATGGCTCTGGTCTGGTGACAGAGCGACTGTGCGACCCAGGATCTCTCCCGGGTTCTGACTGAGTGACCTGAGAGTGGGCCCGACTGATTCCTGCACTGTGGAGTTTCCTTTCACCTGGGAAACACAATCACTGGTGTCTTAGGGTCCAGAGTTCAGGCTCTTGGTTGTTGTACTGACTTTGCTGTCCTGCTCCTGAGATGCAGTGTCCTCCTGGCGCCGCCATCTTGCTTTCCTCTAGCCCACTGCTTTCTAATTACATAGTTATTATAAATTTTCAGGAATGTGACCGATGATGCTGAACTTCCAAGCGGATCAGAAAAGATCAGCTCTATGTCCTGTCTGAGACCAAGGTCTTGATCCATTGTATAAAGATACATACGCAGAAGAGAGGAGTGTCCTCTCTATGAGGATGGAACTCCCTCCTGGAGCAGCAGGAAATTTCTTTTAGCCCAGTAGGTGTCAGTGAGAAAATTCCAATTCTGAAATGAAAAAGCAGAATCAGTCAAGCAGACATGCCCCTAGGTCTCTTCCCTCTCTCCTGTCCAACCTTTTTCTCATCTTTTCTTCCTTCTTTAATTTTCGTTTCTTGTTTCCTCTTCTTTCTTAGATCTCTCTCCCTTTTTCTGTTTCACTCTCTCTCTCACACCTCCTATCTCTGTTTTCTTTCCATTTTTAAAAGCTGTGAAACTTCTACTTAGATTTGTAGTCATCACTGTCATCTTTCTCTTTCTCTTAGACATAGTCCTCCTTGTGTTATTGCTAATCATTATAATCGTCTTCCACTTTTTTCCTTTCTCCTTTCCTCTTTCTTCCTTCCTTCCTTCCTTCCTTTCTTTTTGCTTTTTATTCCTCCTCCTGGTTCTCATACTCCTACTTTCCCCCTGTATGTCTACATTCCCATCTATCTATTTCTCTCTCATTCTGAATATCTTTATTTCACCATGACCAAAGTTGCCAGAAGAATGCAACAGTAGAAATGAATAGGAAGAAGAACCAAGCAATGCATTAGGCCTATATAGATTAACAATGAGGGGGAATAGGGACAAAAATGCTAAAATCAGAGTCATATTGTCACTGTGGGACAACATGCAGGGTACATTTTTTTTTTACCAAGGAAAGAAGGATAATTCATTGCTTTTCAAATACTAGATCTACTAAGGAATTCATAATAACTTGACATTGGGAAGGAAAAAGAGGAAACTCATGTACAATATTTGGTGTAGAATTTCTTCAAGCTCTGTCTCTTGAGGTTAATTCTTGAGAGTTTGTCCTAGAATATCAGCAGTGATATCACCACATTTTTTAAAGAGCAGGTAGTATTAAGGAGAATATTGCTCTTAACTGAATGCTTTAATAGTAAACAGTTAAAACACTCTATAAATAAATTTAAAATAATTTTCAGCCATGAAAGCATTTTGTTCTTATACCTTCCAGGTCTCAATCTTTCACACTCACTTTTTGTATTTGGAACACACACCAGTATGATGGACTCAGGCAGCATCTGCTGGTAGCCAAAATGGGTGTGTAGGTCCACACTTAATAAGAATGCTGTCTGGGTTGGATGTGTCTACGAAAACAAAAGAAGACAAGAATTACAAGTGACCATAGCCAGCCAGGTCTGATCCACCAAGAAAGGCAAGCCCAACAAGCTTCAACAATTGGCCCCTACCACAATTCCTCAAATCATTCAAGAGAAACACTCATTTACTAGGTGGAGAAGGAAGAGGGGACAATCTGCTTTGTCCTCCTAACACATAAAGTCCAAAAGAAGCTAAGTTTCTATCACGTTTAGCTTGTCCCTCACTGAGAACAAGACTCTTTTACTCATCCATGCTTAGTTATACCTGATGTCTAAACGGTAACCATTTCAAGTTTTATCCTCCAGCTTCTAACCCACATCTGCTTCCTTGCTGCAAACAGCAGACTAAGTCCTGCCTCATCAAGCTTTTGAATGACCACTACAAATATTGGTTCAACAGTTTCTCAGGGTCTTCAATTGTCTGCCTTCACTCTTGCCTCTGAAACCCATGTGATTACTCCGCATGTGAAGAGGAATCTCTTCTGCCCTTCAGATATGGTACTGGACACTGTCACTTGATTTATCCCACTTTCCTTTTCTTACCTCCCCTTTTAACTGGATCAAACAGTGTAAAAACACACCAGACAACTGCATACCAGAGTGGGGATGAATACTGCAGATGTTTGGGCAAGGAAGGCAGAGGTAAAAGTTACATATCTAGCCAGTGTAGTTTAAGTACTGTTGGCATTGAGGAAGGAACATGTAAGATGTGATCACTAATGAAATCCAGGAATAGATGGTGAAAGCAAAGTTCAATCTTTAGGAAGGAAGGAAGGGATTTGACTAGGTACCTGGTAGGTTCCTGTTTCTGTCTCTAAGTTATGTATGCACATCATATTTATCCAATGAGCTATTAAACTGTACTATTCATGTAGGTACACTCACAAGTTAGCTATATCTTAGATATAACTCATTTGAAAATCTAAAGTGAAGTCAAAGAAAAAGTGAAATAAAGAAAACCAACATCAACAAGATAAAACCATGCTCATACCATCTTACAGTTCCCTCACTTATCAGTACACTCTTAACTAAGTTCTGCAAAGAGCAGACTCATAATTACTTCTCTAAGAATCTAGGGATCAGATCCAAGCTTAGTATGACAGTAATGACAGTTTCTAAAAATAGCCATAATCTCCATCAGATGAATTTTGTTTTGAGGCATAGTCTTACTCTTAGCCCAGGTTGATTCTGAAGTCACCATCCTCTTGAGTGATAAAATACTGTGAGGGTTCCATTATATCCAGATTTGTAAGAATCTGCTAAACTTGAAGTCTCTACTCACCATGGCCCCAAATCCATAAGCCAATATACTCATAACCCCAGGGGGAGGTATCAATAATCTCCTTGCTGGAGCCTGTCTGTAAGTCACATGCTAAATTAATTCTTCAACTCTCCTTGCTGTGTGGTTTTTGAGAACCTCCTAACCAGTACTCCTGCAGCATTGTTGCTGTTTCATCACCCACTGTGTTCCATGTTCTCCTTATTAGACCTCCACCTCAGCTGCCAGAGAATGGATTCTCTTGCAGCCAGCTCTCCCCATTTACCACATTTCTTAGGCCAACTATGGCTTTATTCATGAAATGGTTTTGCCCAGGATAACCCAAACAATTCTCCCTCAATTCAAAATCACCACTATTTTCCATGCCCACACTAGACAATGGAGATCATAGCTTTGATAGGTTATATTAACAAATATGTCATCCTTTTCTGATACCAAACACCAATCCGAAACAACAGAATTTTTTAATGATGCAGGAGCACAGTGTAGATATCCAATGTTGACCCCTCCCCCATGAACCCCTTCTGGCCCATTGTTACAAGTCATCATGAGTCACTTCAAGTGTGGTCCCTCTTCTCTGAAACTCACAGGGACCCAGATTTACCTCATGAAAAATGTAGTCCAAAATTCCTCATCTGAATTGGTACTAGGTTATGTGTGTTTGCCCATTTGTGTTACCAGACACAAAGGCCAAATTTTGATTACTACATAATATGTTATTGATTTTGCCAAAACAGTAAGAATTTGTACTGGACTGAAAATCATGAAGTCACAGGAGACTGCTTCAGAATTCTCATTTTCCAGTCCATCCAGGTTTGTCAGGCCCGCTGGGTCACCCAGGTTTGAAGACTATTGTAGGCGCTGTCCAGGACTTCTCAGCAAGCATCTGCATGGGACTCCCTGTTCTGCTGCTGTGGCTGGATACACAGTGGACCACTTTACCAGCCTCTAAGTTCTGCAGCTGCAGCATCACCTAGCTGACTAGACCTGTATTTGTCCCAGCAGAGCGAAATCAGAGTAGAGAACAGGGGGAACCCCTGTGTTTTCTGATTAGACCTGCTAGAGAGTGAGTGAGCCTTCAAGTGAGTGCCTGCAGGGCCCCAGATCCATGGTCCCTCTATGCTAGCAGCCAGACATTAGATCCTTCCCACTCACACATTCACTGTGGGCAACATAAGGATTCTTGGGACAGCATCCTCAACATTGAAGGCCCTATTCTGAGGGTCTATCAGTGGAGTCCAGGCAAACAACTCCTGGATCCTAGACAGAGCTGAATACAAGGGGCCTCTCGGTACTTAGGTATTCAGAGAATCTGCGCAAGCTCGTTGATCCCTGGAACAATGCCACTGCCTGAAACCACTCCTATGCCTGCACCCTCCCCCCTGCCCCACATTCCAGGAAGTTCCATGCACATGCACTTGCTTGCTCTCCTACACTTGTGCTTCTGCACCAGCGGAGCTTCCTTCCTTAGGTACAGCTGAAACACTAACACACACTCTCAAGCCAGTGGACTTTTCTCATTGCCCTGAAGAATTCTCCAGACACCAGAGAAAGAATGAAGTACAGACTACAGGAAGAAACAGTGAAGATTATGGATAAGCAGATGGCCAGAGGTCGGGGTAAGAACACATTCAACAGAAATCAAGACATCATGACTTCACCAGCCACCCCCCAAATCAATACTCCAATTCATCGGAAACACAGGAAAATGATCTTAAAGCTATCCTTATCCAGTTATTAGAGGCATGTAAAGAGGAAACAACAACAGAATCTCTCAATGAAATAGCCACACAAATAGAAGCTAATAAAGAAAAAAATGAACAAAGCTCTCAAAGAAATAGCCACACAAATGGAGGCTAATAAAGAAGTAATTAGCAATGCTTTCAAAGAAAAAAATCACACAAATGGAAGCACAAGTATATAGAGAGGAAATGAACAACAACAACAAATAGGGACCATGATAGAAAGAGAGGAATCCACATTCAAACAGGTGAAGGAAATGGGGCAAGGCATGAAAACGGAATTAAAATCAACAATAAAAACACAAAGAGAGAAAACCCTGGAGTTGGAGAACTTAGAGAAAAGATCAGAAACTATAAAGATATGCATCACCAATAGAATAAAAGAGATGGAAGAGAGAATCTCAGATGCTCAAGATACACTTGCAGAAATTGATACTTCTCTCTCTCAAAAAAATAAAATAAAATAAAATAAAATGGCAAAAGTTCCAAACATAAAACATCAAAGAAATCCAAGACAACATGAAAAGACCAAATCTAAGTATAATAGGAATGGACAAAAAAAAGATTCCAGGCTCCAAGGTCCAGAAAATATTTTCAAGAAAATCATAGAAAATTTTCCCAACATAAAGATGTCCATAAACATACAAGAGGCCTACAGAACACCAAATAGACTAGACCAGAAAAGAAACTCCTCATGTCACATCATAGGAAAAACACTAAATCTACAGAACAAAGAAAAGATATTAAAAGCAGCAAGGGAAAAAGGCTAAGTAACACATAAAAGCAGATCTATCTGAATCACATTAGACTTCTCAACAGAAGTTGTGAAAGACAGATGGGTTTGAGCAGATGTCATGCAGATTCTAAGATACCGCAGATGCCAGACTACTATACTCAGCAAAGCTTTCAATTAACATAGATCGAGAAAACAAAATATTTTAGGACAAAACTAAACTTAAACTATATCTACAAAGCAACCCAGCCCTACAGAAAATACTAGAAGGAAAACTCCAATCTAACAAAAACTGCAACCAAGAAAACATAGGATACAGATAACTTCACAACAACAACAAAATTTTAAAAAAATCCAAGCAATGAATCACAGTAACACCACCAACTCCACAATAAAAGGAACTAAAATTCATTGGTCACTAGTCTCTGTCAACATCAGTGGACTCAACTCTCCAATAAAACAACATAGACTAACAGAATGGTTCCAGAAACAGAAGCCAACATTCTGCTTCACCCAAGAAACATACCTATGCAACAAAGATGAACACTACCTAAGAATAAGAGGCTGGAAAAATGTTTTTCAAGCATATGGATCCGGAAATCAAGCTGAGGTAGCTATTCTAATATCTAATAAAATAGATTTTCAACCAAAATTAATTTAATAAGATGAGGAGGATAACTTCATCCTCATCAAAGGAAAAATCTACAAAGAAGACATCACAATTCAGAACACGTATGTCTCAAATACAAGAGCACCTACATTTATAAATGAAACATTATTAAAGCTTAAATCACACATCAATCCCAAAACCTTAAAAGTGAGAGACTTCCACAATCCACTCTCACCAAGGGACAGATTATCTAGACAGAAGCTAACTAGGGACATAATTATACTTACAGAGGTCCTAAATCAAATGGAACTAATAGATGTCTACAGAAAATTTCACCCAAGTTCGAAAGAGTATACCTTCTTTTCAGCACCACAAGGAACCTTCTTCAAAATAGACTGTATATTTGGTCACAAAGCAAGCCTCAAAAGATGCAAAAAGATTGAAATAATCCCTTGTATCTTATCTGACCACCATGGACCAAAGCTGGGTCTCAGCAAAACCAGAAATAGCAAAAAGCCTACACACACATGGAAACTGAACAACCACTACTCAATGACAGCTGGGTTAGGGAAGGAATAAAGAAATTAAAGACTTCTTAGAATTCAATGAAAATAAAGGCACAACATACCCAAACTTATGGGACACAATGAAAGCAGTGCTAAGAGGAAAATTCAGAGCACTAAGTGCCTTCAAGAAGAAACTTGGAACATCTCCTACAGGCAACTTAATGGTTCACCTGAAAGTCATAGGGAAAAAAAGAAGCAGACACACCCAAGAGGTATAGACTGCTAGAAATATTCTAGCTCAAGGCTGAAATCAGCAAAATCAGGAACAAAATTGGGGGCATAACAACAGATAATGAGGAAATCCAAACAAACTTTAGATCTTACTACGAAAGCCTATATGTCACAAAATTAAAAAATCTAAATGAAATGGACAGTTTTCTTGATAGATTCCATTTACCAAAATTAAATTAAGATCAGATGAAGAGATTGAATAGTTGCATATCCCCCAAGGAAATAGAAGCAATAATCAAAAGTCTCTCTTCCAAAAAAAATTAAAGCATGCAAACGCAGGGCCAGATTGTTTTAGTGTAGAATTCTACCAGACCTTCAAAAAAGAGCTGACTCCAATTCTCTTCAAACTATTCCACAAAACAGAAGGGACATTACCAAACTCATTCTATGAAACCAAAGTCACCCTGATACCTAAGCCACACAGAGTCCAAACACAAAAGAGAGAACTTCAGACCTATATCTATTATGAACATTGACACAAAAATACCCAATAAAATGCTTGCAAAATGAATCCAAGAACACTTAAAAGATATCATCCACAATGATCAAGTAGGCTATAACCTAGGCATGCAAATGTGGTTCAATATAAGGAAATCCATTAATGTAATTCACCATATAAACAAAATGGAGGGGAAAATACATAATCATCTCCTTAGATGACAAAAAAAAGCATTGGACAAAATCCAATACCCATTGATATTTAAAGTCTTGGAGAGATCAGAGATACAAGGCACAGACTTAAACATACTAAAGGCAATTCATAGCAGGCCAACATCATGTTAATCGGAGAGAAACTTAAATCAATCCCTCTGAAATCAGGGACAAAGCAAGGCTGTCCTCTCTCTCAGAATCTATTCAACATAGTCCTTGAAGTCCTAGCTAGAGCAATAAGACAACTAAAGAAGACCAAGGGGATACAAATAAGAAAGGAAGAAGTCAATATAAAACCAGACACACTAAATCAGTTGGAAGAAAAAGTGGGGACAAGGCTGGAAATCATTGGCACAGGAGACAACTTCTTAAACAGAATACCAACAGAACAGGCTCTACTATCAAGAAATGGGACCTCATGGAATTGAAAAGCTTCTGTAAAGCAAAGGTTGAAAAGCTTCTGTAAAGCAAAGGACATTGTCATCAAAACAAAATGACTGCCTATAGATTGGGAAAGAATCATCACCAACCCTTTATCTGACAGAAGGCTAATATACAGTATATATAAAGAACTAAAGAAGTTAGAAAGCCGCAAATCAAGTAATCCAGTTAAAAAATGGGATACAAAGCTAAACAGAGAATTCTCAGTGGAGGAATATAGAATGCAGAGAAACACTTAAAGAAATGCTTAATGTCCTTATTCATCAGGGAAATACAAATCAAAATGGCCCTGAGATTTCACCTTTCACCTATCATAATGGCAAAAACTCAAGTGACAACACATGCTGGAGAGGTTGTGGGGAAAGGTGCACCCTCCTCCATTGCTGGTGGGAATGTAAACTTATACAACCACTCTGGTGCTTTCTAAGACAGGAATAGCGCTTCCTCAAGATCCAGCTATAACACTTCTAGGCATACATCCAAAAGATACTCAAGTGCACAACAAAGACATTAGTTCAACCATGTTTGTAGCAGCTTTATTTGTAATATCCTGAAGCTGGAAATAACCCAGATGCCCCTCAACTGAAGAATGGATACAGAAATTGTGGTACATCTACGTAATGGAATATTACTCAGCAATGAAAAACAAGGAAATCATGAAATTTGCAAGTAAATGGTGGGAGCTGGAAAAGATCATCCTGAGTGAGATAACCCAGAAGCAGAAAGACACACAGGGTATATATTCCCTCATAAGTGGATATTATACTTATAATATAGGATAAACCTACTAAAATCTGTACACCTAAAGAAACTAATCAAGGATGACTTTGGATAAAATGCTCAATCCCCATTCAGAAAGGCAAAGAAGATGGAAATCAGAAGAAGGAGAAAACATGAAACAAGACAGGAGCCTACCACAGAGGGCCTCTGAAAGGCTCTGCCCTGCACAGTATCAAAACAGATGCAGAGACTTATGGCCAACCTTTTGTGCAGAGTGCAAGGAACCTTATAAAGAAGTAGGACATAGTAAGATCTGGAGAGGACAGGAGCTTAACAAGAACCAAAAATCTGGACACAGGGGTCTTTTCTAGACTGATACTCCAACCAAGGACAATTCATGGAGATAACCTAGAACCCCTGCACAGATGTAGCCCATGGCAATTCAGTGTCTAAGTGGGTTCCATAGTAATGGGAACAGGGACTGTCTATGATGTAAACTGATTGGCCTGCTCTTTGATCACCACACCCTGAGGGGGGAGCAGCCTTATCAGGACACAGAGGAAGACAATGCAGCCACTCCTGATGAGACCTGATAGACTAGGATCAGAAGGAAGGGGAGGAAGACCTCCCCTCTCAGTGGATTAGGGGAGGAGCATAGGTAGAGAAGGGAGAGAGAGGGTGTGAGTAGGAGGGAAAGAGCTACGGGGGGGATACAAAGTGAATAAACTGCAAAAATCTGTACACCTAAGGAAGCTAATCCACAAGGAGGACTCTGGCTAAGATGCTCAATCCTCATTCAGAAAGGCAAAGAGGATGGACATCAGAGGAGAGAGAAAATAGGAAACAGGACAGGAACCTACCACAGAGGGCCTCTGAAAGGCTCCCCCCTGCAGAGTATTGAGGCAGATGCTGAGACTCATAGCCAAACTTTGGGCAGAGTGCAGGGAGTTGTATGAAAGAAGTGGAGATAGTAAGACTTGGAGAGGACAGGAGCTCCACAGGGAGAGCAACAGATCAAAAGGTTTGGACACAGTGGTCTTCTCTGTGATTGATACTCCAGCCAAGGACCACTCATGGAGATGGTCTGGAACCACTGCACAGAGGTAGCCCATGGCAGTTCAGTGTCCAAGTGGGTTCCATAGCAATGGAGACAGGGACTGTCTCTGACAGGAACTGATTAGTCTGCTCTTCCATCACCTTCCTCAACGGGGGACCAGCCTTACCGGGACACAGAGGAAGACAATGCAGCCACTCCAGAAGAGACCTGATAGACTAGGATCAGAGGGAAGGGGAAGAGGACCTCACTTATCTGTCAAGTAGGGGGGGGATACGGGTAGGGGGAGAGGGTGGTATTGGGAGGGGAAGAGGGAGGAAGCTACAGGGAGGATACAAAGTGAACAAACTGTAATTAATAAAAATGAAAATGATTTTAAAAAGTAAAATAAATAAAATTTAAAAAATAATTTCAAAACATAAAAAATGAAAGAAAAAAAAAGAAATGCTCAATGTCTTTAGCCATCAGGGAGATGCAGATCAAAATGACCCTGAGATTTCACCTTACACCCATTAGAATGGCTAAGACCAAAAACTCAATTGACAACACATGCTAGAGAGGTTGTGGAGAAAGGGGAATGCTCATCCACTGCTGGTGGAAATGTAAACTTGTACAGCCACTTTGGAAATCAATATGGTGATTTCTCAGATGATTAGGAATAGATCTTCCTCAAGATCCAGCTATACCGTTCGTATGCATATATTCAAAATATGCTCAAGTACACAACAAAGATATTTGTTC
The DNA here is from genome assembly GCA_028658305.1 of Pachyuromys duprasi. Taxonomy (NCBI): domain Eukaryota; kingdom Metazoa; phylum Chordata; class Mammalia; order Rodentia; family Muridae; genus Pachyuromys; species Pachyuromys duprasi. Next base: position 51,796,945 of record CM053765.1, on the reverse strand, counting down.
AACCATGTTCGTAGCAGCATTATTTGTAATAGCCAGAACCTTGAAACAACCCAGATGTCCCTCATCAGAGGAATGGATACAGAAATTGTGGTACATTTACACAATGGAATACTACTCAGCAATAAAAAAACAAAGAAATCATGAAATTTGCAGGTCTATAGTGGGATCTAGAAAAGATCATCCTGAGAGATGTATACCAGAAGCAGAAGGACACACTGTATATACTCACATATAAGTAGATATTAGACATATGCTATAGGATAAACATACTGAAATCTGTGCATCTAATGAAGCTAAACAAGAAAGGGGCCCCATGCTAAGATGATCAATCCTCACTTAGAAAGACAAATGGGATGAACATTGGAGGTAAGAAAAAACAAGAAACAGGACAGGAGTCTACCAAGAGGGCCTCTGAAAGACTCTAGCCAACAGTGCATCAAATCAGATGCTGAGACTCATAACCAAATTTCAGGCACATTGCAGGGAATTCCATGAAAGAAGAGTGAGAAATTGGGGCCTGGAGAGGACAGGATCTCCACAAGAAAAGCAACAGAGCCAAAATATCTGGGCACAGGGGCCTTTTCTGAGACTGACTCCAACCAAGGGCCATTCCTTGATACAGCCTAGAACCCCTGCTCAGATGTAGCTCACAGTAACTCAGTATCCAAGGGGGTTCTCAAGTAAGGGGAACAGGGACTGTATCTGACATGAACTCAGTGTCACACTTTCAACACTGCCCCCTGAAGGGGGAGGAGCCTTGCCAGGTCAAAGAGGAGGACAATGCTGCCTGTCCTGATGAGACCTGATAGGCTAGGATTAGAAGGAATGGGAGGAGCCCCTCCTCTATCAGTGGTTTTAGATAGGGGAATGCAAGGAGATGAGGGAGGGAGGATCAGATTGGAAGTGAATGAGGGAGGGGACTATAGCTGGGACACAAAGTGAATAAACTAATTAATAAAAAAATACAATTAACTGAAAAAAGGTCAAATTTTAAAAGCTGTAAAAACAATAAGAAATAGTCCTATGATTCACCCTGGAACACTATTGACTGCATGTTTAAACAGAAGAATGATATGGAATGGATTGATTCTGTGCAGAGAAAGATTTCGGCAGGATTTTTCTAAAAGACAAAAGAGAACCCTGCCATCAGGGAGGTTATTTGCTTACATGAATCCACCCTAAGGTGAGAAGCCCCAGTTCTTCTTGAATAAAAAACAGTTCTTCCTCATTGGTGGCATAGGATTAGTCAGGGCCTCCTTCCTGGAGTGGTATGACTACGAGCATGATATGATACTCCTTTCCTACCTGCCAAGAGAAAATAACTTATTACAATTCTCTATAAGTGTCATTCCTACTCTCTCATAACACAAATGAATCCCTCACCCAAGTTAATGACCCTTACTGTTCTCCCTCCCCTCAGTGTTTCAAACCCTTGGGAGCTCTTGTAGGTTCTGTATAAAGGAACAGATGCTGAGATGACACTGAGATGTCCCACTTGGCAAATCCTAGGCCTACACTCCTCCCTGCAGCAGTCAACAGGTCTGCTCAGGAAGCTAAGGTATTTATAATTTACATTCCAAGGCTTACCAGAGTAGGTGCTCAGACCAGGACCCCAAAAGAATTGAGTCCTCCTTTTCTTTTTAGAATTAGTCAACATGCATGTCTACATGCTTTATTTCTGCCTATCTGCCTGTCTGCCTGCTGGTCTGCTTTCTTTGCCTTCAAGACAATCTCTCAATTTCCCTGTGAAGCTGGTTTGAACTTGTAGGAAGCCTTCAGTCTTAGTTTGTCAGTAATAGAAATTAGCAGCATTGGCTACCACTACAATAAAAATTTCTAACTATAACATTGCAGCAAATCGTTCAAGGGATTCTGAAAAGCAACCAAATACAAAGTCATCAAACACAAGGTTTCCAGGCCTTGTCACCCAAAGTTCCTTTTGTTTGATTAAGTCTGTGGACACAGACCCTGGACATGTTCTCTGACAGTCATGGGAAGATAAGGGGAAGAAACAGCCTCCGATCACGAAGGACCTTTCATATTTGTACCATGGATCTGCACACAACACCACAGGTCTTAATTTTCTTCTTAGTGTTCTTCTTGCAGACTTCAGGAATTTCTCACATAAATCATGAGGGAGGATCACAGGACCTAGATCTCTGACTTTCTGAACTACAATGGAAAAGAGAGAAAAGTCTTAGGCAACAGGGCCTGCTGTTCCTGAGCAGAACTCATTTTGAAAGCCTGGGAGAAAAGAAAATGTCATTGGGATTCTCTTCATGAGTCTGTTCCATTATCAGAGTCACAAAGTGAGCAAGGTTTGTTTTCTCCAAGCTCTGGGTACAGCTGACTGGGAGCTGGGACCATGGGCTTTATAGTCAGCTTGAGTGGATGGAGCAATAATTTTGGATTTGACTGTGACATGCCTGTAAATGGACTACAGAAGCCAAAGTCTGAGGGCATGGACAAGGAAATGCAACATTTTCTGTTGTGGTATTCAGTTCTCCAGACTTTAGATACCTATCCATCAGCATGTCCCTACTTTACCGGTGAGCTCTAACCTCACACGTGTGTAGCTGAGCCAAATGCAATGGGGACTCTTAGGTTTAAAACCATACCAAAGTGCACCTGGCCTCCAGGTTTGCCAACATCCCTTGGTCCCTACCTGTTGCTGGGCATGGGTAGAGTAAGCTCTGACCAACTACCCTGTGCTTTCCATCCCAAGAGCAGAGGCTTCCCTCATTATATAATCCAGACATTTTGGTTCCCTTATGTGTCTCTCTCCTCTCACTCTGCTCTCCGTGTATCTTTCCTCCTTCTCCTCCTCACTCATTCTTCATTCTCTCTCTGTGCATGCTTTTCTCTTTCTGTCTCCTCCTTTCTCAGTACTGCAGTAAGAGCTGCTCCCAATTCACCTGCATTTCTATACTGTAACTTCAACTTTCAATTAGCTCTTTCCTGTTTTTAAATAGGGAACCAATTCTACACAAGTCTTTTCCAAGTAAGGAACCCGTGGTTACTTACCTGTGCTTTCCTCTGTCACATTTTCCCCAGGGTTCTCTGCATATGTTGATGTGCTTGGGGGTGACAACCTTAGTGTTCTCCTTTGCTGAACACTGTTGTGGTGGGCTGGAGGTTTCGGCTGGTACTGAGGAAGGTTGAGCTTCCTTTGCTGTTAACGTTGAACCAGGTCCTACTTCTCCACTTTTGTTTTCTTCAGGTCCATACAATGGATCAAATGGAACAGAACGCCAGCTGGAACATCCTGACTTTTTAAGATGTCTCATGTCCTCCCAGAAGGCTGCCCACTCTGCTGCTTCCTCTTCTTTCTTCTTCTACAGGAAAGGGATTTACTTGAAATCTCAGGAAAAAAAAGTCTTGTTACCACAGAGATGAACAAAACCTAGTTCTGTTCATGTCTGACATTTCAGAATCAGATCAATAAATCTGGTGTGGTGGAAAATAGCCAACACCCCTTACTCAGTTCCTATATGGCTGTGTGTAGTAATAGATCAATCTCAGTCTTCTCTACACTCCACCCATCTTTGTGTGTCTGTTTTGCATGTGTGTGTGTGTGTGTTGGCTCATATGGATGCAAGTGCATTTATGTGCAAGTGATTGTGGAGCCTATTCATTGACCCATAGACTCCAGTGGAACATAACAAGACAGTCCAAGAACAGGCTGAACAGCTGCCATATACTCCCACTGTCTCTGTGCTCCTCATACTGACCATCTCTGTTAGGTATTTTTTCATATTCCCTGTTATATTTGTTTAGTAGTTTCCTCTTTAGAGTCTCATTCCTGTCAAAACTGACATTTAGGATCTAAAATACAAAATCATATTGGAGAATTAGAACAGTTCTAATGTGAGGGAAAAAAGGGAATAAAAAAATTTGGGAAAGGCAATACTAACACATGCACATCTTGAACCCTATTCCCAGCCATTCCTCTCCTCTTTACTGCTCTGCTGAGGCAGCATCTGACCCATTTCCACCAAGTGTCAGGATCTGTGCATTTTCTTTGAGTAGCTCCAGGCTGATCTGGCGATATTTGTTCATCATCTTAGGCAACAAAAACCCACCTTGATGAAGTTCGATCTTCTTCCATGGGCATCCCTTTTTAACTGTTTTGGGCCAATGTTCATTTTTTTCCAAATACAATCTAAAAGAATAAAGGAGAATGAATAAGATGTATAGAAAATTTTGACATGTTTAAATGAGTCCCGGAGGAAATTTGGCCTCTGAATGCAGGATATCAGAAGTTCCTGGAGTAGAGGCACACCCTGAAATCCAGCTTCAGTTTCTGTCACCGTGTCTGGAAAGCGATGTGTCTTTATGGTAATATTAAACTGGCACATTCAAAAAAATTATAACTGTCAACAAGCATAGCTAAGCTGTTAAGGTGTGTGTTTGTCATCCCAGCACTCAGGAGGCAGCACATAGAATTAATAACAGATCCTTGAGGAAACAGGGCTTAATCCTGTACTTCAAAACAGGAAATTAAGACAGTGGTCTTTCTTCCATTCCCAATAACAACATGGATTGCTGCTCATAGAGCACCTTTGTGTATTGTCTCCCAGAGCAAAACCTCACCTGAGATACCATTAGGTAATGAAAGGAGGCACTGAGGGTGCTCAGAGTTAGGAGTGCATGTGCTGTGGTTACATGGTGGGATGCTGCACCCAGGGATGCTGCTAACCTGCTTCAACCCTCATATCAGTCCAAAAATCAAGAACAATTTATGACCTTGTCAGAAACTCTGCTTGAGAGGAGGGTATGATCAGAATCATTTCATGTGCATATGTGTTTTTCATCTCTGTATGAAAAGCTGATATCTCAGAGGGCACAATGGTCCCTTGTAAGAGTGATTTGATTTTGGAAGGGTAAGAAAATGAGATGGAGATACAACATGAGCTCAAGAGAATACCTTCATGTTACAGAATACCAACAGTGGAAAACAAACAGGAGAACCCTAGCAGTTGAAAGAGCAGGGAAGTGCAAACTGTCTGCTGAACTCATCTCTAGAGTGAGCTTTCTCCTCCTCTGTGGAACAAGAAGGTGATGTCTTTACTCAGCATACACAGTCTTCTAAAGATCAATGAATTCATGGCCAGAAAACTCCACCCCATTGCCTGAGCTCCTCAGAGTCTTGTGCATCTCCTTTGATTCTGTTTTACCAAAATCAGGGTTAGAATTGACAGGTGAGCTATTAACATCATTCACTTCATCAAACACATCACTCTTGTACCTGAGCCTATAAGAGTCATTCCATGGTGATAGAGCCACAATCTTGTATTTAATCTGCCTGTGCAAGAATGATGAAGAGCTTGGCAAAAATTCTTACTGTGCTGAACCCCAGTGACTCCAGGTGCTCTACAATCCTCTGGTGACTGTAGCTACAGGGAAGGCTATCCTCTTTCCTATACAACTCAAGAGACTACAAGATGAAGAGAGGAAGGTTCTGGGTTTGGCTACACATCAGAGATAATCCTGTGCCTCAGAGGCCATTTGCTGATCAATCCACTCACCAATTCAGATATGCTCTACTTCCTGGCCAACTGTTGTTTTCAAAGACCTGAACATGTGAGCACAGGATCAAGAACTCCTTCTCAGGACGATCTTTTCTAGTTCCCACAATTTGCCTGCAAATTTCATCATTTCCATGTTTTTAATTGCTGAGGAGTATTCCATTGTATAAATGTACCACAATTTCTGTATCCATCCTAGAAGCAGAACGACACACATGGTATATAATCACTTGTAAGTGGATATGTTTAGGACAATAATATTAAAATCTGTACACCTAAAGAAGCTAGTCAAGAAGGAGGCCCTGGATAAAATGATCCACCCTCATTCAGAAAAGTAAATGGGATGGACATTGGAAGAGGGAGAAAACAGGGGAGAGGGGAACATGACAGGAGCCTACCACAGAGGGTCTCTGACTGACTCTACCTTGCAGGGTATCAAAGCACAGTCTCAGACTCATAGCCAAACATTGGGCAGAGTGCAGGAAATCTTATGAAAGAAGTAGGAGATAGAAAGACCTTCAAGGAATAGGTGCCCCACTAGGAGAGAAAAACAAATCTCGGAACATTAACCATTTCTGAGACTGACATTCCAACCAAGGACCATTCGTGGTGATAACTTAGAACACCTGGACAGATGTAGCTCATGGCAGCTCAGTGTCCAAGTGGATTCCCTAGTAATGGGAAAAGGTAATATCTCTGACATGAACTCAGTGGCTGGCTCCTTGATCACCTCCCCATCTGGGGAGTGCAGCCTCATCAGGCCACAAAGGAAGAGAATGCAGCTGCTCCTGATGAGATCTGATAGACTTGGTTCAGATGGAAGGAGAGGAGGACCTCCCCTAGAGTAGAATGGGGGAGGGGCATGGGTGGAGAAGAGGGTGAGAGAGTAGGATTGCAAGGGGACAAGAGAGGGAGCTACAGTTGGGATACAAAGTGAATAAAATGTAGAACTCCTACATTAGAACTAAAAATTAAAATAAAGAACTCCTATTCATGAAGTTCTTTATTTGTGACCACAGCACCTTTGATCCTTGTGTTTTTGAATAGGGAGGAAAAGATTGTGTATGAACTGCCAGAAATATGATTAACACTTGACATTGTCAAATACAGTAACTGTCAGCAAATGTTACAAACATGAACAGGAGAGCAGCATGAGTTAGGGAACAGTCCCAGAAGAGAAGATAGAAACGGCAGGTTCTCACGTGAGGAATTTATGATAGAGAATAAAAGCTCCTCCTTTTCCACATTCATCCAGGTCAGCTGCCATTTTGAAGAAGCCGTCTCTCAGGCTCATGTTAGAAGCCCTGGAAGGTTTTTTTGGTTTTTGTTGTTGTTGTTTGTTTGTTTGTTTTTGTGAAATTTGATGTCCAGCCCTAGAGCACTTAAGACCTGGAACCACTCTTGGGGAGGTAGACTAACATCATTGTGTCTGAGGTTGTTCTAAGACAGAAGAGAAGACAGGAAACAGCAAACCCCATCTCCTGCCATCCTTCCTCCTGCTGTTCCAGCTAGCTAGTACACAATGATTGCTTTTGTGTGCTTGTGTGTGTGTGTGTGCCACATGTATGTGTGCCAGCTTGTGTGACAAACCTCTCCCTAAAGAAGTTAGAGCAAATAAAACACCATTTCTTATGATTCAGCTCAATAAATTTAGTGAAAAAGCATGGGATCCCTTTAATATGGTAGTAAAATGGCAGATTCTGGACCTGTGATCTCTGTGCACTTTGTAAACAAAATATGAAAGATCTTTCAGGTAACATGTAACATACAGCCCATTTATTGAGATTAGCACCATGACTTTACATAGCTGTTGGTATAATGTTCTTTTGGAATGTATACAATTTACCCTTGTTCATTCAAATGCTGATTTCTCTACCCCACTTTCTGATTTCAATCAATCAGGACACCGAATTGTGATGCTTATAAGCATCACCTCCATCAAGTTTGTGTAAACATGCCACCATTTGTTCTCTGTGTTGTCAATAAAACAACCAGCCATTGCAGTGCAATGGGGAGAATAGGGTGAGACATCCTGGTCCAGAGGGCAGAGGAGGGAAGCAAGAGGGTAGGGGCAGAGGTGAACAGGAGAGAACTTAGAACCAGATGGAGAGATGAACCAGACCTAAAATATGACTAAAAGCAAGTATAATGGGTAAAATCTGAGTGGTATGTGGGTTTAGAAGTTTAGGATGGAGAAACCATTGCCCAGCATTGTGCTCTAGGTTAATTAAATAAATCCAGGTCTCTGTGGGCTGATTTGGGTATACAGAAGGTTTAGGAATAACCACTGCTTAACTAAAAATGTATCAATAGTAAATTTTAAATACCTACAACAAATACCTATGAGTGGTTGTGCACACGTTGGAGGATTGTGCATACACATAAAATCAGTTCTCACCACACAGACTTCTCCTGATATTACCAAGACAAGTAGGGAGCACTTGAGCTTGGAGGAACTCATATTCATGTATTCCATAATTTAGTCCCAGCTAGAAGCAAAAGGCTTTGGGATTGGGTGCTCTCTGTAAGTATCTATGATTAGTATCTATGATGCTCACATCTTCAAGAACATCTGAGTGACAATGAGGAATGAAAACTTATTTCCTGCTGTTGATGGACTTTGGGAACTAAGGCTGAGAAGCAACAGAAAGAAACAAAACTTTGAGAACTGTCAGCACCTTGGATTACAGCATTGCACAATTCTATCCTGAACGTTTTCAGCAGATTCACTGTGTTTGAGAACAGTAATGCCATGTACTCTAAAGACTATCTATTTACAGTGTTGACTTTTCTCTAATCCTGCTGCCAAGTAAAGACAAGATGATATCTTAATCATTCTGGTTTGTGAATTTAAACACAGAGAAAGGCACTAGGATTTTAAATTTCCCAAATATGATTTCATGTAAATTACCTTTCTGTTAAAGTGCAATGAGACTTACCACATTTGTTCCAGTAGTGAAAAGTCCTTTTTTATCTGAAGAATTCTGGTTGTCTGATTGTCTCTCGGTATCACAGAGTTCCCTCCTGTCACCAGATAAACAAGTTTTTTAGGAAAGGAGACCTTTGCTTCTCTGGGAATTAATGTTAATATACATTTAACTATGCCGTGATGAAGTAATGACCACTATGGACATGGAGATACAGGCTTTTCATCCTGCAATTCATTGACTAATGCAGGATGGTAGTCACAATCTCCATTGCAGAGTGAACACTTAAAAACAATTTTAATTGAAAAAACAAACAGGATTAAGTCATTGCTTTTAAAAATAGGATTTACAATGAAGTTGGATTCCAGATGGCAGCAGCTGCATGCATCTTAAGAAATTTGGAGCAGCTACAAAAAGCCTGATAGACCCATGAAGGCTCAGAGGAGATACAATGCAGCAGAGCACAAGTCTACAGAGAACACACTATCTTCAGAACAAATAAAAATGCCATGTCTTTGGAGAAGTGGCCAAAGTGTTTTGAAAAAGTGGCCTCATGAAAATAGAGAAAATAAAGATGGCTGAGCAGAGCACCATGCATGGGGCAAAGAGAAGTGAAACTAGAGCCAGAGAAAATGTCACTGGTGGAGATATATAAGGGTTCTTTTCCTGGATAGAGCCTCCTCAAAAGACCTGTAAGATCAGTGTTGCAGCTGGAGGCCATGGTGGTTCCCACGGTCCTTGCCTCAGCCAGAAACCATGTGGCAGTGCATTTTCTCTTAGCCTCTACACCAAAAGGAATACAGTCGAGACAGGAAGATTTAATGATCTCCTTTTTCTGTTTGTTTGTTTGTTTGTTTATTGCTGAGTTTTATTCCATTGTGTAAATGTACCACATTTTTTGTATCCATTCCTCCACTGAGGGATACAGAGGTTGTTTCCAGTTTCTGGCTATTACAAATAAAATTGCTATGAACATAGCTGAGCAAATGTCCTTATTGAATGGTGGGGCATCTTTTGGGTATATGCCTAGGAGTGGTATAGCTGGATCTTGAGGAATCACTATTCCTAATTGTCTAAGGAAGTGCCAAATTGATTTCCAGAGTGGTTGTACAAGTTTGCATTCCCACCAGCAATGGAGGAGGGTTCCTCTTTCTCCACAACCTCTCCAGCATGCGTTGTCACTAGAGTTTTTGATCTTAGCCATTCTGGTGGGTGTAAGGTGAAATCTCAGAGTCCTTTTGATTTGCATCTCCCTGATGGCTAAGGACATTGAGCATTTCTTCAAGAGTTTTTCTGCCATTCTATAATCCTCTACAGTCAGCTCTCTTTTTAGCTCCCTACCCCATTTTTTAATTGGATTACTTGATTTGTTGCTTTTTAACTTCTTGAATTTTTTATATATACTGGATATTAGCCCTCTGTCAGAAGTAGGATTGGTAATGATCCTTCCCAGTTTGCAGGTTATCA
>CM053765.1:51738721-51786523 GCA_028658305.1 Pachyuromys duprasi | reverse complement strand
CATTTGCTTGGAAAATAGTTTTCCAGCCCTTTACTCTGAGGTAGTGTTTATCTTTGTTGCATAGGTGTGTTTCTTGGATGCAGCAGAATGTTGGATCCTGTTTCCGCAACCATTCTGTTAGTCTGTGTCTTTTTATTGGAGAATTCAGTCCTTTGATGTTGATAGATAATAGTGACCAATGCTGTTATTTCCTTTTATTGTGGAGTTGGTGGTCTTACTGTGATTCATTGCTTTTTTTGTTGTTGTTGTTATTGGGAAATTATCTGTATCTTATATTTTCTTTGGTGTAGTTATTTTCGTTGGACTGAAGTTTTCCTTCTAGTACCTTCTGTAGGGCTGGGTTGCTGTGTAGGTATTGCATGAATTTTGCTTTGTCATGGAAAGTTTTGTTTTCTCCATCTATGTTGATTGAAAGCTTTGCTGAGTAAAGTAGTCTTGGTTGGCATCTGTGTTCCCTTAATGACTGCATGACTTCTGCCCAGGCCCTTCTGGCTTTCATAGTTTCTGATGAGAAGTCTGGTGTGATTCTGATTGGTCTACATTCATATGTTACTTGACCCTTTTCTCTTGCTGCCCTTAATATTTTTTCTCTGTTTTGTATGTTTAGTGTTTTGACTGTGATGTGATGAGAGTTATTTCTTTTCTTGTCTAGTCTATTTGGTGTTCTGTAGGCTTCTTGTATGTTTATGGACAATTCTTTTTCTAAGTTGGGAAAATTTTATTATATGATTTTCTTAAAAATAATTTCTGGTTGTTGGAGCCTGGAGTCTTCTTTTTCATCTATTCCAATTATTCTTATGTTTCGTCTTTTCATGGCATCCTTGATTTCTTGGATGTTTTGTGTTTGTGATTTTTCCGATTTTATTTTTTCCTTGAATGAGGAATCCATTTCAGGCAATGTATCTTCAGCTCCCGAGATTCTCTCTTCCATCTCTTGTATTCTATTGCTGATGCTTACCTTTGTGGTTCCTGATCTTTTCTCTAAATTCTCCAGTTCCAGGTTATTCTCCATTTGTGTCTTCTTTATAGATTCTAATTCTGTTTTCATGCTTTGTATGGTTTCCCTCATCTGATTGACTGTGGCTCCTATTTTTTTTGTTTGTTTCCTCTCTGTATATCTTTAATTTTTCCTCTATGTAGGAAGTTATATTCTTCTGAATTTCTTTGAAGGCCTTGTTCATTTCTTTTTTTGTCTCTCTTTTTGTTCGTCTAATATCTGCATAATCATAGCTTTAACATAATTTTCCTGTGTCTCCGCTGAATTAAAATCTCCATTGCTTTTGAGTGTTTCTGGTGGGGCCATGGTGTCTTGATTTTTGTTGGGTGAATTCTTATGTGTACCTTTGGCCATTTCTTTATATATAATCAAGGAGCTGTTTGTGCTTTAAGGCTGAACTTCAGACTGGAACTGTCAATCTTTTGTGTCAGGAATATTCTTGAAGAAGATTAGGGAGTTCCAGTGGTTTGATAGTGTGTATTGTTGCCTCAGTTGAACTCTGTTGTGGGATCTGTGTGCCCAGCTTCATGCTCTGTGCTAGAAGCTGTGAGCACTGTAGGCTTGTCCCCCCTCTGGTCTGGAGGTTTGGCTCCTCACTCTGTGCCAGAGGCTGAGTGTCCCGGTTTGAGATGTCAGCTGGGGGCACCACTCTGGTCTGGAGGCTCCAGGCTCCAACCTGGATTTGCTGCTAAGGGCTCTCCTCTGGACTGGAGACTTGGCGCCTCCTTCTGGGGCAGGGGCTGTGCACCACGGTCTGAGATGGTATTTGGGGGCACCTCAGTCTGGACCTGATACTGTGTGTCCCTGTCCAGGGTGGCATCTAGTGCCTCCACGGGGAGTGTGCCCACCCGATGCAGCCGGTCTGGGGAATGGGTTCTGGGGCCTTCTCAGACTGGCCCGTGGACACACACACAGTCTGGAGTGGTTGCCAACATTACCGAGCAATAGAATATATTTTACAGATGGACTGTGACCTTAGAATAAAGGAATGGGTGCATGAGGTGAGGAGTGGCAAGAGAGATATGGTAGAGGAACTGAATCCTTAAAGATATAGCTTGATTAGAGGGCCATCTGAGAGATGGTATGGAAACCTACTGAGGCAGAAACCTCCTGAAATATAAGAAGATCCTAAGATAGTCTAATAATGGAGGATAAAGTTTCAATAAGCCATCTAATGTTACCAAACCAGTCTTCAACTAGTGGGACAGGGTTTCAGTTAATTGAGTTATTGGGCCAGAGAATCCTATGGAAATTTCCAACCAACTCAGGCTGTTGTTATTAAATTATGTTGCTCTCTTCCAACTGTTATATCAGGACCATATTCTTCCATCCACAGACATGGCTCCTTCTGCAGCAAATGGGATTACATACAGAGACCCACAGTAAGATATGACATGGAAAGAGACCTTAAAACACACTAGTCTAAATGAGATTTCCCTATGAGAGCCTTGATGTGACCTGATAAGCTAGGCTCAGAGAGAAGAGGGAGGAGGACTTCCCCTATCAGGGGACTAGAGAAAGGGCATAGAGGTAGAAGAAGGGTGGGTGGGTGGGACTGGGAGGAGAAAGCGAATGGGCTACAGAGTGGATAGAAAGTGAATAAATTGTAATAAATAAATACTTAAGAAAAACTGTGATTAAGGTGATGAAGTATAGAGCTCTTCAGTAGTGATGGCTTCTGCATGGCAGTGTAGCCAGCATGGGGCAAGGATGAATTCAGTTATTCTTTAAGGGCCTTGGCACTTAGACTTTGATCATGTCCCAATTAGTATATTAACAACACATATTTGAATTGATCAATCTATTAAATTTATTTTGAATGTGACATTTGGGGTGAACCTGGGAGCAACGGAAAATGAGTGTAATGTGTATTGTAGGAAATTCCCATATAATCAATAAAAATAATATGTTGACAGTTTTTACAATGACTTTTAACATGGAGAAAAGATTTCGCTCAAGAAGGGCAGAACTTTATTTTATAAGGCATGCTTTCTAGGAACTCATTATGTAGCAGAGGATTTTATCCATGAACTAGGGGTTACCTAGTTCTGCTGGCACCTGTGAACAAGCAGTCTTGGCACTAAGACTACTTTTAGAGAGTTTGTCTCGGGGACCACAGCAGGACATACAGCTGCTCTTGTGTCCTAGACAGGTAATACGGACCCATTTCTCTGTCCTGAAGGCTCAATTTCAAGTGTAAACCCAGGACCAGGAGGGTTTCTCACTTACCATTGAATAGGACCCAACTGCCTATCCAACCAGGTCAGCCGAGGCAACCCTGCTTATAGAGAATGGAACAGCACAAACTGTCAAATTATATATAGCCCCTGAGTTCTTCTTTTACCTACAGTGATCTTTCTCTGTTTTATCCAATACAATCCCAGGAATTGTCTGGTTTCCTTCTTTTTTCCCTGCTCCTAAAGAATCAATACCCTGGAGAACTCTAGACCCTGTTGGCCTATTATATCAAAAAGAATGTGAAGGTACATTTTGTGAGTATGTGAGTAACTGCTTAGTTGAAAGTCAGAACCCTAGGAAATTTCAAATCCAAGACTACAGTAGGAGACCATCTTGTCATTCGGTTCATTCCTCTTAATCCCACATCTTTTTGAAATTTCCCTACTTACAAAGCTGTCCAATAAATAACCATTAAACTTTCCTTTCCTACCTGAAATTGTTACACAGGTAGACAAGGAGTAAAGGTATGGGACCTGGATAAAGGGATGAGATAAAGGCTTGTTGGACTTCACAAGAAAAAGTCTTGTGTGCACAGGATCAGCTATACTGGACACTGAAGAGATTTTGTTTACTCATCTCCATGGAAACCTCAAGATTTTATCAGGAGCTGATTGGCTGAGAGGGAGAATGATGTCATGAAACAGGTTAAAGCCAGTAACAGTTTCAGGAGCCACATATTAAAAGGGACAGGTGGACACCCTGCTTGAGAGAAAGGCTGAGCAGCCCTACATGCCCCAATCTGGGCAGCTGAAAGCACACAACCCACAGATGACTGTTCCTGTTTCCAAGACTCTTAGTTCAGGAAAAGTGTTACATATTTTTTTTCAAGTGGTCATTAATAAAGTCATGTGTCATTGACATGTGACTTTCACCTTATCACAGATTTCATTAGTATTTGTTAAATGCACAGATATGTCCTTAGTCAGTGAATTACTTACTGTGAAAATATCCCTTGAACAAGGCAACTCTTTGAACAAAAAGCACTTAATAGGTCACTTGTTTATAGTTTTACAGAGTCCATCCATGATGTGATGTCATGAAGTACTCATCTTGTTGTCGTCCTTCAGCAGAGCTGAGATCTACAAGAGGCAGGCAGAGAGAGAGAGAGAGAGAGAGAGAGAGAGAGAGAGACAAAGGGAGAGATAGAGACAAACAGAATCAAAGACAGAAAGAGACACAGCGAGAGAGAGAGACTCCTTTCTTTGTGGTCACTTCCATTGGCATATTAAAACTCAAAGCACACCCACCTATAATACAACTGCATTAGGAATTATATTATCTAACATGGCAAATCTGGGTCTGGAGAGATGGCTCAGCGGTTAAGACCACTGGCTGCTCTTAAACAAAAGAATAACATCTGGAGATTAATTATGAATAAAATTATTTATGAGTAAAGCTGTCACTCCACAGTGACATCTACAAAGTCTACTAAAAACTAAGAACCTCCAAAAAGTGAGTGATTCCATTTCACCTTGTTTAGTGTCCTTAGACCCCTTTTCCAGTGAGATTAAAAGATTTTCTTTTAATTTTTTCTTTATTGTTATTAGTTATTACAATTTATTCACTTTGTATTCTGGATGTAGCTCCATCCCTCAACTCCCTTTCTCCCTCCCCACATGTTTCTGCCCTATTCCACTGATAGTGAGTTTTTCTTGGCAGGGTGAAGTGATCAGAGAGCCAGCCACTGAGTTCATGTCAGAAACTGCCCCGTTCCCCTTCTTGAGAATCCACATGGCTACTTCTGAACAGGGAGTCTAGGTCTTCTCCATGAACTGTCCTTAGTGGATTCATCAGTCTCTGCAGACCCCCCTGAGCACAGAGTTTATGATTCTGTTGGTTTCCTTGTAGAGCTCCTGTCCCCCCGTCCAGGTCTTCTTTCATAAGATTCCCTGCCCTCTGCCCAAAGTTTGGCTATGAGTATCAGCATCTGCTTTGAATCCCTGCTTTGTAGAGTCATTCAGAGGTCCTCTGTGGTAGGCTCCTGTCCTGTTCCCTGTTTTCTCCTACTTTCTACGTCTATCCCATTTATCAGTCTGAATAAGAATTAAGCCTCTTCACATGGGTCCTCCTTCTTTGGCTTCTTTAGGTGTGCAGATTTTAGTATTTATCCTATATTATATGTCTGATATCCACTTATAAGTGAGTATATACCATGTGTGTCTTTCTGCTTCTCAGATACCTCACTTAACATGATCTTTTCTAGTTCCATCTGCAAATTTCATGATTTCCTTGTTTTTAATTGCTGAGTAGTATTCCATTACATAAATGTAACACAATTTCTGTGTAAGGAACAAAATGACAGCCTACAGATTTGGAAAAGATCTTCACCAACACTGCATCTGACAGACTGCTAATATATGGAATATATAGAGAACTTAATAAGTTAAATACCCAGTGATTTAAAAATCAATCCTTGTGAATTACTCATGAAACACTGATAGGTTAAATGTTTGGAAACACTGTGAAGAGATAAAATTCAACAGAAATGAGCACCCTACTCAGTGCTGCTTTGGTATGAACTTGTGCAGAACACCATGTGTCTGTGTGTGTGTGTGCACATATGTGCATGTGTGTGTGCACTTGTGTGTACGCTTGTGTGTGTGCTGTCAGAGAGTTTGCAGTTGTAACAGCACCAAGTAGGTATCAGTGCTGCCATCGAGGAAGTCTAATGTGCCCTGGTTGTTTCAGGACTCACAGGAAGATAGACAGTGGGTGATGTGTGTTCTGAAATCTGAAGACTCAGATTGGGAATCAGAGGTGTGGAATTGATAGCTTAGGTTGTGCAACTAGTTGAGATGGCCCTTCTTTAATGAGTTCTTAGGAACTAACAAGGTCTGCAGGGAGCAAAGCGTCAGACACAGTCTTTCTCCTTTGGGCATGGATTATGCTATCACACATGGGCTCTTACGATGTTTAATTCTATAACTCTGTTTTTAATGAGAACATTAAGCCTACTGATCTATCTATCTATCTATCTATCTATCGATCTATCTATCGATCTATCTATCTATCTATCTATCTATCTATCTATCTATCTATCTATCTATCTATTTGAAGCAAGGAAGTATTTCTAAAAGTATTTTAAAAAGCTATCAAGTTCCTGCAATATTAATGGTGGTACAATATCATTTATCTGAAGAGAATGTTTTCATTGAATCCTGGGTTATAATACCCAGAATTACATTCTGTATTTTAATAGGGATGTTGAGAAAATAAGATCCTGAGTAATAAATTCTGAAATGGCTCAATTAATAGTTGTTTTTAATTAAGAGAGAGCTCATTTTAAGGATGTGTAGAAGGACGCCAATGCCTATTGTGAAGTGCTCCTACTTAGTCATGCTTAGAATTGGGTAGTTAACTGCTGCAGGGTGCCTAGACATGACTCTATCTGGAACTAAAACATAAATATCACTGTGAGCTGACTAGAGGTTTCTGTTTCATGTTTACTGTGTAGTGCTTTCTTCTTTTAAAAGGGCCATTTCAGTTATATTTACTTGTTGAGCACCATGTGCACAACTCAAATACTCAAGGTAAACAACTCTAAAGATTAGTCCCCATCTGAAATCTACAGCCCCTCATGGTTTCAGAAACTATTGTTTTATTACTGTGGGTTCTTTGGCAAGAAAAGCAAGCACAACTGCCGAGCTCACACTCAGCTTGTATGATGACAATTTCATCTGCTCAATCTGTACCTTTTGGATCTCAGTCTATGTTATTACCTATCACAGTGAAGAAACTTCCTGAATCTATGGAGGAAACTGACTACTGGATTGGAAAATCTCCACCCTTCTGCAAGCTATTCCACTAAATAATGACTTTCCTTCCTTTTTTTTCTTTTATTTTTTGAGACAAAGTCTCATTATGTAGCCTTGGCTGGTTTGGAGCTCATTATGTACACCAAGCTGGCCTCAAATATATAAAGCTTCTACGTCCCGAGGGCTGCAACTGAATGGGCATGCCACCATGCCCAAGTTGATCTGTTTCTTATGGTTAAATTATTAAAGTGATGACTGTCAAATAGGGATATGTTAAAATGTATGCAAAGCTAATTTTTGTGAAGAAGGTAATCACAAAATATACTTGATAATGATGCAGCTAATGTTATATGTTATATTCAAACATACTCCTATAATAAAACCTGTCAACAAATAATTACCTATTCAGAGTAAAATATCCTGATCCTCAGCACAGGAAATTAGGCCTGTCAGTGACTGTGTTCACACCCTTTCATTTGCTGCTCTGCTGAGCAAAGCAACCAATGTCAGTATCTTCCTTAATCCAAGGGATATGTCCCAATTTTCTCTACTACCCAGTCTTTAAACTGCTGCTGATCTATGAAATGGTTTGATATGGAAAAGTTTTCATCTAAGGGTAATGGTAGCTAATGAGTTAGATTCCAGAAAGTCTGACTAGAAAATTCAGAAGGTACCAGGCATCCTGTAATGGGAGGAAATCAGACAGACAGAAGAGAAACACCATCTAGATTCAGCCAGTTGGAGGTGGGACACTGAGGTGGAGGTTCACCAGTGGCCGCTGCTACAAAGTGGTTCCCAAGACTGTGCTAAATCTTGAAGTGTGGCTGGAGGTTCCTTCTACCACTGCTCCTAAACCTGTTCAGCTGTTGAAATAACTACTCATTAGTTGAGGTAAATTAAACTTTCTTGTGGAACAAAGGTCCTGGTGACTAATGATTTACCCTCTGGATTGACTGCATCACTGTTCCCCAACAAAGTCATAAGTGAAATATTGTGGCAATATTAGGACAGTTCTAGGAGAGGGCTTATTATATCTCATGTGTTTGCTTAGAAAAGGTAAATTCCACCCAGATAAGGTGTCTTATTTAACAGTGTGCAGCAAATACTTTCTTAGTAGACTAGGACTTTAATTATTTATTTATTTATTTATTTATTTATTTATTTATTTATTTATTTACAATGTATTCATTATGTATCCCAATCGAAACCTCCTCCCTCAACTCTTTTCAGTAGCACCCTCCCTCCCTCTTCTCCCATGCCCCTAGTCCACTGAAAGGGGGAGTTCTCCTCCTCTGCCTTCTTCCCATTACTTATCAACTCTCATCAGGACTGCCTGGATCTCTTCCTCTGTACCCTTGCAAGGCTGGATCACAATGAGCAGATGATCAAACAAGATTGAGAGAAGAAGTGGTAAAAAAGAGGGAACAGGATAGGAGCTTTCTATAGAGGGTCCTCTGAAAGGCTCCACCCAACATGAGATTGAAGTAGATACTGAGACTCACAGCCAAACTTTGGGCATAACACAGGGAGTCTTATGGAGGAAGGGGAGATAGAAGGACAGGGAGGGTATAGGAGCCACCCAACGAGATCAACAAAACCAAAAACCTGCTCCATGTGTGTCCTGCAGAGACTGATGCACCAACAGCAGATCATGCATGGAGAGGACCTAGACCCCCTACTCAGATGTAGCCAGTAGGCAGCTCAATCTCCATGTGGGTTCCTGAGTAAGAGATGCAGGGGCTGCCTCAGTCATGAACCTGATTGCCTGCTGTTTGAGGACTTTACATTTTTAAAAGGTACCTTTATTTATTAATTTGTATACACTACTATGTGTGGAGGTCAAAGGACAATGTTGAGAGTCAGTTCTTCTACCATGTGCATTTCTAGGGATTGAGCTTAGATCATCAGGCTTGGTGGCAGGTACCTTCATCTTCTGGGTTGTCTCACCGACCAATAACAGAAAGTTTTCAAGGTAATCAGAAAATACATCCATAATCAGGAAATACAGACATTTTTGATTAGCACACTGAATAAACAAGGGCCAAATAATTATGGAAGGTGAACTTTTTTTTTTTGGCACAGACAGGGTCTCACTATGAAAGCCTTGATTGCCTTTAACACATTGTACACTAAGATTGACTTGAATTCAAAGAGATCTACCTGCCTCTGCTTCCTCAATGATGGGTGCCTTTGCCACCATGCTTGATCCTGAAAGGTGGGTATAGTACTGGGACTTGAACCCCTTGTCCTGTTGTGGGTTAAGAAATCATTTCATCTATGTTTCCATGTGATGATTTAGCTCATAGCTCACATAGGACTGACAGTACTGTAATATCTTGACATCAGTCCAAGCCATTTGCTATATATTTAAGCACCAAAAGAATATAAATGATACACAGAAAATTCTCATCCTGACTCTAAGGATGATTTTTAATCAGCTTTTCCTGGGAATGGCTATGTTCTATGTATTCTTTATTTAACTCATGGAAATTTCTATTGAGATGCATCCATACCCTTGCCCCATAATGATTTCTCTTGAACATGCAATATTTAAAAAAATTATTCTTAGTCACAGATTTTGTTTATAAACTGTTCCACACAAATCTTAAGAACTGATTTCTCTAAACTTAGACATATAATAATTCCATATATTTGTGGAGTATAGTAGATTTCTCATTCATGTGTACAATGGCAAGAGCCGAGTTTTAACCAATTCTAATGAAAATCTGAGCTTTGGCTGTACTGAGTACACTTGTCACACAAGTGGATGCTGGCTCCCAGCAGGGAGGAGGCAGAGACAGGGAATCCATTGGACAAGTTAATTAGACAGGAGGACGGGTAATCTATAGGTTCAGCAAGAGACTATGCCTCATTATATAAGGTGGAGAGTGACCAGGAAAGATACCCTTGAGCCTCCACACTCATGAGCATGCCCACATGTTCCAAAATGCACACAGACATGCATGGTACCACACAACAGACATGAAAGAAATAAATAGAAAAACTGTGCTTGACTCCTTGCTGCCGGACAAGAGCCCCTGTCTGCTCCTAGTGAAAATGGTGACCTGAGGTCAGAACATCATGTGGCCTGTTATGTTTTGAGGGTTTCTGTCCATTGGCTTTGTCCTGTGGTGGGGTTTCCTTTGCAGAATGGAGCCATGGGGAAGAAGCCCTATTTAGTGAGCTAAGTCCCTCCCTGTGTGGACCTTACACTCTCATGTAGCACTATTCTGCCTTTCACAACACTGGTGAATCTCAGCCCAGCGATGCTGCCATTCAGCCATCTTCCATGCAGCATATGAAAGTGACACAAATGGTGGTAAGCTGGAGGTGAAATGCCTTGTAGAGCATCAGCACAGGGCCCTGTGCTAAAAATGTCTGTTGCTGATGACTCAAGAAAGTTAGAAATAGAAATACCTACCATCCATATGTCTGCAGGGAGAGGGGTTTGCGGTATTTGATCATTTATCCTCCCCAAACTCTCTGGGAAGAAAATCATGATCTCATTTTAAATAATCAGTGGAAGATTTCTCCCTGTGCTAGGTGACTCGGACATTAAAGTTTTTGTCCTATGTTTTTGAATCTTGTAACTTCATAAAATTAGTGCTGCAGTTTTATTTCTAGCCAAGTATTCTTTCCTGCTAAAATTATAGAGGGGTTGGGAAGCAAACCTCATCAAGAGATGCCTATTGTCCTTTGCTTTTTGTTCTGTTGGGAGCTGTGCCATTTTGATTCTCTGTGTTGTGTCATCTGCTGACTTGGGGAATTGCTCCCATAGTTCTTGAGTTGAATGAACATTTAAATTCACCCTGAATCCTTATGAAGCATTCATCAAACAGGAAATGCAATTATTAAAGAAATGAAAAAAGAGAAAATATACTGAAAGTAAATAGAAAACATTTCAGAATGACCTGTCCATTAAACCATCTGAGGCAGCTTGACTGCACTATCACATTTGCTCCACCAGGCGGCAGTAGCTACTGCACAACAGGAAACTGGACTCTAAATTTTGAATTTCTTCTAACAATTTTTGTGATTTTCACCTTACGAACGTTCATGTTTTGCTAATCTTTGATTTTTGAAAACTGATATCTGTTTCTGCATGAAATAATTGGACCCTAAAAGTAAAGTGCAGTTTGCAGAAAGCATTCATAATGGGAAAACACTTTCGTCCCCATCATAGGTGAAAAGCTTTCGAAACTTGTGTTCCCAAAGGAAAATGGTAAGTTCATGAAGCCTTTAGTTTTCTCTGTGACTCAATTCATTTTAAAAGTGGCGATTTTGAGCCCACAGCACAGGGAAGCCTGTGTGGAGATGAACGTCCTTGTACCTCCAGATGTGTCCATAAGCTTGACCTACATCTTTACATAGAGGGTTTAACATATTGGCTACATTTCCATTTTCGTTACAACCTGAATATAAATTTAAGGTATGATGGTACTCCTAATTCAGTAAAAGTCACCCACAGCAGGGAATGTGAGAAAGTTACGTTTAGCGAGCAGATGATTTTACAGTTCAAAGCTACTCAGTTTCTATGTCCCGTGGGAGCTGAGGGCTTCGGCACAGATATGCAATTTCGTTAAATGTTGGGAAGAGTGAGAAGTTCAGCTATTCCTGATCAGCAGTTCCTGAGTATTGGCTGGATCCAGTTTGAATAGTAGTTTCTCTAGAGAATTTAAATAAAAGGAATTATTTTATTATTCATTATATGCATGTGTTTGTATGATGCATCCAGGTATTCGCACCTGAGTGCAGATGTGCACAGAGTTTAGCAGCATCAGACACACCAGAGTTGGAGTCACAGGAGATTGTGAGCCAGCCTGTGTGGGGTTCTGGGAACTGAATCCAGGTCCTCTGCAGGGGCAGCAAGTGCTCTCAATGCTGAACCAGCTCTCTGCCCCCCAGAACTGTTTCCTAAAGGCAATGTCTCATGTAACCTGGGATGGCCTCAGTAGACTGTGTTGCTAAGCATAACTGAATTTCTGATCTAAGGGCCTCTTCCTCTGAAGTGATGCTGTGTGTGTGTGTGTGTGTGTGTGTGTGTGTGTGTGTGTGTGTGTGTGACTGCAGTGGGTTTATATAGTGCTAGGAAATGAACCTAGTACTTCTCACATGCTAGATAAACACTTTGCCAACTGACCTACATTTTTAGCAGTGAAACACCTTTTTTTTTTTAACGTATTGCCAGAGGCTTGGAGAGAGGCCTCTGTACTTAAGAATACTTTTTGCTCTTGCAGACAACCTGGGTTCAGTTTCCAGGGCACACACAGCAGCTAAAAACTATAATTCCAATTCAAGGGGATCTGATGCATTCTTCTGGCATCTGCAGGCACACATGGAACACATACATACCTGCAGGCAGGATAGTCATATACAAAAATCAAAACACCAAATCTTTTTAAAAGTATTGTCAGGATTGGAGGATAATGGTAGCTTTTTAGATCATCCTCAGTGAGGTATCCCAGAAGGAGAAAGACACACACAGTAGATACTCACTTATAAGTGGATACTAGACATATAATATAGGATAAACCTATACAAATCTGTATACATAAAGAAACCAATCAAGAAGGAGGACCCTGGGTAAGATGACCAATCCTCACTCAGAAAGACAAACAGGATGGACATTGGAAGAAGGAGAAAACAGGAAACAGGACAGGAGCCAACCACAGGAAAGACTCAACCCAGCATTGTATCAAAGCAGATGCTGGGACTTATAATGAAACTTTAGGCAGAGTGCAGGGAATCTTATGAAAGAAGGGGGGAGAGAGTAAGACCTGGAGAGGCCAGGAGATCCACAAGGAGAGCAACAGTAGCAAAAGATCTTGGCACAGGGGTCTTTTCTGAGACTGCTACTACCAAGGACCATTCATGGATATTACCTAGAACCCCTGCTCAGATGTAGCAAATGGCAGCTCAGTGTCCAAGTGAGTTCCCTAGTAATGGCAACAGGGACTGTCTCTGATATGAACTCAGTGCCTAGTCTTTGACCACCTCCTCATGAGAGGGGAGCAGATTTGCTAGGCCACAGAGGAAGACAATGCGTCCAGTCCTGGTGAGAAATGATAAGCTAGGGTCAGATGGAAGGGGAGGAGGACCTCCCTTATCAGTGGACATGGAGAGGGACATGGGAGGAGATGAGGGAGAGAGGGAGGTTAAGATTGGGAGTGAGTGAGTGAGGGGGCTACAGCTGGGATGCAAAGTGAATAAAGCATAATTAATATAAAAATAAATTAAAAAAGAAAAATAGTAGTTTTTTAGTCCTTCTTATGACAGTTCAATAAATTTTTAAAAACAGGATCATCCCAGAACATTGTTTGTCTGAATTTTAAAATCCAATGTTTTTGTTTGTCTTATTTTTAGTGTGTTTTTCTTTTTCAATAATGAAGGTTTGATTCCTCCATTTGAGGCCTGTCTTGTCATCAAGAAAAGAATAAATGACTCATTTGTGGAAGGTTGTTTTAACTATCCAACCATCTATACACCATTTAAGGAATGACCTTTCCCAAGATGAATGTACTGAGAACACATGTTCATGAAAGAAAAGGAATAAGGGGGGGGAGGAAGAAGAGGAAGAGGAGGAAAGGGATGATGATGATGAGATCCTCCTCATTTGGGGTTATTTTTGGAGAAGTCTGGTGCTCTACCATGAAACTTCCTCTCTCTCCTCCCCTATCATTCTCTACCTCCAGCTAATGAGAATCAGTCATATTACTTAGTGATTACTTTCAAAAACAATAATCAATGTAACAACTGTCTCCGAATGTCGATGGCCATGCATTTTAATGTGTATGCAGGACATTTAAAAGATGAAGAGTGAGGAGGGGCAAGATGGCGGCCATCAGACTCAGCATTTCTGAGAGCCAGAGGATTCAAAACTCCGAAATTGGTGAGTGAAGCAGCATCTGAAGCCAGAAAATCGACATTGTAGCTTCCTGAAGGGGAGGCTGAGGACAGCACAGGAGTGGAGATCTCTTTGATTCAGGTCAGACAGGGACATCTCTGTGAACAGAAAGGGGCACTTTCCTTTATCGGCCTCCCTCCCCCTCGGAGGAGCCAAGCCACAGTGCCAGTGATGCAGATCTTGCTGCCTGAGAACCCAGACAGCAGAGGTGGGAATACTAGCACCACAACCTCTTCAGTCAGCCTAACCTGCTTGCCAAGCCCAATATCCAAGGTATAAGCCTGCCTAGGTTCCAAGCTCAAGAGCAGCCGGTTGTAAGGACTCCATAGAGCCAGACTGTACTGTATGGGGCTGCTTATTCCCTCAGTGGCAAGAGAATGGGCTCTGTGGTGGGCTGTGCTGCGGACCTGCAAAGCCACCCAGGTGCACTAAGCCCCAAGCCAAGATGCACAGGACTTCCTGGCAGGCAACTAGAAACCCCAGTTCTGCAGCCACAGCTGGACTGCTGGGTACAGGGACTACAACACCACTGAGCTGTCTGAGCGCACATTTGGCTCAGAGAACAGTAGGAGCCCTCTCTGTGCTTTACTATCTGACCTGCTAGAGAGTGAGTGCCCCCCCAAGTGCCTGCAGAGCCCCAGATCCAGGGTGCTTCTAAGCTAGCAGCCAGACATCAGAAACTTCTAACCACACATCCACGGTGGGGAAAGAGAGGGGATCCTGGGACAAAGAATCCATGGCTCTGTGGTACCACCAGTGGAGTTTAGGCAAATAACTCCTAGAGCTTAGTTAGAGACGAATACCAGTGGTCTGTAGGCCACCAACACACCCAGTAAACTTGCACACATAATCTAACTAGCACATGTGAAAACTCCAGTGCCCTTGACCCCCTTGATGCCCCCAAACCACACTTCCCTCACAATGAAGGCCTCTACATTCTCTAGAATTCTGTCACTCAAGGCAAACTCCCATGCACTCACACACAAACACCGTTGCCTATATCTGTCCTGCTGTACCCACAGACTCCCCTCCTACAGGTACAGCTGAAGCACCAATGCACACTATGAAACAATTGGACCTCTCTCATCTCCCTGAAGAAATCTCCAGACACCAGAGAAAGACAGTACCAATCTGAACTGCAGAATCCAAGAACAAACAGTGAAGATTACAGATAAATGGCCAGGGGTAGGCATAAGAACACACCCAACCAAAATCAGGAAATCATGGCCTCACCAGCAAACCCCAAAATCAATGGATACTCCAATTCTTCAGAAACACAGGAAAATGACCTTAAAGATATGCTTATCCAGTTATTAGAGTCACATAAAGAGGAAACAAACAAATCTCTCAGAGAAATAGTGATGCAAATAGAGGCAAAATTAGTGGCATTTAGAGAAGAAACAAACAAAGAAATAGAAGCCATCATACAGAAACAGGAAGCCACATTCAAACACATGAAGAAAAAGGTACAGGACATGAAAATAGAATTAGAATCAATAAAGAAAACACAAACAGCGAAAACCCTGGAGCTGGAGAACGTAGAGAAAAGATCAGGAACCACAAAAGTAAGCATCACCGACAGAATACAAGAAATGGGAGAGAGAATCTCTGGCACTGAAGATATGCTTGCAGAAATTGATACTTCTCTCAAAGAAAAAGTAAAATCGGAATAGTCCCAAACACAAGAAATCAAAGACGCCATGAAAAGGCGAAATCTAAGAATAATAGGAATTGATGAAAAAGAAGACTCTAGTCTCCAAGGTCCAGAAAATATTTTCAAGAAAATTATAGAAGAAAATTTCCCCAACTTAAAGAAAGACATGCCCATAACCATACAAGAGGCCTACAGAACATGAAACAGACTAGACCAGAAAAGAAAATCCTCACGTCACATCATTGTTGAAACATTAAATATCCAGAAAAAAGAAAATATATTAAAAGCAGCAAGGGAAAAAGGCCAAGTAACATATTAAGGCAGACCTATCAGAATCACACCGGACTTCTCAATAGAAACTATGAAATCCAAAAAGGCTTGGGCAGAGGTCCTGTAGGCTTTAAGGGACCACAGATGCCATGCCAGACTACTATACCCAGCAAATCTTTCAATCAACATAGATGGAGAAAACAAAATATTCCATAATAAAACTAAATTTCAACAATTTCTACACAGCAAACCAGCCCTACTGAAGACTCTAGAAGGAAAACTTCAATCCAACAAAAACAACTATACCCAAGAAAACATAGGATACAAATAAGGTCCCTACAAAAATTAAAAGAAAACAAGTAGTGAATCGCAGTAAGACCACCAACACCACAACAAAAGGAACTAATGTTCATTGGTCACTATTATCTATCAACATCAACGGACTCAACTCTCCAATAAAAAGACACACACTAACAGAATGGGTCCGGAAACAGGATCCAATATTCTGCTGCATTCAAGAAACTCATCTCTGCAACAAATATAAACACTAACTCAAAGTGAGTGGCTGGAAATATGTTTTCCAAGAAAATGGACCCAGAAAACAAGCTGAGATAGCAATCCTATTATCTAATAAAATAGATTTTCAACCAAAATTAATCAAAAAAGATGAGGAAGGGCACTGCATTATCATCCAAGGAAAAATCCACCAAGAGGAAATCACAATTCTGAACATACATGCCCCAAATACAAGAATACCTATGTTCGTAAAGGACACATTGATAAAGTTTAAAACACACATCAATTCCAACACCTTAATGGTGGGAGACTTTAACACCTCACTCTCACCAAGGGACAGATCATCTAGACAGACACCAAACAAGGAAATAAAGGCACTTACAGAGGCCCTAATGCAAATGTACCTAATAGATGTCTACAGAATTTTTCACCCAAACTCAAAAGAGTATACCTTCTTTTCAACATCTCATGGAATCTTCTCCAAAATAGACCATATAGTTGATCACAAAAGCAAGCCCCAACAGATACAAGAAGACTGAAATAATCCCCTGTATTCTATCTGACCACCATGGCCTAAAGCTGGACCTCAACAACAATGAAAATAGCAAAAAGCCTACATACACATGGAAACTTAGCATCTTACTACTCAATGACAGCTGGATTAAGGATGAAATAAAAAAAGAAATTAAAGTCTTCCTAGAAATCAATGAAAATGAAGGTACAACATACCCAAATTTATGGGACACAATGAAAGCAGTGCTCAGAGGAAAATTCATAGCACTAAGTGCCTTCAAGAAGAAATTTGTAACACCTCATACAAGCAGCTCAATGGCCCAACTGAAAGCCCTAGAAAAAAAGAAACAGACACAACCAAAAGGAACAGATGGCTGGAAATAATCCAACTCAGGGCTGAAATCAATCAATTAGAAACAAATAAAGCTATTCAAAGGATAAATGAAACCAAAAACTAGTTCTTTGAAAAAATCAACAAGATAGACAAACCCTTAGCCAAACTAACCAAAAGGCAGAGGGAAACTATCCAAATCAGTAAAATCAGAAATGAAAAGGGGACATAACTGCAGACACTGAGGAAATCCAAACAATCATCAGGTCATACTACAAAAGCCTATATGCCACACAATTTGAAAATCTAAATGAAATGGACAATTTTCTAGAAAGATTCCATCTACCAAAATTAAGTCAAGATCAGGTAGAAAGATTTAATTGTCCTATATCTCCCAAGGAAATAGAAGCAGTCATTAACAATCTCCCTTCCAAAAAAAAAAAAAAAAAAAAAGCCCTGGCCCAGATGGTTTCAGAGCAGAATTCTACCAGACCTTCAAGGAAGTGCTAACTCCAATTCTCTTCAAACTATTCCACAAAATAGAAACAGAAGGGACCTTACCAGACTCATTCTATGAACTACAGTCACCTTGATACCTAAACCACACAAAGACCCAACAATAAAAGAAACTTCATACCTATCTCGCATATGAACATGGATGCAAAGATAATCAATAAAATACTTACAAACCAAATCCAAGAACACATAAAAGATATCATTCAACATGACCAAGTAGGCTTCATCCCAGGCATGCAAGGATGGTTCAATATACGGAAATCCATCAACGTAATCCACCATATAAACAAACTGAAGGAGAAAACCCACATGATCATCTCCTAAGATGCCAAAAAAATCTGACAAAGTCAAACATCCTTTCATGTTTAAAGTTGGGGAGAGATCAGGAATACGAGGCACATACCTAAATATAGTAAAGGCAATATACAGCAAGCCTATAGCCAATATCAAACACAATGGAGAGAAACTTAAATCAATTCCATTGAAATCAGGGATAAAGCAAGGCTGCCGACTATCTCCATATCTTTTCAACATAGTACTGGAAATCCTACCTAGAGCAATAAGATAAGTAAAGGAGATCAAGGGGATACAAATAGGAAAGGAAGAGGTCAAAGTTTCAATGTTTGCAGATAACATGATAGCAAATTGGCTGGATACAAAATTAATTCAAAGAAATCAGAAGCCCTCCTGTATACCAAAGACAATAGGGCCGAGAAAGAAATCAGGAAAATGACACCCTTCACAATAGCCACCAACAACATAAAGTACCTTGGGGTGACTTTCACCAAGCAAGTGAAAGACCTGTTTGAAAAAACTTCAATTCTATGAAGATAGAAATCAAAGAAGATATCAGAAGATGGAAAGATCTGCCGTACTCATGTATTGGTAGGATTAACATAGTGAAAATGGCCATCCTGCCAAAAGCAATCTACATATTCAATGCAATTCCCATCAAAATACCAATACAATTCTTACAGAACTTTATAGAAAAGTTCTCAAATTCATATGGAGAAAAAAAACCCAGGATTTCCAAAATGATCCTGTACAACAACAGATCATCTGGAGGTATTTCCATCCCTGATCTCAGGCTGTGCTACAAAGCAATAGTAAGAAAAAAGGCATGTTATTGGCATAGAAGTCAATGGAACTGAATAGAAGACCTAGAAATAAACCCAAACACCTATGAATACTTGATT
The DNA here is from genome assembly GCA_028658305.1 of Pachyuromys duprasi. Classification (NCBI taxonomy): domain Eukaryota; kingdom Metazoa; phylum Chordata; class Mammalia; order Rodentia; family Muridae; genus Pachyuromys; species Pachyuromys duprasi. The sequence goes on along the minus strand of CM053765.1, from coordinate 51,767,633 downwards.
TTCAACAAAGAAACCAAAACTATTCAATGGAAAAAAGACAGCATCTTCAACAAATGGTGCTGGTCCAACTGGAGTCTACATGCAGAAAAATGAAAATAGATCCATTTTTATCACCTTGCACAATACTGAAGTCCAGGTAGATCAAAGACCTCAACATAAAACCAGATACACTAAATGGGTTAGAAGAAAAAGTGGGGAAGACCTTTGGAATTCATTGGCACAGCAGACAACTTCCTCAACAGAACACCAACAGCACAGGATCTTAGAGCAACAATTGATAAATGGGACCTCATGGAACTGAAAAGCTTCTGTAAAGCAAAACACAGTGTCATCAGAAAAAAAAAACAGCCTACAGACTGGGAAAGGATCTTCAACAACCCTATATCTGACAGAGGGCTGATATCCAGAATATACAAAGAACTAAAGAAATTAAAAAGCAATAAGCCAAGCAATCCAATTAAAAATGGGGTACAGAGCTAAACAGAGAATTCTCTGTAGAGGAATATAGAATTGCAGAGAAACACCTAAAAAGATACTCAACGTCCTTAGCCCTCAGACAGATGCAAATCAAAATGACCCTGAGATTTCACCTTACACCTGTCAGAATGGCAAAGAATAAAAACTCAAGTGACAACAAATGCTGGAGAGTTTGTGGAGAATTGGGAACCCAATTGGGAAACAAGTACACAACAAGGAGATTAACTCAACTATGTTTGTAGCAGCTTTATTCGTAATAGCCAGAACCTGGAAACAACCCAGATGTCCCTCAACGGAAGAATGAATACAGAAATTGTGGTACTTTTACACAGTGGAATACTACTCAGCAATTAAAAAACAAGGAAATCGTGAAATTTGCAGGCAAATGGTGGGATCTAGAAAAGATCATCCTGAGTGAGGTATCCCAAGAGCAGAAAGACACACATGGTGTATATTCATTTATATAGTCCTATAAGATAGGATAAATATACTAAAATATGTGCACCTAAAGAAGATAAACAAGAAAGAGAAGCCGGGGTAAGATGATCAATCCTCACTCAGAAAGACAAATGGGATAGACATGGGAAGTAGGAGAAAAAAAGAAACAGGACAGGAACCTACTGCAGAGGGCCTCTGAAAGACTCTACCTAGCAGTTTATCAATGCAGATGCTGAGACTCATAACCAAACCTTTGGTAGAGTGCAGAGAATCATATGATAAAAGGAGGAGTTGGTATGATCTGGAGAGGACAGGAGATCCACAAGGAAAAAATATATCAGGACATCGGGGTTCTCTATGAGATTCTTGCTCCAACCAAGGGCCATGTATGGATATAACCTAGAACTCCTGCTCAGATGTAGCCCATGGTAGCACAGTACCCAAGTGGGTTTCCCTAGTAAGGGGAACAGGAACCATTTTTGATATGAACTCAATGACTGGCTCCTTTATCTCCCTCTCATCCTGAGGGAGGAACAGCCTTGCTAGGCCACAGAAGAGGACACTGCTGACAGTCCTGAAGATACCTGAAAAGTTAGGGTCAGATGGGAGGAGGAACTCCCCTAGCAGTGGACTTGGAAAGGGACAGGGAGGAGATGAGGGAGGGTGGCATTGAGAGAGAATGAGGGAGGGTCTACTGCTGGGATACAAAGTAAATAACCTGTGATTAATATTAAAAATATTTTTTTTAAAAGATGAAGAGCTCTAATTCCAACAGGAATAGACTACAACTCTAATATGATTTAGTAGTCTGAGATCAGAAGTTTCCCATCTGCTCTAGTAACTACACTTGCTTACCATATCCAATCAGGTGTATAGGTTCACAATTCTTATATGTCTCATCACTCAGTATTTATAATAAAATGCATTATAGACTTTGAACAAGAAAAAATATATTATGAAATGTATCTTTACCCAGAAAAGAAGGGGAACAGTACAGGCCATTCCTTTTAAGGAGAAATCCCATTCATGCTAACTTTACACAGAAATATGAAGTGACAGAGGCAGAAGGAACTCTGGGATACCCAGTGGGTCCCAGGCTCATCTTTGCCACCTGAGTAAGTCTGGGCATGTTCCATAACTTCTCTGGGCCTGCTTCCTTACATGCATGAAGGGGAGAATCACAGATCTACACAGGTGTGTAGAGTTGAAGGACTGAGTGCAGGAACAGAACACTGCCTGGCCTGTAAGAAATGCCCTGTAAATACTCTCTGTCCTCACTGTCACAGGAGGCTTGTTCTCAGTCTTCATTGCCTGTGAGCTACACCACATTGTTGCCTGCTTTTTACAAAGAAGGAAATAAAGGTTTCAGGATCTTAAGAATGATTGCTTTGATGACTGGCAAACAGTAATGTCCACAGATTACACTGTGGACAGGAGAGTCACACAGATGAATATCAAAGGGCAAACTGATAATATGTTTAGCAGTGACTGACAACATGAACTGATTCTGCACATGGAGAGCATGAGCTCTGTGTGCTGAGGACTGCCTTGAGATAGGCACCTTATCACACTTTGTGAATGACCTGGGCTGTCAGCAGGATGTTTGCCCAGAAACACATGCCCCACACCTCCCCTCCCCTTTCCCCTGACAGTAACCAAAATTCCTGTTGCACTGAGATTGGGTCCTCTGCGGCTTCTGCCTAGGAGGCAATTGCATTTGGTCTCTGGCTAGCTGCCTTCATCAGACTGTCACTCAACACTCTAGGTTTTTTCTCTCAATGACATGCCAGGAGACATCAGCCCAGATATTCTGGTGACCCTTATGGAATATAGCTAGCTGTTGGCCTTCATAAATTTCCTGTTCATCCCTTGGCCCAGTGTCTATATGCTCATTTAAAATTTTCTGGTAGCTCCTGCAGTTTTCTGTGTTTGGTCCCCTCTCCACAGGCATACTGAGCCTCAGGCTCTTAAAATCTTTTCTCCTTCTGTTCTGTTATTTTCCCAGAGCTTTAGTTGTAGGGGTTGAATTGCCAGTAACAGTTGGAGTTGGGCATCTCAAGAACACTTCTTCTTTGTATTTTGACCAGTTGTGGGTCTCTGCAACTGTCTCCACATGTTGCAAACAGAAGCTTCTTTGACAGTGGTGGTGTGGTCAGAGCTACACTCTTGTGGGTAAAAGGACACAAATTGTATTAGTTTAGGAAACTGGCTGACATATGTTCTCCTCTTGACCTCTGACTTCTCCAGCTGTGGGTAATTGGCTAGGTCTATGATAGCAGGTATACTGAGTGAGCCTTAAGTCCTACTAGACATCCACCCATTTGTTACCTCCAAGATGTAAGTGTCATGATTTTACCACTGACTCACTCATTCTTAAAAACATTTGTTGTTTTGATGTTATTTGTTTATTTTGTGTGCCTCTGTGTGTAGGTGTATACACACGCAGAGATCAACTCTTGGGTGTTGGTTCTTTCTTTACATCATATAGGTGTCAGGGCTCAAACACAGGTTGAATTTAGGTCACCAAGTTTCATGGCAAATGCTTTTATCTGCTGAGCTGTATTGCTAGCCCCACACATTTATTCTTGGAAATACTGTCTCAGTGAAGTTTCCTGGCCTCCTTTCATAGGTCCCCACATGTAGTCAGCATTATGACCTACTTATTTTCCCATTGTATCTATCTTTCCCGTGAAAATGCACTGTTCCAATTAAGAGCAAGCATTCTTGCCCCTAATTCTTGAATTGTCAGGGTTTGATACAGTGCTTTTCATCTAAAAGTCTAATTTTTTTGAGGCAATGTTTCTCTGTGTAGCCTGACTGTCTTGAGCGTCCTTTGTAGAACAGCAGGCTGGCCTTGAACTCACTGAGATTCTCCCACCTCTGCCTCCTGGATCTCAGGGATTAAAGGAATGAGCTGCTCATGATTCTTTCTTTGAATGAAAGTGAAGAGTACTATAAGTATTGTTCCACGGAAGATGACAGCATGTCTTTTCATGAAGACCCCTGAGTGGGCGCAAATAGAACTCCTAGACCCTGCAGTGAGCATGAAGACACAGCCCTAGAGCTAGCATAGTGATCCACTGTGTGATTGTTGAGTTCCTGTTGTTTTTTCTAGCTTCTAGTGTGTTTGGGGATAAAAAGCCAGGAAGCTCTTCATTTGAGGCTCCTCTGACCCTGGTGGACAAGATTACACCTGCTCTGATGTGATGCCTCCTAGCAGATCTTGCAATTTCTGTTTGCTCCTTTGGAGATAAACTTTGAATTCCCTAATCTCTTGTTTTACCTCTCCTCAAATTCAGAGTAGTATTCTGGGGCAAATTTAGTACTTTCAACTATATCCAGGCAGTGGTAGTTAGAATTTTGCAGAGTAATTGGGCAGGTGTGTGTATGCAGGGATATTATTATATCTTTTATTTTGTTTGTGAAGTCCTTTCAAAGCTCTCAATAAAATTTTTTGAAAGGGTCTCTAATAGCCTGTCCCAAACTCATGACCTGTAAGAAACATTAATTGTATCCAGTGGATTTTTAAGAAAACAAACAACAAATAAAAAAACAACTATGACAAGAAATTGAAGTATGTGTGGGAATCCAGAGGTGGTAGGAAGACATAGTAGAGGTGAATATGTTCTAAAAATGTTGTATGCGTATATTAAATTATTAAAGAACAAAATGCTGTCATGGTTTCTTTCAGAAAACGATCTTTTGGGCTTATTTATCAACTTTAATCTTTTCAGCTTTGTTTCTTTTCATCTTTTTCTCTTTCTTCCTTCCTTCCTTCCTTTCTTTTTCTCTTTATGTGGAGGTTTTGAGAGAGGGTTTCTCTGCTTAGCCTTGGCTATGTTGTACTCACATTGTAGATTAGGCTGGCCTTGAACTCACAGAGACCACTCTGCTTCTGCCTCCTGAGGGTTGGGATTACAGGCATTGTTCCAGCTTTCTTACTGTCCTTTTTCATTAGTTTCTTCCTCATGCTTATCCTTAACTTGCTTTATTGTTTTTTTTAATTCCCATTTATTTTTTGGCTCTTGGGACAAGGTCATCTTTTCAATATGAAAAAAAGCAGCAAGTGCAACACAAAATAGGAAGGTAGAAGGGTATGACCAAACCAAGGGCAGGAGGAAAATGGCAGAAGCAAAGATGTCACCTCCCCTCTGGGGAGTCTCCCAAACACCAGGTGGCAGCATACCTTTCAAGTTTAGAGGTTAAGTGGACTGGGCAGTTTATGCACATTCAGAGATCAAGGCTCTGTCTACCACCACCCACTTTGTAACAGCTCTTGGAGAAGGGAGGAACAATGTGAGGAAGACACCCCCAATGGCAGCTTTGGCTCAGGACAGCTGGGAGGCTATAAATGGAGATAAAACTGTTAATTCCTCTCCTGAGGCTGAGAGATGAAGCAGGAAAAACAAAACAAAACAAAACCTCATTGACTGAAAGCCTCAGTGGATTCTCCTCTAAATGGTCTTGACTGGAAAACCCCACACCTCTCTTCCTAGTGACCTCTACCTATGAACCGTCCACCCTCCTTTCCCCATCCACTACTTAGCTTTTTTTGGTGGCGACTGCTGTCTGGGTTCTTAGTGCTGGGCTGGTTCTAGATAGGGTCTGGAATGGAACTCAGTTTCTTAAAGAAGATGTTGGGAGAGTGTTAACTGGCCAGTTAATGAAGACCAGGTACCAGGAGGAATTACAGGGCAAAGCTCAGAATGGCAGAAATCTAGGTTTGTCAGACTGGAAAGCGGAAGGAGACATTCCAGAAACAAATATTTATTGAGCACCTACTATGAGCCAGGCACCATTAAACCCTCAATGAAAAAATAAAAAGTAAAACAGGACAGAGACAGAAGAGAGAAACTCTGAAGGGGGAAAGCGGGCAGGGCAGAAAGCTGAGAGAACTGAGCAGCCTGAGGTGAATCAGGACTCTGCCTTAGGCCTCTCATTTTGCTTCTTCCCTGAAATATTCTTCCTCCTCTACAATGGCATCCTGGTGCAGCTGATATTCGGAGAAGAGGCCATTAATGTTGCTCTTCGCTTCCGTGTACTCCATCTTGTCCATGCCCTCGCCCATGTGCCAGTGGAAGAATGTTCTAGCAGAACATTGCGGGCAACTGCTCCAAGATGCGCTTGAACAGCTCCGGGATGGCACTGTTGTTTCTGGTGAAAGTGGCTGCCATTTTGAGAGCACGTGGCAGGGTGTCACAGATAACTGTTGTTGAGGACCCACTCCACGAAGTAGCTGCTGTTCTTGTTCTACACACTTAGTACCTGCTCGTCCACCTCCTTCATGGACATCTGTCACATCTACCACAGTGAGGTACTTGCTGTGGCGCGGGTCACAGGTGGCCATCATGTTCTTGGCAAGGAAGACCTGCTGGGTGAGTTCAGGCACAGCGAGGGCCCACTACTGCTGGCTTCTGCCTCTGGTGAGAGCTGCAAAGACAGGCGTGAAGAAGTGGAGAGACGGGAAGGGTCCACGTCGATGGTCAGCTTGCGGAGGTCATTACTGAGCTGACCTGGGAAGCGGGGGCAGGTGGTGACACCGCTCATGGTGGCTGACTCCAGGTGGTTCAGGTCCCTGTAGGTTGGTGTGGTGAGCTTGAGGGTGTGGAAGCAGATGTAGAGGGCCTCATCTATGCAGTAGGTCTGGTCTGTGTTCCACAGACAGGGTGGCTATGTAGAGCTCAGTCATGGTGTCAGACACAGGGTGAGGGCACCATGCTGAAGGTGCTCATGATGCGGTCAGGGTACTCATCTCAGATCTTGCTGATGAGCAGCATGTTCATGCTGGAGACTGTGCCTCCACCCAGCGAGTGGGGTCAGCTGGAAGCCTTGCAGGCAGTCACAGCTCTCTTCCTCCTTCTGTACCATGTCCAGGACAGAGTCGACCAATTCAGGGCCCTCGGTGTAGTGGCTTTTGACCCAGTTGTTACCTGCCCCAGACTGACCAAAAACAAAGTTGCCAAAAGGACTTGACCAAACAAGAGTCCATGATCCCGGGTTCTATTTCCACCAAGGTAGCTCGAGGGACAAACTTGCCACCTGTGACTTCATTGTAGTATACAGAGATCGGGTCCAGATGCAGGTTCTTGTCCCCATGGTAGGTACCAGTGGGGCCTCTGCCTTGCTCATTGCTGATCACCTCCCAGAACTTAGCACCGATCTGGTTGCCACACTGTCCGTTCTGGATGTGCACGATTTCTCTCATGGCTAAGGGTTACTGTAATAAAATTTTGCTGGTTTCAAGGTAGATTCTGAGCAAGATATAATAATTAATTTTTTTTCGGTGTTTTGTTTTGTTTTTTTCTTCCTCCTGAGTTGGACTCAGACTGAAGGCATGGAATGTAGCCCCCAAGGCTGCCTCAGGAAAATGCTAGCACGACTTAGGAAGGTTCTAAGAGCTGTTGCTCCCCCCCCCCCAGGTATTCAGTTAACAGATTTTAATACCTTATGGTTACTATTAAAAGTGTTTGTGGATTTTTCTTTCAGTGCCTTATTGATATCATATTCTTTTATAAGTCATACTTTCATTTTGTTGTCTCTAAATTGTTTCTAATCATAGTTTTACTTGTTTCTAAAATAAACGGTTAGAAGATTTTGAGATATAATGTTTTGTTTGTGGGGTACATAATGTGATTTGCACCAGGTCATTACCATTAATTAGTCTCATTAGGCATTATTTTTACAGTATTGTCATGGCTATATTTTGCTTACTTGATTTGTCAAAATGGATGTCGTGCACTGGAACTTGCTGACTTACTGAAAATGAACAAACACCTGCAGTATGTATTTCAGAACAACTCTGGCCAGCTTTTACATTTATGATTTCTGATGTGAACCTAAGGAATGTGATCCTGTTTGCCTAACATATTTCCTAAGCACTAAATGTCCTTCGATTAATACTATAATTCCATTACTACTTCTTTGTCACTGTCCTTCCTATATTTCCATTTTACATTCCTTTTATTTTTTAAAATAACTTTGTTATTTTTAAATTTTAATTTATATACATTGGAGTGAAGGTGTCAGATCCCTCGGAACTGGAGTTACAGACAGTTGTGAGCTGCCATGTGGGTGCTGGGAATTGAACTTCTCGGGTCCTTTGGAAGAGCAGACAGTGCTCTTAACCACTAAGCCATCTCTCCAGCACCCACTTTCCCTTTATCTTATCCCCACCACTTTGTATTCTTTGGATCGTTTTAAAATAGCAGCTTTGTATTCAGTCTGAAGCCCTTTGACGTTCATGTTCTGTTTTTATATTTCTTTACATTTTCATTGTTTTGAAATACAGGTCTTATTTGATTTTGCTTTCATCTTTATTTAGACCCTCTCACATACATAGATGTCATTGTGCTTTGTTGCAGTGTATCTTCTCTCTAAGTTGTTGATTCCCAGAGCATCCCTTCACTAATATTTCTCTAATTTTTGAGAAGTAAAAGCTATGTCTTTAATTATCTTATTTGATTGGTTTACTTTCCAATTTCTAATTTTTTACCCATCCAGTTTTTGTTAACATAATCTGGGTTTTAAGGTGCAGGTCAATGTAAAAAACGAAGAACTATAGCAATAACATTTTGATATTGCTTTGATATTTGATATGGTTAAACTGTTTTCCTCATATTTAAGCTGTCTTTATTCATCATTCAGTTACCTGTGGCCAGTATGGTCTCACACACAATTTACATTTATGTATGTATGCATGCATGCATGTATGTATGTATGTATGTATGTATGTATGTATGTATGTATGTGTGCATACACACAGGTCACATCTTGTACTTGTGGAGGTTACCACTTGTGGAGATCACCTTGCATAAGTTGATTCTAGACTTTTAGACTGGATTTTGGGGATTCTAGACTGGATTTTGGGCATCCAGGGATTGAATTCAAGTCATAAGGCTTGGTGTCAAGTGCCTTTTACCAATAAACCATCTCAATGGTCCCTTGTCACATCTTTTCCATAGACACTTACGCAAATATAGAAGGAACTCTTTTGGAGGATTTTAACTACAATAAGTTTGATTTGGATGTCATAATGTTTAGTAAGTAAAGGGAGAAACATGAAGGCAAGAATGTATTTTAAAATATGTTTGAAGTATATTTACCTAGCTACAATGCTATGCAGTATAGTAATGGAGTTGTGTTCTGTAAAATGCATTGTTATGTGACTCAGCAGTTGTAGAAACATCAGATTTTAATCCAGCAACATGGATACTCTGGCTGGAATACACACATGCCTTTAATCCCACGAGACAGGCAAGCAGGTCTCTAAATTCATGGACAGCCTGGAATACAGCAAGTTTCAGGTAAAGAAAAGCTTAGGTTCAGTCATTGTGGTAAGCGCCTTTAATTTCAGCACTCAGAAGAGAGGCATGCAGATCTCTGAGTTCTTGTTAGTTCTGTTCAGGCAGTTGAGAGTCAGTGAGTTGAGAAACAGTGCAGTGGAGGTGAGTTCATGACAGTTCATTTCATGGAATTCAGAGGCAGTTTTTTCCAAGAGAGTTTTATATAGAGAGAGGTTGGAGAGAGAACAAACTAGACACAGGTGAAGACAGAATGATCAGGAGCCAGAAGATTAGAAGATTAGATTACTAGAGTTAGTTTGAGGCCAAGCAGAACTATTCAGTGAGAAATTGAGAAAAGCTAGATTAAATCAGTCAGTTTGGAGAGGGATTTGAGCCAGATCAGCTGAGTAAGCCAGTCAGCCATAGCTCAGAAAGAACTAGAAAGGGTGAGCTCATTCACAGTAAGTCTCAGAGACTGAAAACATTTTAGGTAGGCCTAGGTTAGATTGTATGAAGCTTCCAGGACTAAGCCTAGGTTAACACACGGAGGCAGTAAGCCTCTGAGATGACAATTAAACCAAGAATAAAAGTTCCTTTACAAAAACCTAGATGGTATAGCTTGCTGCGCACCCAGGCTCAGTAATTTATACCAGTGTTTATGTGGAATGCTGTTGCCTGAAACATTCTCACAAGTTAATATCTATGATTTACGATAGCTGAAATATTAAAAATACATTAGCATTTGTCCAAAGAACAAAACCTAAATCTTTTTTGTTATTTTATAGAGTAATGGTCAATGGTCACAGTTTTAGGATGATTACTGTGATTTTAAGAACTCATGATTTCAGATATTATGTTATTAAACAAATCAGCATCAGAGAGTATAGTTGAAGACATCTAGTGAATTGACGATGTCAAGATAGACAATCCATATAATTAAAAGCCACATCATTATTCACATACCATCAGTATAATATATGCTCAAAGAAGCATATATTAACAGTTTTATTGAAACACAAACATATACATATATATTGAATTAGGTGTATTTTTAAATGGATTAGCATAGTGTTTCAAACTTGTGCATCAGAATTAATTGAGGAGCTAATAAAAATGGATACACACCCAGAATTCTTTTTTAAATTATTTTTTTATTAATTACAATTTGATTTTTTTCCCAGCTGTATCCCCTCCCTTGTTTCCTCACATGTCCCTCCCCCAGTCTATTGATAGGAGAGGTCCTCCTCCCCTTCCCTCTGACTGTAGTCTATCAGGTCTCATCACTCTGGCTTCATTGTCTTCCTCTGTGGCCTAGTAAGGCTGCTACCCCCTCAGGGGGAGGTGATCAAAGAGCCCGCCACTGTGTTCACATCAGAGACAGTCCCTGTTCCCCTTACTAGGGTGCCCTCTGGCTCACTGAGCTACCATGGGCTATATCTGTCTAGGGGTTCTAGGTTATCTCCATTCTCCTTACACCCAGAATTCTTGAGCCAGTTGAGTGTATCAGGATGTGACTATGCATTCAGATAGTCTCTTTTTCATTTTAAAAGACAATATATGATGTAGCCCAGGCTAGCACCCACCATGTAGCTGAGGACAATCTGTAACTTAATCTCCATCTTCCAAGCCTGGAATTTGATGGGAAATGCATTGAATCTGTAGATGGGTTTTGGTATGATGGCCATTTTTACTATGTTAATCCTGCCAAGCCTTGAGCATGGGAGATCTTTCCATCTTCTGATACCTTCTTCTAATTTTTTCTTCAGAGACTGGAAATTTTTTCATACAAGTCTTTGACTTCCTTGGTTAGAGTCACACCAAGGTACTATATGTCTTTTGTGGCTATTTTGAAGGGTTTTGTTTTCCTAATTTCTTTCTCAGTCTTTTTTGTTGTTGTTGTTGTATACAGGAGGCCTACTAATGTTTTGGAGTTAATTTTTTATCCAGCCACTTTGCTGAAGGTTTTTATCAGCTGTAGGAGTTCCCTAGTAGAGTTTTTGGGGTCACTCAGGTATACTATCATATCATCTGCAAATAGTGATACTTTGACTTCTTTTCATATTTGTATCCCTTTGATCTCCTTCAATTGTCTTATTGCTCTAGCAAGGAATTCCAGAATTATGTTGAAGAGATATGGAGAGAGTGGGCATCCTTGCCTTGTCCCTGATTTCAGTGGGATTGCTTTAAGTTTTTCCCTATTTAGTTTGATCTTGGCTATAGGCTTGCTGTATATTGCCTTTACTATATTTATGTATGTGCCTTCTATTACTAATCGCTCCAATACTTTAAAGATGAATGGATGTGGGATTTTGTCAAATGCTTTTTCAGCATCTAAGGAGATGGTCCTGTGGTTTTTTTCTGTCAATTTGTTAATATGGTGGATCACATTGATGGATTTCTCTATATTGAACCACCCCTGCATTCCTGGGATGAAGCCTACTTGGTCATAGTGGATGATATCTTTGATGTGTTCTTGGATTGGGTTTGTGAGTATTTTGTTGAGTAGTTTCGCATCAATGTTCATAATAGAGATTGGCCTGAAATTCTCTTTCTTTGTTGGGTCTTTGTGAGGTTTAGGTACCAAGTTGACTGTGGCTTCATAGAATGAGTTTGGTAGTGTTCCTTCTGTTTCTATTTTGTGGAATAGTTTGAAAAAAACTGGAATTAGCTCTTCTTTGAAGGTCTGGTAGAATTCTGTGCTGAAACCATCTAGTCCTGGGCATTTTTTTTGGATGGGAGACTTTTGATTACCACTTCTATTTCCTTAGGGGTTATCAGACTCTTTAATTAATTTACCTGTTCTTGTTTCAGCTTTGGTAAGTGGAATTGATCAAGAAAATGTCCATTTCATTTAGATTTTCAAATTTTGTGGCTATAGACTTTTGAAGTAAGTCCTAATGATTGTTTTCATTTCCTCAGAGTCTGTTATTATTTTCCCCTTCTCATTTCTGATTTTGTTTATTTGGATAGAATCTCTCTGCCTTCTAGTTATTTTGGCTAATGGTTTGTCTATCTTGTTGATTTTCTCAAAGAACCAGCTCTTGGTTTCATTAATTATTTGAATTTTTATTTTGTTTTAAATTTATTGATTTCAGCCCTGAGTTTGATTATTTTCAGCTGTCTACTCCTTTTTGCTGTGTCTGCTTCTTTTTTTTCCCTAGGGCTTTCAGGTGAGCTATTAAGTTGCTTAAATGAGATGTCTCGAATTTCTTCTTGAAGGTACTTAGTGCTATGAACTTTCCTCTTAGAACTGCATTCATTGTGTCCCATAAATTTGGGCATGGTGTGTCTTCATTTTCATTGAATTCTAGGAAAAGTTTAATTTCTTTCTTTATTTCTCCCTGACTCAGTTGTCATTTAGTAGCAAGTTGTTCAGTTTCCATGTTTGTCTAGGCTTTTACTATTTCTGTAGTTGTTGAGGTCCAGCTTTAGTCCATGGTGATCAGATAAGATACAAGGAATTATTTCAGTCTTCTTGTATCTGTTGAGGCTCGCTTTGTGATCATCCATATGGTCTATTTTGGAGAAGGTTTCATGAGGTGCTGAGAAGAAGGTAAATGCTTTTGTATTTGGGTGTAAAGTTCTGTAGATGTCTGTTAGGTCCATTTGATTCATGACCTCAGTTAGAGACATTGTTTCTTTGTTTAATTGCTGTTTTATTGACCTGTCCTTTGTTGAGAGTGGGGTGCTGAAATCTTCCACTATTAATGTGTGGGGATCTATGTGTGGTTTAAGTGTTACTGATGTTTATTTTACAAATGTGTGTGCCCTTGTATTTGGGGCATAGATGTTTAGGATTGTGATGTCTTCCTGATGGAATTTTCCCTTGATGAGGATGAAGTGTCCTTCCCCATCTCTTTTCATAAATTTTGGTTGAAAGTCTACTTTATCAGATATTAGAATGGCTTCTCCTGCTTGCTTCTTGGGTCCATTATTTGGAAAACCGTCTTCTAGCGCTTTACACTGATGTAATGTCTATCTTTGTGACTTAGGTGTGTTTCTTATATGCAGCTGATTGTTGGGTCTTTTCTTACATATCTATTCTGTTAGTCTGTGTCTTTTTATTGGAGAATTGAGTCCATTGATGTTGAGAGAGATTAATGACCAGTGGCTGTTAGATCATTTGATTTTGATGTTGATTGCACTAGTAAGTTTGTGTGCTTGGTTACTTTTTATTTTACTGTAGTGAGGTTAATTATTTCCTGTGTTTTCTTGTAAGTAGTTAGTTTTCTTGGGTTGTATTTTTCCTTCTAGTGTCTTCTGTAACACTGGATTTGTGTGTTGGCACTGCTGAAATTTGTTTTTGTCGTTGAATATCTTGTTTTCTCTATGAGGAATGAGAGTTTTGCTTGGTATGGTAGCCTAGGGTGATATTTGTGTTCTCTTAGGGTCTGCATGATATCGGTCCAGGCCTTTCTGACTTTCATAGTCTCTTTTGAGAAGTCAGGTGTGATTCTGATGCATTTGCCATTATACTTTACTTGGTCTTTTCCCTTGCAGCTTTTAGTATTTTTTTCTTTGTTCTGTATACTTACTGTTTTGATTATTATGTGGAGGGAGGATTTTCTTCTGGTCTAATTTATTGGGTGTTCTGTAGGCCTCCTGTATTCTTATAGTCCCCTATTTAAGTTGGGGAAATTTTCTTCAATGATTTTGTTGAAAATGATTTTCAGGCCTTGGAGGAGGGAATCTTCTTTTTCCTCTATTCCTCTTATTCTTATGTTTTGTCTTTTCATGTTGTCTTGGATTTCTTGGACTGTCTGTTTCAGAAATTTTTTTAGATTTAACATTTTCTTTGATGGATACATGGATTTCTTTCATTGTATCTTCCACGCTTGAGATTCTTTCTTCCATATCTTGCTGTCTATTGGTTATGCTTACCTCTGTAGTTCCTGTTTTCTTCCCTAAGTTTTTTTCCCTCCACAAGTTCCTTCATTTGTGGTTTAATTTTTCCAATTCTATCTTCAGATCTTTACCCTTTTTGTTGATTTCCTTCACCTGCCTGACTGTATTTTCCTGTTTTTCCTTCAATTCCTTTAGCTGTTTGTTTGAAAAATCCTCTGTTTCTTTTATTTCTTTCAGTGTTTTAAGTATTTTCTCTCTAAAGACCACAAACTGTTTGGCTGGAACTTCCTGTATTTCTTTACAAATGGCCACAATCTGTTTTTCTTTATCTTCTTGTATTTCTTTAACAGATGGCCATAATCTGTCTTCATCTTCCTATATTTCTTTACATATGGCCATAATCTGTTTGTTTTTATTTTCCTCTATTTCTTTATGTAATGCTATGATCTGTTTGACTTTATCTTCCTCTAGTTCTTCTCCAGGGATAGACTGGGTGCCTTGAGGTCAGTCCCATTTCCTACTTTACCTGTGGGTTTTTCTCACAACTGGGACTTCTAATCTCTGGCATTTTGGTGCCCACCGTTCAGCCTGGGAATGTGATTAGGACATGCAGGAGTGTGGCTCTGGTCTGGCGAACCAGGGATCTCTTCTGGGTTCTGACTGGGTGACCTGAGAGTGGACCCAACTGACTCCCATACTGTGTTTCTCACCTGGGAAACACGATCACTCTTGTTTTAGGGTCCAGAGTTCAGTTTCTTGGTCCTTGTACTGACATTGCTGTTCTGCTCCTCAGATGCAGTGTCCTCCTGGTGCCACTGACTGTCTGTATTCGAATTTTAACTTCTTGAGTTCTTTATATATTCTGGATATCAGCCCTCTGTCTGATATAGGGTTGCTGAAGATCCCTTTCCAATCTGTAGGCTATCATTTTGTTCGGATGACATTGCCCTTTGCTTTACAGAAGCTTTTTAGTTTCATGATATCCCATTTATTAACTGTTGATCTTAGAGCCTGTGCTGTTGGTGTTCTGTTCAGGAAGTTGTCTCTTGTGCCAATAAGTTCAAGGTTCTTCCTCACTTTTCCTTCTAACAGGTTTAGGGTGTCCGTTTTTATATTGAGGTCTTTGATCAACTTGGTTTTAGTTTTGTGCAGGGTAATAAGTATGGATCTATTTGCCTTTTTCTACATATAGACATCCAGTTAGTTCAGCACCATTTGTTGAAGATGCTACCTTTTTTCCGTTGTATGGTTTTGGCATCTTTGTCAAAAATCAGGTGTCCATATGTGTTTATTTCTTCATCTTCTGTTTGATTCCATTGATCCACCGTTCTGTTTCTATGCCAGTATCATGCAGTTTTTATAACTTTCTCTATAGTGCAGCTTGAGATCGGGGATGGAGATACCTCCAGAAGATTTTTTATTGTAGAGGACTGTTTTAGTGATTCTGGGTTTCTTATTATTCCATATGGAGTTGAGAATTTTTCTTTAAGCTCTGTAAAGAATTGTGTTGGTAATTTTATGGGAATTGCATTGAATCTGTAAATTGCTTTTGGTAGGATGGCCATTTTTACTGTGTTAATCCTGCCAAGCCATGAGCATGGGAGATCTTTCCATCTTCTGATCTCTTCTTCTATTTCTTTCTTCAAAGACTGAAAGTTTTTTTTTCATACAAATCTTTGACTTCCTTGGTTAGGATCACACCATACTTTATGTCTATTGTGGGTATTGTGGAGGGTGTTGTTTCCCTCATTTCTTTCTCAGCTCTTTTGACTTGTATATACAGGAGGGCTACTGATTTTTTAGAGTTGATTTTGTATCCAACCACATTCCTTATGGTGTTAATCAGCTGTAAAAGTTCCCTGGTAGAATTTTTCAGATCACTCATGTATAATATCATATCATCTGCAAACAGTGATACTTTGACCTCTTCCTTTCCTAATTGAATCCCCTTGATCTCTTTTAATGTTCTTATTACTTTAGCAAGGACTTCAAATACTATGTTAAAGAGGTATATAGAGAGGGGGCAGCCTTACCTTATTCCTGATTTCAGTGGAATTGTTTTAAGTTTCTCTCTATTTAGTTTGATGTTGACTATAAGCTTGATGTATATTGCCTTTATTATGTTTAGGTATATACCTTATATCCCTGATTACTCTAGGACATTAAGCATAAATGAATATTGGATTTTATCAAATGCTTTTTCAGCAGCTAAGGAGATTATCATGTGTTTTTTTTTCTTTTAGTTTGTATAAATGGTGGATTATATTTATGGATTTCCATATATTGAACCACCCCTGAATGCCTGATATGAAGCTTACTTGGTCACAGTGGATGATATCTTTGATGTGTTCTTGGATTTGGTTTGCGAGTATTTTATTGAATATTTTCTCATCAATGTTCATAAGGGAGATTGGCCTGAAATCTCTTGTGTCTTTGTGAGGTCATGCAGTTTTTATAACTTGCTCTATAGTGCAGTTTGAGATCAGGGATGAAGATACCTCCAAAAGATTTTTTATTGTAGAGAATTGTTTTAGAGATTCTGGGTTTCTTATTATTCCATATGGAATTGAGAATTTTTCTTTCAATTCATTTTCATTGAATTCTAGGAAGTCTTTGATTCTTTTTCTGTATCTCTTCTCTGACCCAGTTGTCATTGAGTACTGAGTCGTTCAATTTCCATGTGTGTGTAGGCTTTTTGTTATATCTGTTGTTGTTGAGGTCCAGCTTTAGACCATGGTGGTTGGATAGGATACAAGTGATTCTTTCAATCCTCTCACATTTGTTCAAGCTTGATTTCTGACAAACCATATGGTCTATTTTGGAGAAGGTTCCATGAGGTGCTGAGAAGGTAAATTCTTTTGTGTTTGGGTATAAGGTTCTATAGATGTCTGTTAGATCCATTTGATTCATGACCTCTTTCAAAGTCATTGTTTCTTTGCTTAATTTCTGTTTTGTTGATCTGTCCTTTGTTGAGAGTGGGATATTGAAGTCTCCCACTACTAATCTGTGGGGATCTATGTATGGTTTCAGTTTTTTTTTTAATGTGGTACTCTTGTATTTGGGGTGTAGATATTCAGAATCGCTATGTCTTCTTGGTGGAATTTTCTTTTGATGAGTATGAAATAACCTTCCCCATCTCTTTTGATTCATTTTGGTTGAAAATCTATTGTGTGAGATACTAGAATGGCTACCTTTTTTTGCTTCTTGGGTATATTTTCTTGCAAAACCGTCTTCCAGCTCTTTACTCGAAGGTAATGTCTGCCTTTGTGACTTACGTATGTTTCTTGTATGCAACAAATTGTTGGATCTTGTTTACATATCCATTCTGTTAGTCTGTGTCTTTTTATTACAGAGTTCAGTCCATTGATATTGAGGGAGATTAATGACCAGTGGCTCTTAGATCCTTTGATTTTGATGTTGACTGTGGTAGTGTGTTTGCGTGCTTGACTACTTTTTGTTTTGCTGTAGTTGGCTTATTTATTTCCTGTGTTTTCCTGAATGTAGTTAGCTTTGCTGGGTTGTATTTTTTCTTCTAGTATCTTCTGGAACACTGGATTTGTGGGTAGGTATTGTTTAATTTTTTTGTCATTAAAATATCTTGTTCTCTCCATCTATGATGACTGAGGGTTGTGCTAGGTATAGTAGCCTAGGTTTACATCTGTGTTTTCTTAGGGTCTGCATGGTATTCATCCAGGCCCTCTGGCTTTCATGGTCTCTGTTGAGAAGTCAGGTGTAATTCTGATGGATTTACCATTATATGTTACTTGGTCTTTCTCCCTTGCAGCTTTTAGTAATTTTTCTTTGTTCTGTATACTTACTGTTTTGATTATTATGTAGAGGGAGCATTTTCTTTTTTGGTCTAATTTATTAGGTGTTCTATAGGTCTCCTGTATTCTTATAGGCCTCTCTTTAAGTTGGGGAAATTTTCTTCAATTATTTTGTTGAAAATATTTTCTGGGCCTTGGGGGAGGGAATCTTTTGTTTCCTGTATTTTTATTATTCTTATGTTTTGTCTTTTCATGTTGTCTTGTATTTCTTGAATGATTTGTGTCAGGAGATTTTTAGATTTAACATTTTCTCTGACAGATACATGGATTTCTTCCATTGTATCTTCCACACCTGAGATTCTTTCTTACATCTCTTGTAGTCTGTCGGTTATGCTTACCTCTGTAGTTCCTGTTTTCTTCCCTAAGTTCTCCCTTTCCATGATTTCCTCCATTTGTGTTTTCTTTAATTTTTACAATTCTATCTTCAGATCTTTAGCATTTTGTTAATTTCCTTCACCTGTCTTACCGTATTTTCCTTCAATTCTTTCAGCTGTTTGTTTGAACATTGCTCTGTTTCTTTTATTTCTTTAAATGATTTGAGTACTTTCTCTCTAAAGGCCACACACTGTTGGCTGCATCTTCCTGTATTTCTTTAAGGATGGCCATAATCTTTTTTACTTTATCTTCCTCTAATTCTTTACACATCTTTTTTGCTTCCTCCATTAACCTCTTCATAAGCATAGATGTAAGGTCAACTTCTTGAATTTCACTTATGTTAGGGTGTCTAGGGTTACTTGCCCCTGGATAACTGGGTTCTGGAGATGCCATATTGCTCTGTCTTTTGTTGGTTGAACTTTTACATTGGCCTCTATCCATTGGGCTATCTTAGTTATTGGGTGTTAGTTTCTGGTGCTTCCTGGAATCCTCAGGTGGGGAGAATTCTCTTGGCAGGAAGATGATTTTTCCTGAAGGAAATTTCCTCAGCTTTTTGGGTATGGTCACTGAATGGCCGGTGTTTTTCAGGAATTGCCAGAGTTCACCTCAGGCTTATAGATCTGAGTGGTGACTGTGGTCTTTTTTAAGCAAGGGGGCTCTCCTTTCACCCAGAAAAGTCCTGGAGACAGCTTCCCTGCTTCTGGGTTTCTTCCTCTAAACTTAGTGAGCTGCTGATTTAACCTGGGCACCCCACAGTTTGGTCTGGTTAGGTAGGGATAACTGGTTTCCCCTTGGAGCACTATCTGGACTCTGATCTCTGGAATCCCAGGCTTCTGTAGATCTGAGTTTGGAGCTCTGTGTTCCAGTACCCAAGCTATAATTAGTGGCAGTTGAGCCCAGTTGTCCTATATGCACAAAGAGTCTAGAGCTGGAGCCTGGAAGACCCAGAAAGTTTTCCAAAGCTCAGTATCCTTAGGTAGGGCCAGATGTTTCCCCTGCACAGTGGGGTTTTCTCCCAACAGGAAGCCCAAATTTTTGTTGTTTTGAGTTCCACTGTTCCTTCTGGGCTGGCACATAAAATGCACAGGGGCAGGTGCAGGGGCAGGCCTGTGGTGGTTCCAAGCTTGCAATTGGGTACTTTCAAGGACTTGGGAAGTTCCAAAAACTCTTCTCTGTGTGGTAGGGAGTCATCTTAGTGCTCTCAGCTCCGATGTGTTGTTTCCTCACTGTGGGGTTTTCCCCCAACAGGGAAATCCACTCTCTGGTGCCCTGGGGCTCACAGTTCCGTCTGTATTGGAGTTTCAGGGGCACAGCAGGTATCTGTCCTCGCTGCTAGAGCCCCATTCTGGGCTGGTGACTGTGCAACCACTGGTCCCTGGGACCTTTTCCAGGGAAAGACTGGGTGACCTGAGGTCAGTACTGTTTGCTTCCTTCTCCATGAGAATTTCTCAGGACTGGAAATCCCAGTCTCTGGTGTTTTGATGTCCACAGTTCAGCCTGGGAAGGTGATCAAGACATGCAGCCATATGGCTCTGGCCTGGTATAGACTAGGTATAGTGTCTGCTAGGACAGGGAAACTCTTCCAGGTGTCAGCTGGGTGATCTGAGAGTGGACCAGATCACTTCCCACAGTGTGGGGGTTTCCTCTAACCTGGGAATCACAATTGCTGGTGTTTTAGGGCCCAGAGTTCAGTCTCTTGGTCACTGTGCTGACACTGCTGTCCTGTTCCTCAGACACAGTGTCCTCCCAGTGCTGTCTTCTTGGATCTTTGAGGTTTTCCTTAAAACAATTTTTAATGTATTTTTTTAATTTTTAATTTTATAAGTATTGGTGTTTTGCCTGCATTGCATGTATGTCTGGATAAAAAGGTCAGATCTTGGAGTTGTAGACAGTTGTCAGCTGTCATATGGGTGCTGGGAATTGATCTTGGGTCCTCTGAAAGAGCATTCAGTGCTCTTAATTACTGAGTTATCTTGCAGACCCTTGAAAACAATTTTTTTTCTGTTAAAACTCTTTGACCTTCCTCAGGTCAATGTACTTGTTGGGCTTGTTTTTTATTTTTTATTTTCTTATTGCACACTAAACTTAAAATTTACTGGCTTAAAGCAAAGCAAACAAAACAAAGCAAAACTAATTTAAAAAGGCTTTATTTTCTTAGCGTTCTTCTATATGGACACAGCTACATAATTGTGTAAACTCATCAGTGGCCAGTATTGGCACTCACTTATTTTTTGGGTTATCTAGAGACTTGATTACATTTGAGGACACTGCAACGTTTGGGGCCTTCAGCAGCACGTCAGAATTCCCATGGACTCAAATGCAGAAAAGTCCCAGATCTTCCCAAGATCTGAAACACTTACAGTATCATCTCTTCTGCATTCTGTGACTGAGGCTAGTCCCAGGGCAGTCTGAAAAGTCTGTGGGATGAAAGCATAGTGTGCAGGTCCTTCAAGTCACAGCTCACTGGACTAGTGATACACTGACACAGATACTGATAATAGGGAGGAATTACAAGGGAGTGCAATTGAAGTCCCACAGTTATATCCTAGTTAGAGATACTGAGAATATACAGGTAGAGTTAAGAAAGAGTTCAGGCTATGGGATTTATTTAAGAGCCAAAGCACAGCTAAGAGAAGACTGCTGTGGGCACTATATTACTCAGGAAAGGTCAGCGGTGTTGGTGAATGTTATGTGACACTGTTTCACAGAAGATGTGAACAAGCATCTACTCACCTCAGATAGGGAACCAGTGACAGACCAAAGCAAAGATACTTCTACAGTCCAACTTGGTGAACCACTGAATTGTACTGGGGTTAATTTTGAGATATGACTCAAAAACAACTTTATCACCGGAAGTCCAGTTCAGCATGAGTGATGGCTCCTGAAAGCTGGAAAGCTGGATCGTGGTGCTCATGGCACAACTTGCAGCCAGTTCGACAGTCTGAGGAGGCCATCTTCCAGGAAGTGTGGCTGTTCTCAGTCCCATCTAGGCAGCCCATCTGGGCTAAGCCTCTCATAATGCAGCTCATCTTGTCTGCCAGTGTCTCTTAGAAGTCCTTACTGTTTATATATGCTTGGGAAGAGAGGGGCCTCATGAATCTGTTCAGTTTCAGGAACCATCTAAAGCAAGTGAGTTGTTTAGTTCCTGAGTTTCAGCAAACTTCCCTGCAAGGTGGATTGTTCTACTCCCATTTAGAACATCAGGTATCTTAAGGAGCCTCCCTCTAAGATGGAATGTTTTATCTCAGAGGAGAGTTAGTACAAGGTGGTGAATGAGCTAATACTTGGGAGAGTGTTAGGTGCTGCTAAGAGGGAGGCAGTTAACAGTGGCCTGCAAGGTTACCCAGACTGCAAAAGTTCATGCCCCACACCCCTGATGACTGATGTTCCCCCTGGAATAGCTATATTTTGGAGTTTTTCTAGGCCACCGCCATTGCCCAGATGGTTTCTGATTTATTAGGCAGAGTTTAGAGCAGAAGGGAAAGAAATGCGCATGGCAAAGAAGTAAAAGCTTGGCAAAATCAAAACATGAATGAAGCTGACTGATGCTTCAGGCTTGCTTACTGTAGGGGGACATGTCTTTGTAGCTTCTCCAGAAGTGGTGCCCCCTTTTTCCTGGGGCCTCTAAGTTCTAGTTAAAAGCCATTTGTGGGGAAGCTCAAATAAGAAGGAAACTGTGGAGAGAAAAACAGTCAAGAAATGGAGGAGGAAGAGAGTCTGATGGTGGGAATCCAAGCTCTGGGCACATCTGCCCCTTCATACCTTTCATATTCTGTTGTATGGACAAAAGCAGCCTGTTGCTATCTTTTTGTCAGTGAAAGATGAAGCAATGAAAGACGTGAGCTAAAATGCCAGCATGGACAGTGTGCACAGGACTGTGCAGAACAGCAGGACAGGGAGCTGATGGAATTAGGCTGTTGAGGCATGAAGAGGCTGTCTTTGCTGGCCTCCAAGGATGGAGGAAAAGATAAGATGGGGACAGAGGGGAGAAGAAAAGGCCTGAGAACCAGGTGTGAGAAGAAAATTCTCTCCTTTTACTGAAATGAAAATTTAATGAGATGTGAACACTGGAAGAGTAGCTTTAAAAATGATAAATTATTTCTGTGTATTTGTTTATTTGTGCGCTTATGCATGGAGGTCAGATGGCAACTTGTGGGAGTTCATTCTCTTTGTCCACCATGTGAATCCTGAGGGTTTAGCTCATGTCAGATTGGCAGTCAAGTGCTGTCTTGCTAGCCCAGGAAGGACAGCTTAAATCAATCTGTAAGCACAGTGAAGTCCTGAAAAAGAAGAAGTTATCACAAATCTTCCTGTCGTTAAACAATTCCCTTTCTTAGAGAATGTTTCCTCTGTGTATCCTTGGCTGTCCTGGTCTCACTTTTGTAGATCAAGTGGGCCTTGAACTCACAGTGATCCACTTGCCTCTGCCTATCAGAGGGCTAGGACTACAGGAATGTGAAACTACACCCAGCTAAGCAAAATATTTTTGCTTTATTTATTTAACTACATTTTTAAACTGTATTGGGGATTGCATCCAGAACTTGACACATTAGTCAAACACTCTTTCACTGATCCACATTCTCTGCGTTAGAATCATATTTGAAAATAGAAATGCAATGTAAAAGGAGAAAGACAGCAGTTATTAATTATTCTAAATGGCACTTTGTATGATAACAAAAGGGAAACAACAACAACAAAACAAGCTTTGGTGCTTCTGGCTAAAGGGGACACTTCTGGTTTTAGTCAACTCAGTCATCACAGACAGTCAATATAGGATCTGGCTGTTAGCATTTGCAAGGAGAATTTGACCTTTACATTTTAAAGGAAATGAGAAACAGAGATTACATAATTAAAAAATCTGTTTCTGTCTTTTAAAAGCAATTCAATTTAGGTGAGGAGCCAACCATCTCCCTTTGCCTCTAATTGTTTTACCTTGGCTCCTGGAGCCCTGTTTCTCCTGTGAAAAACTCATTAGTGTTGGGCCAATGTTCCCACAGGGTGCACCATGTTAATGGTGAAACAATAAGGGAAGCATTATGATCCAAGAAATGCTAATATTGAGTACAAAATAGAGTAATGAACAAGACTGTGTTCCTCCTCCATGCCTGTTACCAGAAAACTCTCAACCGTGGTACTTTTTCTCTCTGACCTTCTTGATTCACCACCACACAGAAGGAAAGGATGAAAATAATCACCATGCAGCGGCTAGGGCTGTGAACCTGTCTCCTTCCATAAGACCCATGTTACCTTTAGCATTTTCAGAAAGCCAAAGTAGAAAGGCTATATAAAAATAGACACGTGGATATTTAAATAACGCCAGTGAAAATCAAAGAAACAATCAAGGAATTAATCACAATTTCAAGCACAGAGAATTTTGGGATATATGACAAAAAATAAATATTTGTGGGAAGTACAAAAAGACTTATTAAAAATTTAGTTTTAGGCTAAGAAATACATTTACAAATTTCAATTATCAAAACTAAAGGGTATTTTTGAGGTTGTTATATAGATTTGCTTTCCTGATTTAGGACTGACAAGTGGAATTGTGTCATAGCAAAGGCTTCCATGCAGTAAAATGAATAACTGTCAGCATGAAGAGACAGTCTGAAGAATGGGCAAGAATCCTTGTCAGTTATTCATCAGACATGAGATTAATAGACACAAGAAATTAGATGCCAAAAAAGCAAATAATCCAGTTAACAAATGGGCAATTGAACTTTTCAAATGTCTCTGAAATACATGGAAAAAAAAAGTTCTACATCTTTGTCAAATCAAAATGACTTTGAGATTACGTAACACTTTAGTTAGAAGATCATCAAGGAAACAAACACCAACAAATGTGGACAAGATACTAGAAATATAAATCTTTTTACACTGTTTGTGGAATTGTGAGCTGGTGAAGCCAGGTGGAAATCAGCATGGAGGTTTCTTAAACTAAACACTGACCTGCTATATGATCCAGCTCTACCACTTCTGAGCCTTCTCCCAAAGGAATCTTATGATATATATTGCCAAGGTGCCTGTGTATCCATGGTAACTGCAGCACTGCTCAAAGCAACCAGTTATGGAATGACCTTGGATGCCTGTTAGCAGATGGTTAAAGAAAATGTTTATACAAAATAGAGTTTTATTCAGGTGGTAACAACAGAATTATGTTATTTGCAGAAAAGTATGTGGAGCTGCAGATCATCGTCTTAAAAGAGACTAGTCAGATCCAGAAAGAACTCATGCTTTCTTTCATATGCAGAATCTAGATTTTAAAAAAATGTGTGAGGCTGGACAGATGGCTCAGGACTTATGAGCACTTGCTGGTCTTGTAAAGAACCTGGGTTCACTTCTCAGCACCCACAGGATAGTTCACAAGCACCTGTAATTCCAGTTTCGGGAGATCAGATGCCTTTCTTCTGATCTCCAGCACCAGACATGCACACGGTGCACATACATACATGCAGGCAAAACCCTCATACAAATAAAATATTTAAGGCAAAAAATATTAAACACGTGGAAGCAGAAGGGGCTTGTTAAGGGTGTAGAGGAAAACAAAGGAGTACAGAATGGTTTTGTACTCTCTATATTTTCAGTTTTCCCAAGTTAATAATGCATTTTAGAAATAAAAGGTCTGATGCTTTGCTATCCCATTATCATTAATGTGGGAATCAGCTATGTGTGAGCTGTGTATGGGTATAAACGTGTGTAGGTGTGCACACCCATGCACACACGCAGGGAGCAGAAAAGGACCCCAGGAGTCCTGTTCTATCACACTCTACCTTTTCCACTTGAGACAGGCGCGTTCCCTGACCCTGGAGCCAGGCTGCCAGCCAGAAAGCTCCAGTGCTTTATCCTCCTGTCTTTGGCCCCACAACTCTGAGGTTACAGGCACATGTAACCACCTGTGGGTTTCCATGTGAGTTCTAGGGTTGAACCCAGGTCCTCATGCTCGCACTACAAGTGCTCTTACCCAGGGAACATAACCCCCAAGCCTGAGCCTAATGGTTTTTCAGAGCTAGATGTAGAGTCCAAGGAGTGTTGTATTGCCTTCATCACGGGGTCTTGGGATAATATTATATAACACATAATATTGGCATCATAGAATAACTGCCAGAGGAACACAAAATTATTAGTAAGCACCTGATAAAAAGCATCAGTCACAGCTACTCAGTTTTTCTGACCATTTTTTAACACTTTGCACTAGTAAAGTTTTATTCATTGTAGAAAAAAATTAAGAAATATTAAAAGCAAACAAAGAAACGGGCCCATAATTTTTAGCTCACAAAATACTCAGCTCTTGATGCTTAATGATGACTTTTTTTCTTTGTTGTTTCTGTTTCTTTGTAGTTTTTTTCTCTTTCTCTGTCTATGTACATACACATATTTCTATGCTTACCACGTTTATGGTATAAAAATGAGATTACATTTTACCTAAAGTTCTGAAACCTGCTTTTCTTAATAAATTTTCACATCGATAACTACATTTTTGAGGGGAGAGGGAGAAAAGCTTATTTACTACCACAAGAATCTATAAATTAGTCCAACCAATATGGGT
Source organism: Pachyuromys duprasi (assembly GCA_028658305.1). Lineage (NCBI taxonomy): Eukaryota > Metazoa > Chordata > Mammalia > Rodentia > Muridae > Pachyuromys > Pachyuromys duprasi. Next base: position 51,741,846 of record CM053765.1, on the reverse strand, counting down.
GTCAGTATGGAGGTTCACCAAAAATTAAAAACATATTGTTTTTATTCACACTTAAAAAATCAAACAGTTTGCTTTTTATATATGGTAAAAGATCTCATTTTTAAGTAACATTTATTTTTTTTTGCCACTAAATTTCTAAATTCGTCTGTCAAGTCAATGAATCCTGTTGATCCCACAGAACCATCTACAGAATGCTGAAGAAACCTATTGCACCTTCACCTTCACAGAGCCACGTTATGTAGTTCACATTCCTTATAATGAAGGATATAAGAAACAAAGCCATTTTTTTAAAAGTCAAAATTATGATGTTCAGCAGAGAAGTGTGGCGTCATTCTACGGAGAGTCTGTTTATGGCTAATGCTTCTTTCCTTGCAAGTAATTAATAGAAGTAGAGATTGATTTCTTTTTTTTTTTCTTTTCTTTCTTCTATGGGACAGTTTCTCCAACCAAGGACTATGTATGGATATGTCCTAGAACCCCCGCTCAGAAGTGGCCCATAGTAGCTCGGTGTCCAACTGAAGACCCTAATAAGGGGAACAGGGACTGTTTCAGACATGAACTCGATGGCTGGCTCTTTGACTCTCCCCCATACACGCCAGGGAGTAACAGCCTGGCTAGATCCCAGGGGAGGACATTGTAGCCAGCCCTGAGGAGACAAGATGAACTGGGGTCTGATGGAAGGGAGGAGGTCCTCCCCTGTAGGTGGACTTGGAGTGGGCGGGGAGGAGATGAGGGAGGGATGGGGAGAGTAGGAGGGGAAAAGGGAGGGGGCTATGCCTGGGATGCAAAGTACCTAACCTCTGATTGATATAAAAATAAAATAAAAAATTTTTAAAAAGAAAAATACATTTTTATACCATGAAGGACTCTCTTCCCCTCCCTCCTCTTACCCTCCTCCTTTCTGTCCTCTTTTCACTGCCCTCCTAACCTCAACCACTCTCCTTACTTCACCAGACCCATAGTTTTTTCTTCTTAGATAACAGATGAAGGGCGTGGGCCAGATGCAAGGAAGCTTTAAGCCATCTGTAAAGAGGAACAAAGGTTTCTGGCCATTTGTACCCAGAGAGGGTTTGAGGGCAGAGTGGAGCCCTGGCTTTACACATGCCTCAATCTCATGTACGCCCTTCTTCCATGATGACTCATTCTTCTAGGATTTGACCTCTTATAGCTCTTTAATGAAAATTCACTGGTAAGAGAATGATGCAGTCAAACATTAAGTATTTTTTCTCAGAATCTCATATATTTCTTATACTACCACTGAGTTACATCATAGTGCTTTTAATATTTCCTACTTTCATTCAGTTACCCAGGCTGGCTACAACTCATTCTGTAGCCTTGAGCCTTGCAGGCCTTGAGCTTGTGACCCTCCTGCTTCAGCCTCTTGATTATTGAGAGCTCGAGGGTGTAGGAGAGCTATGAAGCCATTTTTTTAGGACATGGCATGACCATTGCACACCTGAAGCTGTGGAGTTTTGATTAAGTTTTTTTTTTTTTTTTTTTACTTTCACGCTCAATTTTATTTATTTATTTATTTATTTATTTATTTATTTATTTATTTATTTATTTATTTATTTATTTATTTATTTTTGAGGACAGGCAGGGTTTCTCTGCCCTGGCTGTCCTAGATTCGATTTGTAGACCAGGCTGGCCTCGAACTCACAGAGATCCACATGACTCTGCCTCTCTAGTGCTGGGATTAAAGGCGTGCACCACCACTCCTGGCTGATCAATTACGTTTTTATGCACCTATCTACAATGGGGAAAAATGGCCGTAGTTGAAACTAAAAAAATAATCAAATTTGTATCCTCAATCATTGTTCATGTATGCTCTGCTTCCATTCCATCACTGATTATCTTACTCTCCTTTCTAAGTGTTATTCCATACCTGCACCTAAAGCTCTTAACACATATTCGCGTTTATATAACAAGCTACAATCTTCATGAGGGAGAACTTTTTTTTTCTTTCTCAGTTTGGGTGAACTCCCTCAATATTTTATATTCTAACTTCATTATTTTTCCACAAATGTTATGGTTTTGGTTTTCTTTAGAGATGAATATATTCAATTTCATATATGTACAAATTTTCATTATTCATTCACTTACTGATGTTCATCTAGTTTGATTCCATTTCCTTGCTCTAGAGAATGGAACATCAATAAACTTGCATGTGCAAATATCTCTATGGTGGGGTATGGAGTTCTCTGAGTTTGTGCTCAGAAGTAGCATTGCTGGGTAATTTGAAAAAAATATTTTTTACTTTCTGGTGGATCTATAAAGCTAGACTGATTAATTTTCACTCCCACCAGCAGTGAATAGGGTTTCTGCTTCCATACATCCTTTCCAGGATTTGTTGTCCGATTTCTTTATGATAGTCATTCTGACTAAAGTAAAGTGGCATCTCAAAGTAGTTTTAATATGCAATTACCTAATGATTAGGGATGTTGAGCACCATTTAAAAAATAGTGTTGGCCATTTGTGTTTTTTCCTTCGAAAATCATCGGCTCAATTAATTAGCCAACATGCTGTTGGAAGTTTTATTACCTTTGCATCAAATTTCTGAGTGTTTAAAAATTTTTAATTCTGAATTATCTGAAATATAGTTGGCAAGTATTTTCTCCCATTCTGTGGGCTGTCTGTGTGTTCTCCTGATGTTTTGTCTTGCTGTGCAGAAACTTGAATTTCATGTAGTTCCATCTGTTGATCCTTGGGGCTGGTTGCTGTACTATTGAAGTTCTATTCAGAAAGCTATTGCTGACCACAATATTTGAAGTCTATGTTACATGCTTTTGTTTAGGAGTTTCAGCATATTTTGAATTAAGAGCTTTGATGTAGTTTGAATTCATTTTTGTACAACGTAAAAGAAATGAATCTAATTTTAATTTTCTTATTTATTTATTTATTTATTTATTTATTTATTTATTTATTTAAATTTATTTATTTTTATCTCAATCACAGGTTGGGTACTTTGAATCCCAGGCGTAGCCCCCTCCCCCATTCCCTCCTACCCTCCCACTCCCTCCCTCATCTCCTTCTTCCCTGCCCCCTCCAAGTCCACCAACAGGGGAGGACCTCCTTCCCTTCCATCCAACCCCAACTTATCATGTCTCCTCAGGGCTGGCTGCAAA
>CM053765.1:51703020-51738621 GCA_028658305.1 Pachyuromys duprasi | reverse complement strand
GAAAAGGCTATCTTTCTTCTCCTGCACTTTTGTCAAAAATTAGCCTTAGTTACGTTTCCATTGTTGTGATAAAACACCATGACAAATAGCAACGTGGGTAGGAAAGGGCTTATAGTTTCCCACCAAGTCTATTACTGCAGGAATTTAGAGCAGGAACTCATACAGGGCAGGAACTTGGAGGCAGAAGCTGAAGCAGAGGCTATAGTGCTGCTTACTGGCTTGCTTCCCAAGACTTGTTCAGCCTGCTTTTTTTCTTTTTTATTTAAATTCTTTTATTTATTACAATTAATCCATTTTGTATTCCAGCTGTAGCCCCCTCCCTCATCCTCTCCTAATCCTGCCCTTTCTCCCTCTTCTCCTCCCAGGCCCTTCCCCCACTTCACTGTTAGGGGAGGATCTCTTCCCATTCCATCTCACCCTAGCCTATCAGGTCTCATCAGCACTGTTTGCATTGTCTTCCTCTGTGGCCTGGTAAGGCTGCCCACCTCCTCTAAAGAGCCTGCCACCGAGTTCAAGACAGAGCTATTCCTTTTTCCCATTACCAGTAAACAAACTTGCACACTGAGCTGCCATGGGTTATATATGTGCAGGGTTTTTAGGTTATCTCCATGCATGGTCCTTGGTGGGAGTATCAGTCTCAGGAAAGATCCCTGGGCCCACATTTTTTGGTTGCTCTCTTCGTGGAGCTCCAGTCCTCTCCAGGTCTTTCTATCTCCCCCTTCTTTCATAAGCTTCCATGCACTCTGCCCAAAGTTTGTCTGTGAGTCTAGTCTCTGCTTTAATACCCTGTTGGGTAGAGACTTTCAGAGGCACTCTGTGGAAAGGAGGATCCTGGGTAAGATGCTCAATTCTCATTCAGAAAGGCAAACAGGATAGGCCTCAGAAGATGGAGAAAACACGAAAAAAGACAGGAGCATGTCGGCTTGCTTTCTTACAGAACCGCTAGCCCAGGTTTGGTACTGTCCACAGTGAACTGTCCTTCTTACCACATCAACCATCAATCAAGACAGTGCACCACAGGCTTGCTCAGAGGCTGATCTGGTGTGGATGTGTTCTCAGTTGAAGTTCTTTCTTACTAAACGATTCTTATTAAACTAGTCAGCTCAATGGCCATAGCTCTGTTGGTTTCTTTCCTGGTCCTCTCTTCTGCTCCATCTGTCTAGTTGCCTGTTACATGCTGGTACCAGATTGGTTTTGTCACTATAGTCCCATAATTTAACTTAAATTTGGGTATTGTGATACGCCCAGCCATGATATTACTCTCTAGCACTGCTTTGGTTCTTCATGGTCTTCCCTGGTTCCAGGACTAGAATAGGATGTTGTAAATTAAACAAAATAAGGGTCATTTACATGAGTCTGATGGAAAACAACACTACTTTTGAATAGGGTGAGAGCAGCTGTAATTATACTATATGTTAATTTGCATTTCATCTTCCAGGCAGTTCATACAGGATAGGAAAAAAAAACAATTAGAATTTCATAATGTGGTAATTACATATTTCAGGAGAATCACCCATATGTGGCAGTCAATGTAATTCACGGCATGATGCTGCTAAACCCACTGGCACAGTCTCTGCTTCAGTTTCTGCAAGTTTTGCATGTTCTCATGCAAGGTGTACACAAGATTTTAGAGATAGGGTCCTCCCAGATTGAAGGACTAATCCAGCCTCTTTATTAAAAATCAGATTACTGAACTGAATGAGCTGTGCCCAGTGAGGCTTGATTTTCCTTTACGAGAGACTGACTCCAAAGTTTTGGGGTACAGTGATTTTGTATATTAGTAAGCAACTCAGGGACTCATTAAGACCAAAGGATTTGGAATGGGGTGCTCAGTTGGAAAGGCTAGACAGCCAAACTGATCTGAATGCAGGGAGTGATCTGCACTTTTGGGCTGGGTAAGCTTGGGCATGCCTTTTCTTTCCCTTCCCCACCCCTATCTCCCTGAACATAGTGCTAGGAAAGAACTGGATCTCATGCATTCTAGAGAAGCACTGTATCATTGAACCACATCCAAGGGACATATTTCTTAACCTCCCTGCACTTCAGTCTCCTCATTTGGAACATGGCTAACACTTCAACCTACTTTCATGCCTGCTCCCTTTACTTGTTCTGAACTGACCTCTCAGTTGCTGATCCTCAGGGAATTCTTTTAGTGAAGTGAGAAGGAACTTAGGAGTGACCTCAATTCCCTCTCAGTCTCCCACATTGCTTCTTCTCATTAATTATGACAGTGTTACTCTTGTACCCCTTGCCACTCCTACTTAGTCATTTCTTTATAGTTCCTCACAATATCCTAGAAATTTTCTTCTGACTCAACAGAGAAGTTTATGCAGAAATCCCCAAATGACTTCATTTTATACATGGGACCCAGACTTGGATTTCTAGTACTTTCTCATATTGGCCCCAGTCCACAAGTGCACTCTCATCTGTGTCACTTCCCAGAGCCTTTCCCTCAGAGAATCTATGTTCATTGTTTCAGAAGGCTGCGTTTACTTTATGAAAATGACTCACCAAATCCCTTAACATCCTCTCTCCCCTCAAACTCACCTGGAAAGGCTCCCCCTGAGCACAATGTGGCCTAATGGAGATTTACAGAACAAAGCTGACCTTGAGGACCCGCTGGGCCAATGAGTTGACCCTTTGCTTCAGCTGTCTGCATGACCAATAGCAGCCCTTGCTGAATGCACTTCATGGACTGAGTACTGCGGCTGCATTGCTGAAGCCCCTTCATATTTTCCATGCTGGCTAAACAGATGCTTATGTGTAGTTTGTGGTCCCATCACACTGCAGACACCCTTGAAGTGGATTTTTATTCTTCATATTATTTTTTTTAATTTGAAGCAAACACAGTGACTTCATTATGACTCATTTAAAAAAAGTCAGTAAAAAAACAACAACAAACAAACAAAAACCTAAGTCCTGACTGAGGTAAAGTTTCTTACTTTTGAAGTGTCATTTGTTTTTGTCACTCTCTATTGTAATTAACAGTAAAAGCCTTAGAACAAAACCCTGCAAACCGTCTCTGGGGACCAGTGATGAAGTCCTAACAGGAAGTGGGGTCGTCAGTGTTCTCTGTGTGTTCGCTGCTTCCATATGCTTGTGATAAGTAGCGGTTTTCCTCAACTCTTGTCCTTCTCTCAGCCATAAATTCCAGGAGAGAAGGCAGCATACATATTTTGCTCTTTATGGGATTCTATAGCCCAGTGCACAGGTTGTGAATGGCCAAGGAGAGTCCCCTTCTTTGCTTCCTTCCTTTCTCCTTTAAGTTTTTCTTTTATGAAATATGGTGGGATCAACTAAACTCAGCACATATCTTTCCTCACACTGGGAATAAGGTAGAATTTGTTATTTTGTCCACAATCTCAGTCTCACCTAATCTCTCTCTAACTTTTCCTCTCTTTTCTTCTCCTTGAGACAGGGTCTCATATCCCTTAAGTTGGCTCTGAACTTGCTTTCTTTTCTTTCTTTTTGTCTTTTCTTCTTTTGAGGTAAATAAAATCTCATAATTTTACTTTATTTTCTTCATAACAAAATCACCTTAGAACCAGCTTACTTGGCCCTTTCTCTTCTTATCACCACCCAGTTCAACATGCTTGCATCTCTTAGCAGCCAGCATTCAAGATGTTAGACCTGCAGTTGGGCTCAACACATTCAAGTCTCAGCACAATCATCTTTGTAGGGCTAGCTTTTTTGTGGCAAATAGGCTTATTCTGCCCACCCTAGATACTCTGTTTCCTATCAAAATGCTGTTTCTCCTGGGCATACAAAAAACACTTGTTCTTCTTGTACTGCATCACTTTGTGAGACTGGTGCATGCCACATTTCTTACAGAATGTCTGGTGGGTCTTAGGAAGGTTTCACCATGTTCTCGGGAGCGATATTGGCACACAAAGCAGCCGTGAACTTTCAATGTAGGAAGGATGACTTTTTACTTCTGGTCTTCCCGGTCATCTCCAAAGTGTTGTGGCTATGAGCATGCACCACTAGTGGGCACTTTAATACCACACATTGCACTTAGTCATTTTGTGAGCTAATACAAGAGTCATTTCAAATGCGGGTGGTGGTGATGAAGTTAGTTTGCTTAAAGTTAAGACATTCTATTTAAGTAATAATATTGATAATGATGATAATGATGCAGTAATAGCAAACAAGCATATTTACATGTAGTAATGTCATGAGGGAGGTTTACATTTTCTGAATTAAAACTCTCAAGGATATGCCACATTTTAAAAATTATAATAGAAGCCTCTTTCTACTTCCTGACTGATGATATGGTGTGCACAGCTACCTCAAGCTGCTGTCCTGACTTCCCCAACACAAAGGACTGTACCCTGGAACTCTCTTGTATCTTCTCTTCAGACATGGTCTCCAAGTGGGGAAGCCAGACCCAGAAGGCAATTTACATCATGTTTATTTACCTATTGATGCCTCTCAGAGGGACTGCAAACAGTTGCAGAGAGCACCACTGCTATTTCATAAGTATCCACTGGAGGGCGCCAGACACCATTCTGAATCCTTAGTGCAGCCCAAGACCCATATTCTACAGATTCCAGCAAGTACACTGATGGGCTAAAATCACTTCTGGGTTATCACCTCAGTTTGATACAGCAGCACAAAGCCGGTTTCCAGCATTCCAGAAACATTATCACCGAGATCGTGCAAGAGCCTTTACTGACCTTTGAGAGTCCACAGTCCTCTGGGTCAGAGACTCTGGTGATATCCTTAAACAGAGAGGGCTCCTGTCATTCAGGAAAGGACACTCAGAAGGCTTGCAGTTCCTGCTTGGTCCCCAGTTCTGTGGGGGGGGACTGTCAGCGTATTCACTTCAAAGCTCACCTCATGTGTTCATAGCCCGTGATATCCCGGGGGAAAGGGTCTATCTGTGAGAGAAGATCATGTTTCCCCAAACCAGAGAGAAAACAGTTTTCCAGGCTTCATCTTTGTCCCTGAAACTCCCAACAGCCCAGAGCCAGCGCCTGTTGTGGTTAAGGACACCCTGGAGGAGAAGTAGGGTGAAGGTAACAAGGAGTCAAAGAAGGCACCTGTTTGCCTACCTTAAAGAGAGGGAAGCTGGCAGGAGTCAGTCCCTTGTGAAAATATGACTGAGTTTCACAGACATCAACTTCATCTCAAAAAACTGCAAATTGTCATTGTGTTTTAAAAGTCACTTTTCTGGCTCAGACACATATATTTAAAGAATAAATTAAACTAACAGAAATAGGAAAAAGAGTTACCTAGACACCAGAAGTTGTAAGAGAATTCACTCTAGATTTGCTGTTTAAGAACCTTGTATCACAAACAGTTGAATTTAGTGTTATGAACTACTAGTATTTTTCCTGTGTTAACTATTTACACCTCTAAAGCATCCTGTGCTTATGTTTTTAAAGAAATTGTTGCCTCCTTCAATATATGATTTTAGTAATTATGTGTCACAATTACTGTAAATGCAATTGTTCCAGTCAACCTAAATATGGTGCTTAGTCATGTTTTCATTTTGTGTCAAGGTGTATTATTTCAGGAAACACTTCAAGAATTAGGATACGTAAAAAAACATATTTTTGTTTAGTTGCAAAAACATTAAAAGGCCAGAACATAAATCTCAGTGAAGAAAATGTATTAACTTGGGCATTTTAGTCAGAAGATATGAGACTTTAAAGAGAATTTTCAAAATGAAATGAAGTCTAATTTATCTTAAAGGTTATAGCAATACCACTGTTCTTTTAAAAACATGTGTGTGTGTGTGTGTGTGTGTGTGTGTGTGTGTGTGTGTGTGTGTTGCCTGTGCACTACGTGAGTGCCTGGTATCTACAGAGGTCAGAAGAGGGTATCAGATCTCCTGGAACAGGAGTTAAAGAAAGTTGTGAGCCACCATGTGGGATCTCTGCAAGAGCAGTAACTGCTCTTGATCAGGAAGCCTTCAGTCCAGCCCGATATGACTGTTCTCAACTGCCATTTACACTATGTTTATCTGAAGTTTATACTAAATCCCAATAACGAATGTATGTAAAAATTATTTTTCCATGAGAAAATATGGCACACTGACAATCATTTACCCAGTCATTGCACAATAGTGACTAGTAAGTTGTCATTTTTTCCTTGAATATAAACAAGGGCTTAATGTTTAAATATTAGTAATTTGGGCTGAATTATAAACTACCATTTGAGTAATGAATGGTTAGGATTAACAGAGGTGAGACTCAGCTGGCTGTGCACAGAGAGACTGGAGACAATGGCGGTTCTGACTGACACAAGGACAGAAGCCTTCCTCTGCTAGAACTCTCATTCTCTCCTTGTTTAGCTCTTCCCTGCATTTCTATATTTTCTGACATCTTACAGGACTCAGATATCCTTCCACGGAGCACGTTACACAGAGAGAAAGGTTTCGAATCACTCTCAGGACACTCACAAAACAGATGCTGGTCTATGTCTCATTAATATATGCACATAGGATGAGGTTGTCTGGAGGCTGGCAGAAGCAGCGTTGCCTACTTGCTTTGTCAAGGCTAAGGGTAATGGTGTCCAGTAAAGTCCAGGATTATGGCAGGAAGACAATCTAGTAGAGTCAGGGAGGTGCTGGAGACACACCAGGAGAAACTCTCTGCTTCCCTTCTCCTACTCTTTAGTGCATGGTCCTCCACGGCTGTGTTGCATAGCATCTCTCACCTAGTGAGGATAGTCTAAATGATTTTCTAAATTCTCTTCCTTCCCCTTTTCCTGGGGCCAAACAAATCAAATGCTTATGGGGAACCTGTTATGAGCTAAAAGTTCTTCCATATACTGGGGACACATCAAAGAATAAAACAAGGAGCTCTGCTCTCATGGACCATGCAGTCTATCATTTATTACCCCTTCACGTATGTGCTGCTCATCATCTTGGGAAAGGCACTGCACCCATCTGCACCTGAAACCAGCTGCCCAGTGTGTGATGTCAGGATCAGAGTGGACCCTGAGCCTGACATACTGCAGATTCTGAACAGGGCTCCTGCTCCAATCGATCATCCTGGCAGCAGAAAGGGCTAGAAATGCACTTTTAGTAATCAAGTAAGTGGGGAGAAGGAGGGGAGCTGAGCTGCACTGGCTGGTGGGCTACACAGACCGCTCTTGCTGCTGAGGCCGCCTGATTGAGTTAGCCTTGTTGGCTGGGTCCTTGACCTCCTCTGCATCTGCCAGTGTCCTTTCCTTTGTCTTTGGCCCCTTTTACTGTCTCAACAAGTATGTTGGAAAGGGCCTCACCTTGCAGCTTTGCCAAGATGTACTCAAAACTCTTCATTGTCTTGGTCACATTGCTTTTGAATTGGGTAGACCAAATTCTTAGAAAGCTCTGGTGATGCCCAATAAGCTGAAGGAGACTAAGGCTTCCTGTGGGTTTCACTCAGTAGCTGTTGTCAAAGTTCACACAGTGAACACATCATTCCTCCACACTGTCAGCTGGGTGTGTTTGATGTTTCCTGTGAATGTGGTTATGTGATTCTGTAGCTGACAATAGAGTCTTTGAGGATGTATACCAAGTGAGCAGTATGGACAGGAAACAGTTACTCTGCCCAGAGTACCATCCAGTTGGGCTTGGTCAGGAGTCTCAGAGACAGAAGATTTCACTCAGGGGTCACTTCCCAGTGCACTGTGTGTTCAGTTAAGCTATGTTTGCTATACGGATTCAGTTGTCATTGCCACATGGAAGTGAACACTGGGTCCCAGAAACTTAGAGCACATTCTGGCCCTGGAAATACTCCACCATTACGGTGGGCAGCTGGGCAGGCTGAGCACCTGCACAGTACCAGGGTACAGAGCCAGGGGTGGACAAGGCTTGGAGAATACCTGCCAGGCTCTCAGTGCAGCCTCTCCTGGGCGGGGCACAAGTTGCTATCATGGCTATAGGAACTATAAGACCTTTTAAGTTTTCTTCATCAAATATTACTTATTCTATACTATAGGTAGTTATTTAATAATAACTAGAAGAAAGCAGAAATTGTCAGTATAATAATTACTCTCCTGTGGTAAAATATCATGACTGACCAAGGCAACTTACAAAACCATTTAATTTGGCTTACAGTTCCAGAGGTTAAGACTCCACCATGGTGGGTAGGGATGGCAGCAGGTGGCAAGAAGTTGAGAGGTCACATCCTCAACCACAAACCAAAAAAGCAGCAGAGACGGAGAGAACTGAATGTGAGGAGAAGTTATAAATTCTTTAAAGTACTTATTCATTATTTATTAATTTCTTATCTATTTATCTGGTTACTTACTTATTATGTATGCCATATTCAACAGAAGAGAGCACCACATATCACTACAGATGGTTGGGAGCCACCATGTGGTTGCTGGGAATTGAACTCAGGACCTCTGGAAGAACAGCCAGTACTCTTGAGCCATCACTCCAGGCCCCGAGAAATTATAAACTCTTAAAGCCCTCTCCCAGTGATGTATTTTGTTTAGCAAGGCTGTTCCACCTCCCCAATCATCACCACTAACTGGGGACCAAGTGTACAAATGTCTGAGCCTCCGGGGGACATTTCTTATTTAAACCATCACACGCAGAATGAAAATGGAGTTGCTATGCCAACCCTAATTTAAGAAGGTTAATGAAGCCAGGAGGTTATGAAGGGAGGGTTCCTATGCATAGCAACTTATTTGAAAAACCTGCCAGAGCCAAACAAGCTCACACAGAGGCTACCACATCCTCACACATAAAGCACCCCTATCAAACATAGACTCAGCAGCCTCAAACTCAGACTGAAGGTACTCTTAGTATAAATTACCTTGGTAAACATTAGTTTCAAAATCAAAATACATGAGGTAACCCTATCTCTTGTTATCTTGTCTTTAAAATTCATCCTTGTCTCAACCTGTTTTGACACATCCACAATTTACTATGGATCATGTATTCACATTGTAATTTTTTGTTGTTCACATATGAACATAACTGTGTGTGTGTTTGTGTGTGTGCTTGTGCACATGTCTGTGGAGGCAAGAAAAAGACCATAGATACTGGCCAACTATTTTTTTTTTGACACAGGGTCTGGAATTTGACAAGTAGACTAGGCTGTCTGCACAGCAGGCTCCAAGGACCCCTTGTCTCCATCTTTCTAGTGCTGGGACTACAGATGTTCATCATCTTGCCTGGGTATAGAACTCGGGTCCTCATGCTTGTAAGGCAAACACTTTGTCAAACAAGCCATCTCATCTCTCCAGCTCCAGTGTCATTCTTTACAGAGCCTTCCCTGCTTGTTTCTAATTTAGAAGAGGATTAATGTTTTGTTTAAAATGACCAGGACCTGGCCTTTTGTTTCTGGCACATTGTGTTTGTTATTTTATATTGTAGAAGTCACTGGCCTATTACTAAAATGAATAGCAGTAATCTTGGAACTGGAGGAAAGTTTCATAGTAAAGAGTCTAATATAAAATCCAAAAACTTAAACACAGAAAAGAGGTAATCCTTAGGATCTGAGTGAGGCCTAAAAAGTTGTCAAGATAAAATGTGCATTGTTTTCTTTATGTAGGCCTTGCTGAAGGGACATCAAACATTTTTATTTTAAGATGCCAAATATCTTTTTTTTTATTTGAGATAGGATGTCACTTTGTAGTTGAGGCTGGTGTCAGTCTAATGGAAAGCCTCCTTGTTCATCCTCCTGAGTGCTGGGATTATATGCATGAGCCATTATATCTGGCTTGGTTTCATTTCATAAATTCTCTTTCAAGTATACAATTGTTGCTTCAAATAATTTTTCTAGGTTATATTAATACACGGTCCTTGGTTGGAAATACAGTCTCATAAAAGACCCCTGTGCCCAGATAAATTTGGTCCTCATGGAGCTCCTGTCCTCTCCAGGTCATACTAACTCCTCCTTCTTTCATATGATTCCATGCACTCTCCTGAAGATTTGGTTAGGAGTCTCAGCATTTGCTTTGATGCACTGCTAGGTAGAGTCTTTCAGAACCTCTATGGCAGGTTCCTGTCCTATTACTTGTTTTCTCCTTCTTCCAATGTCCATCCCATTTGTCTTTTAAGTGAGGATTGATCATCTTACTCTTGGTCCTATTTCTTGTTTATCTTCCTTAGGTGTATAGATTTTAGTATGTTTATCTTACCTTATAGGTCTAGTACCCATTTATAAGTGAGTATATACCTCATTCAGGATGATCTTTTCTAGATTCCATGATTTGCCTGCAAATTTAATGAATTCCTTGTATCTCCAACCAAGGATCATGCATGTATATAAGCTGGAACCCCTGCTTGGATCTAGCCCATAGCAGCTCAGTATCCAAGTGGGACCACCTAGTAAGGGGAACAGAGACTATTTCTGACCTGAACTCAATGGCTGGCTCTTTGACCTCCTTCCTCCCCTGAGGGAGGAACAGCCTTGCTTGGCCATAGAGGAGGACATTGCAGCCAGTGCTGAAGGAACCTTATAAACTAGGATCAGATGGAAGGGGAGGAGGACCACCCCTATCAGTGGACTTGGAAAGGAACATGGAGTCGATGAGGGAAGGAGAGTGGGATTGGGAAGGGGATGAGGGAGCAGGCTACAGCTGGGATACAAAGTTAATAAACTGTAACTAATATTAAAGAAATTTAAAAATATAAAGTTTTCTTTCAAATATATATATTTTTAAATTTAAAGCAATATTTTTTATTTGAAAATAGACTTTTTCCATACAATGTATTATGATTACAGTTGCCACTCTCTCGGTTCCTCTCAGATCTTGGAGAGATAGCTCCGTGATTAAAAGCACCAGCTGAAAATTTCATGATTTCCTTGATTTTTATTGCTGAGTAATATTCAATTGTGTAGATGAACCACAATTTCTGTATCCATTCCTCAGGTAAGGGGCACTGGGTCGTTTCCAGCTTTTGGCTGTTACAAATAAAGCTGCTACAAACATGTTTGAGCAAATGTCCTGGTTGTATACTTCAGTGCTGTTTGGATATGTGCCTAGGAGTAGTACAGCTGTATCTTGAGAAAGTGCTATTCCTAATTGCCTGAAAAAACACCAGACTGATTTCCAGAGTGGTTGAACAAGTTTAGATTCCCACCAGCAGTGGGCAATGGTTCTCCTTTCTCCACAACACCTCCAACATGAAATATGCAGGCAAATGATGGGAACTGGAAAAGATCATCCTGAGTGAGGTGTCCCTGAAGCAGAAAGACACACCGGGTACATACTCACTCCTAAGTGTATATTAGACATATATCATAGGATAAACCTACTAAAATCTGTACACCTAAAGAAACTTATCAAGAAGGAAGACTCTGGCTAAAATGCTCAATCCCCATTCAGAAAGGCAAATAGGGTGGACATCAGAAGAAGGAGAAAACAGGCAACAAGTCAAGATTCTGCTACAGAGGGCTCTGAAAGGCTCCACCCTGCAGGAAATCAAAGCAGATACTGAGACTTATGGCCAATCATTTGGCAGAGTGCTGGGAATCATATGAAAGAAGTAGGAAATAGGAAGAGCTGGAGAGGACAGGAGCTCCACAAGGAGAAAAACAGAAGCAAAAATTCTGGGCACAGGAGTTTGTTCTTAGACTGATACTCCAACCAAAGGCCATGCATGGAGATAACCTAGAACCCCTGCACAGATGTAGCCCATGGCAGTTCAGTGTCCAAGTGGGTTCCATAGCAATGGGAACAGGGACTGTCTCTGTCATGAACTGATTGGCCTGCTCTTTGAACACCTCAGGACAAGCTTTACCAGGCCAAAGAGGAAGACAATGCAACCACTCCTGATGATATCTAATAGACTAGGATCAGAAGGAAGGAAAGGAAGACCTACCTTATCAGTGGACTTGGGGAGGGGCATGTGTGGAGAAGGGGGAGGGAGGGAGTAACTGGGCAAGAAGGAGGGATGGAGCTACAGGGGGAATACAAAGTGAAAAAAGTGTGAACAATGTGTAATTAATAAAAATTTACAAAAATAAATGAATAAACAAACAAACAAATAAATAAATAAATAAATAAATAAATAAGCACTAGCTGTTCTTCCAGAGGACTTATGTTAACCCCAGCAACCACATGAGCTCACAATCACCTGTAACTACAGTCTCAGGATCCATTGTCCTCTTCTGGCTTCTGAGGTTACTGCACGTACAAAGTGCACAGTCATACACACAGGTAAAGCATTCATCCACATAAAAAAAAGATAAACACTTAAAACATTGACATTTATTTATAAGAGAAAGTAAAAATAAACCCTAATGTTTTTATTTTTATTTTTCATTAGATAGCCTGCTGTAAAACTACCTATGTTTTAGAAGCCTGTTCTTGGGGAGAAGGCTCTTCACTAAATTATGAAGGCTGTGAAGTGGAACTCACCTCCTTTGCCTCTGAAATAAAGCTTTTGATACTTAGAGGAGACTACAAGAGTCATTTAGTTTAAAACACTGTGAAGCTATGGGTGAAGCTCCAGGATGTCCCCATTGTCTTAGACTACGGCTTTGAGTCACTTCCTTTACCTCCTAGACTTCTCATTTCTCCCCACCTGGTTATTTCATTAAAGCTAAGCTGATCTCCAACTGAAGGTCACTGGGTTCTTGAGGGTTATTAATTCAATTTCTCTTTGGGTGATCTGAGTGGGTTCAGTTGTTTGTTTGACAAGACAAAGGGTTATGTTGTTTTATTTGATTTTATTTATTTTTGTGGTGCTGGGAATCAAACCCTAAACCTCATGTATGTTACCCAAATACTCCACCACTGAGCTAACCTAGTCCTTGTGCATCATTTTAAAAGACATTTTTCCTTCATTTATTAAGCTAATTTCATTAGTTATCATTCTATATAACACACTCCAGGAATACCTTTTCCTGGATGTAACCCACTGTATTTTGCTGACACTTGTAGCAAAAGAAATTATTTATTTATTTTATTAATTCCAGTTTATTCACTTTGTTTCCCAACTGTAGCCTGCTCCCTCAGCCCCTTCCAATCCCACTCTCCCTCATCCCTTCCCATGTCCCTCCCCAAGTCCACTGATAAGGGAGTTCCTCCTCCCTTCCCTCTGACTCTAGTTTATCAGGTCTCATCAGGACTAGCTGCATTGTCTTCCTCTGTAGCCTGGTAACATCAGGGGGGACGTGATCAAAGAGTCAGCCACCTGAGTTCATGCCAGAGACAGTCCCTGTTCCCATTATTAGGGAACCCACTTGGACACTGAGCTGACACGGGGTACATCTGTGCAGGGGTTCTAGCTTATCTCCATGCATAGTCCTTAGTTGGAATATTAGTCTCAAGAAAAGGCTGTTTTGCCCAGATTTTGCTCTGTTGTTCCGCTTGCTCTCCTTGTGGAGCTCTTGCCCCCTCCAGGTATTTCTCTCTCCCTCTTTTTTCATAAGATTCCTTGTACTCTGCCCAAAGTTTGGCCATGAGTCTCAGCCTCGGCTTTGATGCTCTGTTGGGTGGAGTCTTTCAGAGGCCCTCTGTGGTAAGCTTCTGTCCTGTTCCCTGTTTTCTCCTTCTTCCGATGTCCATCCTGTTTGCCTTTCTGAGTGAGACTCGATCATTTTACCCAAGGCCCTCCTTCTTGCTTAGCTTCTTTAGGTGTTGTAGCTAGGTGTGTTCTTTTATTATTATTATTATTAATTACACTTTATTCACTTTGTATCCCCCCCATAAACCCAATCCCGTGCCCAATCCCAACTTCTCTCCCCCTTCTCCATGCATGCCCCTCCCCAAGTCTACTGATAGGGGAGGTCTTCCTCTCCTTCTTTCTTATCCTAGTTTATCAGCTCATATCAGGAGTGGCTGTATTGTCTTCCTCTGTGGCCCGGTAAGGCTGCTCCCCCATCTGGCTGAGGTGATCAAAGACAGGCCAATCAGTTCATGTCAGAGGCAGTCCCTGTTCCCAATACTATGGAACCCACTTGGACACTGAACTGCCATGGGCTACATTTGTTCAGGGGTTCTAGGTTTTCTCCTTGCATGGTACTTTGTTGGAGTATCAGTCTCAGGAAAGTATCCTGTGCTCAGATTTTTTGCTTCTGTTTTTCTCCTTGTGGAGCTCCTATCCTCTCCCTATCTTACTATTTCCCACATCTTTTGTGAGATTCCAGTAGCAATTCTTAATTTTGTAATGTGAGTGGTTGACTGCCCTTTCACTTGACCAGTGGTGTCATTGGAAGTACATACTAACATTTGAAAAAGCACTCATATTCTTCTGTTATTCCTCTGTTATTCTACTCCTGATGTATATTGATTTGTCTAGAAAATGCTAGTGTTTGTTATATAACTCAAATGTTGAGAGGAGAAACTCATGGACACAGAAGCAAAATTTAAAGTAACATTTCTAAAATTCATTGATCTCACTTGTTAGTCTTATCTGAGATGATAAAAAGACACTGCTGGAAGAATGCAGACTAAAGATTGAATGTGAAGGCGGTGCTGGGCAGGGAACCCTCAACTTCATATCATTATATTATCTTCAACAGCAGTCACACACAGACAGGAACACCCACTAAATACCTCTGCCAACAGATTTATGAGCTCATCTGAATTAATCTTTGTAAAATCCCAAGAGCCATCAATATTTGGACACTATGCCAAGCAATCCACAAGAGGACATATGACTTTATTATAATTAGATGAGACAATTGGAACATCACTTACCTTACAAACTCTTAAAGAAACCTCAATTCCCTACCATTGTAAAAAATAAGCTCTTGACTAATTTTTGCTCCATTTTTTTTCTGATGGAAATGCTAAGGAAAAGGCTGGTTTTACTGTTAATGGGTAAAAGGTTATTTTTCAAGTTCCAGGATTATCAGCTCCAACTTGTAGAGTTGCTGGCTATTCATGTAGTTCTACAGCATTTTATTAAGCCCTTTAATTTGTTTACAGACAGTGCATATATTGCTCAGGCCATTCCTAAACTTGAGATGGTAGGTCAAATTCTACCAACCACCTGAGCTGGTCAAATGTTTATTCAAATTCAAGGGCTTATTCAGGCCCGCAATAACCCTTTTGCTATTATTCATGTATGATCCCATTCAAGCTTTCCAGGGCCTCTTGCCTTAGGTAATCAGACTATGGACAAAGCCCTGGTGGCTTCTGCTCAGGAATCCTCTGTACAAAAACCAAAAATCACAACTGGCTTATGAATTTAATCATCTTAACAGTCACTCCCTACATGTGACTTATGGCCTTATCAAAGAACAAGCCAGAGAAATCATTAAAAACCATGCCAGTTGTGGTGTCTTTCATCCTGTACCCCATTTCTGAGTTAATCCCCGTGGGCTGACCCCAGGTCATCTGTGGCAGATGGATGTGACCCATTACCTAGAGTCTGGAAATTTAAAATATATTCGTGTTATTATTGTTACTTGCACAGGACTTCTTTTTGCTACCCTACATTCTGGAGAGGCTGCTCGCCATGTTATAGATCACTGATTAGCAATATTCACTCTCCTTGGTATACCACATCAAGTAAAAACTGCTAATGGGCCAGCATATACTGGCAAGCCTTTTCAAAAAATTTGCCATAAACTAAATATTAATTATGTGACAGGCATCCCATATAATCCTATAGGACAAAGAATGGTAGAATATGCCCATGCTACCATTAAAATGTATTTGCAAAAAACAAAGAAGGGGGAACTGTGTCCTCCATGGTCCTCCAGATTTCAATTAAATCATGTACTTTTTATCTTGAATTTTTTTAACTTTGGATAAACATGGATAATCTGCAGCAGAACGTTTTGGCACCCTGATATGGCATGCCAGGAAGTGGAAGGATCCCTTAAATAAAGCATGGCATGGGCCTCACCCCGTTTTGATATGGGGATGAGGATCTGTTTGTGGTTTTTTGCAGGATGAAGATGCCAAAAAGACTGGTGTGACTAGTGGATCATGTCAAGAAACAAGATTGTGCTTCCCGTGATGGTCCTGTTGTCCCTACTGAATCTGATTCATCCAGTGAAGAATGATACGGACCTTTGGGCGTTTGTGCTGATGCCTCCCCTCCTGGTGCCAGTATCTGTAATGCTCACCTCTTTCCTGCCATCTACAGCACTAATGCAAGCTCCTGGCTCCCATCATTAGCATCTATGGAGAGTAAGAAAATTAGTGGCACGTGGAACTTTTCTGGATCCCTCTGCTTTGCTATTTATACCAACCCTATTTTGTCACTTGAGGGCCCTTGCATGTCCTTTAATATGCAGAGACATGATGATCATGTCCTCAATACCTCCTGTATTGGGACATTCAGAAGCCTGTATGGGTGGAGAATGGTTGCAGGATGTCTCAATTAGACACACATTGTGTATGACCTGGCTAAGTCCTTTGCCACTTCCTGTTCCAACAATGTCATTTACTCCACCATTCTTCATTTTCCTATTATTTGGAGGGAGTGCTCTCTGCCTAATGTTCCTTTGCCAGTCCCTGGAACAAACTTTTAGGCCCTTGTGTATTACCCAGCTCTGGGTGGGCCTTATGATTTATCTTGGCCTTGGACTATTGCCAGTAGCCCCTTTTGTGGTCGACTCGCTAGCCTGGATTTAAGACCTTTCTTATTCATTAATGGAAGTATTCTTTCTAATGGCACTGTGGCAGGGGCCACTAAGCCTAGTACATTGGAAAAGGAATATAAGCTCAGTATCACTATGTCACCCATTCCTGTTTGTCTCTGTGCCCCCTTTTATTTTCTGCTTAGTAATGTCTCTACCAACAAGACCACCTTTGATCCTTCTGTTAATTGTTCCATTGAAGATTGTTGGCTCTGTAATTGTTGGAATTTTTCTCTTTCTTTGCTGGAATGGTTTGCTCCCTGACCAGCATTTCGGTGCCTGTGGCAGCCAAAGAGCATTACCATCATGCATCTTTTATGGTTCAGACATGGTTAAAGTGAGACTTTGGTATTACTGCTGCCATTATAGACACCATTTTGGCTACAGTCGCTGGCACTTCTTTAGCTGCTGTAGCCTTGGCTCAATCTACCACTACAGTGCAAGCCCTAAATGATATGGTTAATCAGACAGCTGTCCCCTTTGGCATGCAACGACTTTTAAATGCACATTTTAATCAAGCTACTCTTATGCTACAGCAATAGACTTGTTAGAAGAAATTAGTACTGTGGCAAAAATGACTAGATTCATGTGTGGCCTTTGTTATGATTCTCTCTGTCTTACTGCATGTCCAGTAAAAAATGGTTCTCAGGCCAGACAGGATTTAGTGAAAATTGTTAAAGGGCATTGGAATGCTCAGTTTCTTAATCTTCCTAATCAATTAACATTGGACATTAACAAGCTTAACGATATTGATGCTGATTCTATTGTTATGAATACCTCCTTTTTAAAGAAAGTTTGGGACAATATCAGGAGTTTGTTTGATCCTACATGTTTGATCCTGGTTTTGTATGCCTGCCTTGCTGGCATCAGCTTAGTTATTTTGGCCCTTGCCTGGTGTTTATGGGCACATCAGCCTAAGCAGCAACAAGTTAATGCCACCACCTATAAAGTGATGTTGGCCTTTTCTCACACCTCAGGTGGGAATCTGGATGGCTCTACTAAAGCGACAACTTTAAACTCCTTATGATTTGGGGCCAGTTAGTCAGTAACGGGTAAGAGGTGGATCAAAAGGACAACAACCTAAGACAAGAAGTCCCATTATAAGCGGGATTCTCCCATGATGGGTAAGAATCTGTTTGGAATTTGCCCAACCTAAGACAGGCATGGTGTTCTTGTTTAAAATTGAAAGGGAGGAACTGTGGGAGCCATTTTGGCCATCATAGATAGCTTAGTTCTGCTTTTGCTGCTTAAGCTTTGTTTTCCGTGACTAGTACTCATGAGAAAGCAGCCATTGCTCTCCTCATGTCAAATGTTGTTGTTGCCCTGGTAACACTAATGTTGGTATGGATTTACTTCCTTCTGATAATGGATACATTGTGCTCTCTGTAAAATAAATGTTAACACCTTGATCAGGGAACTTGACTTGGTGTCCCCTTGTGTTGCCCTGCCTTTCTTTTCCCCAGCCCTCACTCCGGAGCTATTCAAGTGTCACTGCAAGCAACGGCATTCGTTTAAACTATATCTGAAACATTGGCAAGAATTTTCCTAGCCAATTCCCAACCAATTCTCATTGATTATTGCCAGGGAGATTGTCTCTGTTTTCTATGATATTTCCTGGAGGCTGTTGCCAGGTGACTTTGTTTTCTGCCAGTTGTATATTCTGTAATATTTCCTGGTACCTGAATTCAGTTCCCAGTCAAGATGGCTCTTTAATTCAAAATAGAGTTATACCCAGGCTAACTTAAAGTCTTCATTCTCCCCTTTCCTTGAACCTGAAGATGCCAATCTTAGGCTCTTACAGTCCAAGGTCAGCTTCAAGATGGCGGTATTGGGTTTTCATTACCATCAACTCTATGGTCCCTACTCTTTGCCTAATATATCCTAACAATTTATTAAGCAAGCATTATCCAAAAAAGACCAAAAGCAAAAGATTCTGCTTTTGAGCTGTTGTAACTCTGGCTTTGTACATCCAGTATTGTAGTACTAGTTTCTGTTCAAGCTAAGCAGGTCCCCGAGATAATAGCTAATGTCAGGAAGCCCCCTTTGACATAGCATTTCATCCTGTTAGGTGGGATTTGGGGCCGAAGGTCTTGTCTTCTGAAATTGTGCTAGCACTGACAATAGGACCATTGGCATCAAGGATTAGGAAGGATGAAATGCCAGCCAAAGGCTGTGCAATGGAGCAGTCCTCAGAAGCACCTGGTTAGGTAATTTGTCTGAGGAGGCAGTGAGCAATCATGTCAGCTTCCAACAAGTTCAGATCTCAGCTTGCAGTCTCAACCAGGTGAAAATCTGCTGAGACAAATTCAAACTAGAAACAGAAGTTAAAATTTGTGTAGTAAATGGGAAAAATTAGAACTCCCCAAACCAAGGAAATAAATCATCTGGGGTCTGTTTGAGTTATGTCAGATTCAGGTCTCGTGACTTTTTGAGTTCCTAACACTCATATAAAATTTTAGTTTGCAAAAGGAAATACATAAAAAGATTCAGAAAAATAATATATCAACAATATTTTGTGAATAAAAGGTAAAACTGCATCCAACAGAATAAACAACCATTTAAGTGTGTCCATGATTTGAAACTCTAACATATAATTGTGGATACAGCTATTGGTAATCAGCTACCAAAGGAGATTGGACATTTTTTGTACATTTAACATCTACTTTTAGTCTCATGTCATATTGGAAAGTTGAATAGAAACACATTAACGGCTTTAGTGCTAAATACTGGATGCTTGGACTTTCCTTGACAAAGCAACTAGAAGAAATAGGTTTAAAATATTTCTATGTCAGAGCATATCTCAGAAATGGCAGATATTAAGAATACCACAGTAAAAGCTATGGCTTTTGAGTAAGATATACACATTAGAGAAATGTTTTTAGCATGATGGGAAGCACCTGTAGGTCTATTTCCAAAATACAAATAAAGGCAAGCTTTTGACTGAATAATAAGCAGTCAGTGCTCCATCAGTTTATCAGAACCCTATCAATGTCAAAATTCTGAATTTCTGAAATCTTACAGCAACATAAGCACAACAATAGAAGAGGGGGGAGAAATATAAAATACCTCCCATTTTTAATATGCCTCAAATCATTTTTCTGTTTCATTACAATTCACATTCATACATCTTTCTTGTATTTATCAACCCTGAAATATTTCCCAGACCAAACAACACTCTCTAGATTCTCAAAATCTAAATTCCTATATCCTCAGACCCTACATAAACTCCAATATCTTTCTATGCACCTATTCACTATAAGACATAGATAACTAACATGAAGCCTGTAGGCAAGGCAAACCTGTTTGTCTTTTTTTAAATAGAAGACCTAGTACCTGGTAATTTTAACTAACTAAGAAATTAACCAAAAAACTAACAATGGATCTAATTATCTGCTCTTTAGCTGCAAGGCTACCATTAGCTTAGCTTAGCCATTAATGTGATCAGAGACCTCAGAAGGACAAATATGTACCAATCCATGTACTAATCAAAATGACGGTGACAACTAGTCCATCATTCTAGGCAGCTGTCTCTGTCTCCTGTGGTCTCATGACATCATGAGAAGGGAGGTCCAGCAACAAGGCACAGAAGATGAGAGACTGTTTCTGTGGAGAAAGAAATGAGAGAATGGCTTCACCTTGCCCTTAGCAATGCGAAACATTGACTCTTCAGGTGTCCACAGTATTGTCCACAGTTTAGGCTGGGCCCTAGCAGTAAGCCAGTTGGGACAGTCTTGTCCAGTGGTTAGCATACCCTAATTCAGAGTTGCATTGTGCCCAAATCTTCTTGGTGACCTTGGGGAAGCTACTGCCAGGACCACCATATCTGACAAAACATTTACTCTCTGGGTCTGAGGTCTTAGAGGTCTTGAGGGTTCCCAACCCGGGAACCAATGTAATAACAGGATCATGGGACCCTCAGAGTCCACCAGGAGATGATTCAATGCAAGAGCAAAGAGCTTTATTAAGAAAACAATTGAACTCGGGACCCAAGTCTCACTGACAAAGCAGTAGAGAAGTGGGAATTTGAACCCTCAGTGAGCAGGGTTTTAAAGAGAAAGACTGCAAGAAGGGGGTTTCTGTGACAGCAAGCAGGGGGTTTCATGCCTTGACATAAAAGTAGAGGGTTGAGGTGACCTCCTCTGAGGCACATAATCACAATTGCCTATGGCGTATAATCACAATTGCTATTCTTCTAAACTATATCTGAAAAATGAGGGGGGAATTTTCGAACCTGATTCCTAACTGATTCTCATTAATTATTGCCACGGAGACTGTCTCTATTTTCTACAAAATATTTATTCTGTGATATTTCCTAGAGGCTGTTGCTAGGAGAGTTAAATTTGTTTTCTGCCAAGTGAACATTCTGTGATATTTCCTGGTACCTGAATTCAGCACCCAGTGAAGATGGCCCTTATTTCAAAATGGAGTTATACCCAGGCTAACTTAAACTCTTTAGAATGTAATCCTATTTGCTGCAGAAGGAAGCATCTCTGTGGATACAAGAATATGGCATTGACCTATCAGTTGGCAGAAAGCAACATATTTTTAATAACAACAGCCTGTTTTGTTTGAAACTTTCTGTAGGACACCCTGGCCCAAAAACTCAATGAACTGCCACTCAGTCCCACTAGTGGAAGACTGGTTTGGTCACAATAAATTGCTTATTGGAACTTTATCCCCCCATTATTAGGAGACCTCTTAAAAAGTGAATACATACCATATTTATCTTTCTTCATTTTAGTTTTTTTACCCAGGCTGAGTTTTACTGGTTCTATTCATTTGCCTGAAAATATCATGATGCCATTTTCTTAGCGAAATAATACTCTATTATATAAATATTTCACATTTTCCCTGAAGGAGATTGTTAGTCCTGTTCTTTCGTTCTTAAAAGTTGCTGTGACTTTAGTCATTGTATTGAATGACAAACTACCAGGATGACTATCTGCATTGAGCCTCGAGGTCTCCCTCCATCTTCTTTCACTTCCTGGTGATTAGAATGCTATGTCCCCATGAACTCATATATTTACATGTTTAGTCCCCAATGAGGAACTGTCTGGAAAGGGTAAGGAAGTATGGCCTTGTTAGATAATATAATTCCTATTGGAGTTATATTATAAGAAGGTGTGCTTTGAGGTTGATATGCGAAATAAAAGTGACCAGACAGAATGAAGTCTCTCTCTCTGTGTCTCTGTCACTTTGTGTCTTTGTTTGTATCAGTCTCTGTCTCCGTCTCTTTACCTCTGAATCTGTCTCTCTCTCTCTCTTCTCTCTCTTTATCTCTCTGTCTCTTTCTGTCTGCCTCTCTCTGCCTGCCTCTTGTGGTTCAGCATGAGAAGCTCTCAGCTCTGCTGAAGGACTACAACAAGATGGCTGCTGGCTGACATGACATCATGGATGGACTCTGTAAAAATATAAGTAAGGTCCCAATTAAATGCTTGTTCAAAGAGTTGGCTTGATCAGGGGACATTTTCACAGTAATTCACTGACTAAGGACATATCTGTGCATTTAACAAATAATGAAATCTGTGATAATATAAAAGTCACATGTCAAGGACACATGACTATTAATGACCACTTGAAAGAAGCATGTGATGCCTTTCCTTAACTAAGAGTCTTGGACACAGAAACTGTTGTGTGCTTTCTTCTGTCTAGATTGAGGCATTTAGGGCTGCTCAGCCTTTCTCTCAAGCAGGGTGTCCACTTGGCCCTTTAATACATGGCTCCTGAAACTGTTACTGGCTTTCACCTGTTTCATGACATCATTCTCCCTCTCAGCCAGTCAGTGCCTGATAGAATCTTGAGGTTTCCATGGAGATGAGTAAATAAACTTTCCTCAGTGTCCAGTATCTCTGATCCTGTGCACAGCTGACTTTTTCTTGTGAAACCCCACAAGACTTTATTTCATCCCTTTATCCAGATCCCACTCCTTAACTCCTGTTTGCCTCTATGACCATATCAGGTAGGAAATGAAACTGTAATATTTATTTAATTGGCAGTTTCGAAAGTAGGGAATCTTCAAAATCATGTGGGGTTAAGGGGAGTGTACCAAATGACAAGGTGGTCTCCTACTGTGGTCTTGGAACTGAAATTTCCTAGGTTGTGACTTTCAACTGAGCACTTACTCATGAACTCAATAAATATATCTTCACATTATTATTGACATAATAGGCTGAAAGGGTATAGGTTTCCCTGGGGCACTGGATCTTTAAGAGCAGGGAAAAGAGAAGGAAACCAAACAATTCCTGAGATGTAAATTCTTGTATGTAAAAGGAAAGCTGAGGGGCAAGTTACTATTTGACAGCTGGTGCTGTTCCACAATAGTGTTGTCAATGCTCTATGAGAAGGGCTGCCTTGGATGACATAGCTGGATCAGCAGCTGTGTCCAATTCAATAGTCAGTGAGTAACTCTCTTGGTGCAGGGGTTTACAATTAAAACTGGGCCTTCAATTCAGAGAAATGGGTTCATGGTATATGTCTAAAACACAGAAGCAGCTGTTTTTGTTGCTCTGGTCCTCCAGACAAACTCTCTAAAAGTAGTGTTAGTGCAGGACTGCTTGTTCAGAGGTGCCACCTGAGCACATGGGGTCTGAGGTAGCTGGGTAACCACTAGTTCATGGCTAGAATTCTCTGCTCATTAATGAGTTCTTGGAAAGCATGCCTTACAAAGTAAAACTCTGCCCTCCTTTAGCATTATCTTTTCTCCATGTTAAAAGTCATTGTAAAAATTTTCAACATACTATTTTTATTGATTATGTGGGAAATTTTTACAATATACTATGTACGCCTTTTTAGTTGCTCCCTGGTTCACATTCCACCCATATGTCAATATAAAAAAGGTTTTTTAAAAAAAACACATCAAGTAATTTTTGTTCATATACTCATTGGAACATGGGCAAAGTCTCAGTGCCTTAAAGAAAACTGAGTTCATCCTTGCCCCACCCTGGCCACACTCTCAAGCAGAAGACATCAGTCCTGAAGAGCTGTATACTTCATTACCTTGATCACAGTTTTTTGTATAAATTTACTTATAACAATTTATTCACTATGTATCCCCCTCTGTATCCCCATTCCTCTTGTCCAACAGTCCCACCCACCCTCCTCCTCCTACCCCTGTGCCCTTTCTCTAGTCTCCTGAGAGGGGCAGCCCTCCTCCCCCTTCTATCTGACCCTAGCTTATCAGGTCTCCTCAAGGCTGGCTGCATCATCTTCCTCTGGGGCCTGATTCAGAAGGCTTTGTTCTCCTTGTGTCTTCCATTCCCTCTACTTCTGACACTCTTTTTGCCTCCTCTTCTGCAGGGTTCCCAGAGCTCTGAGGGTAGGGAAAATTTCAGAGGGAAATCCCAGTTAGACCTGGGTGTTTCATGGTCTATCTCGGCATAATGTCTGAATGTGGTCTCTGTATACAATCCCATTTGCTGCAAAAGGAAACATCTCTGTGGTTGGAAGTATATGGCACTGATCTATCACTTGGCACAGAGCAACATATTTTAATAGCAACAGCCTGGGTTGTTAAAAAATTTCTGTAGGATGCCCTGGTCCAACAATTCAATTAACCACAACCCAGTCCCACTAGCGGAAGACTGGTTTGGTCAGAATAGATGGGGTATTGGAACTTTACCCCCATTATTAGGAGACCTCCTCAGGATCTCCTTCTCATATTTCAGGAAGTTTCTACCACTGTAATTTTTCATATCATCTCTCAGATGGCTCTCTATTTATGCTGTATCTTCAAGGATTCACTTCCTCTACTCTATCTCCCTTGCCACTCCTCACCTCATTGACCCATTCCCTTCCTTCACAGGTCCCAGTCCACCTGTAAAATAGATTTTATTTCTCCAGCTCAGGGAGATCCAAGCGTCACATACTAGCTCATTCCTCTATAGGTAACCTCTCTTGGTTTAGGGAATGTAGGTTGGTTATTTTTTATAGAATAATATCCACAAATAAGTGAATACATACCCTATTTGTGATTCTGCAATTTAGTTACTTCACCTAGGATCATTTTTGCTGGTTCTAACCATTTTGCTGAAAACATCATGATGTCATTTTCTTAGCTAAATAATACTCTTATATGTAAATCCTCCACATTTTCCCCAAAAGAGATTGCTAGTCCTGTTCTTTGGTCCTTGAAAGTTGCTGTGACTTTAATCATTGTACTGAACGACAAATTATCATGATGACTATCTTCTTTTTAACCTCGAAGTCCCTCCATCTTCTTCCACTTCCTGGTTATTTGTATTGCAACGTTCCCATTGAGCTCATATATGTACATGTTTAGTTCCCAATAAGGAACTATCTGGTTAGGGTTAGGAGGTATGGCCTTGTTAGATAATATAATTCCTATTGGAGTTATACTATAGGAAGGTGTGCTTTGAGGTTGATATGCCAATGGATGTGACAAGAAAGAATGGAGTCTCTGCCTCTCTGTCTCTGTCACTTTATGTCTTTGTTTCTGTCAGTCTCTGTGTCTGTCCCTCTATCTCTGAATCTGTCTCTCCATCTCTATTTCTGCCTGCCTCTTGTGGTTCAGCTCTCATTTCTGCTGAAGGACGACAAGATGACTGCTTGCTGACATGACATCATGGATGTCCTGTGTAAAAATATAAGCAAGACCCCAATTACATGCTTTTTGTTCAAAGAGTTGCCTTGGTCAGGGCACATTTTCACAGTAAGTACTTCACTGACTAAGAACATATCTGTACATTAATCAAATACTAATGAAATCTGTGATAATGTGAAAGTACATCTCAATGATGCATAACTTTATCAATGACCACTTGAAAGAAATATGTTACACTTTCCCTGAACTAAGAGTCTTGCAAACAGGAATGGTCATCTGTTGGTTGTGTGCTTTCAGATGCCCAGATTGAAGCATGTAGGGCTACTCAGCCCTTCTCTCAAGCAGGATGTCCACTTGGCCCTTTAAGTACATGCCTCCTGAAACTATTACTGGCTTTTACCTGTTTCATGACATCATTCTCCCTTTCAGCCAATCAGAGCCTGATAGAATCTTAAGGTTTCCATAGAGAAAAGTAAATAAACTGTCCTTAGTGTCCAGTATCTCTGATCCTGTCCACAGCTGACTTTTTCTTGTGAAACCCAACAAAATTTTATCTCAACACTTTATCCAGATCTCACACCTTACTCCTATTTACCTCTATGACCGTGTCAGGTAGGAAATGAAACTTTAATTTTTATTTAATTGGACAGCTTCCTAAGTAGGGAATCTTCAAAATGATGTGAGATTAAGGGGAATGTACTGAATGACAAGATCGTCTACTACTGTGGTCTTGGATCTGAAATTTTCTAGGTTGTGGCTTTCAACTGAGCAGTTACTCATGTACTCACTAAATGTACTTACACATTCTTATTGGTATAATAGGTTGCCAAGGTCTAGTGTTCTCTGGGGATTTGGATTTTTAAGAGCAGAGAAATGAGAAGGAATCCAGAGAATCCCTGGGACAGGTTTGTCTGAAACACAGGGAGAGCAGTGTATGCAAAAGTAGTGCTTTTGATTATGATCCTGGATAGAACTTTTTCTCTCTCACTGGATCTTATTCCACATAGGAACAACCAACAGGCTGTGCTTTTGGCTCACTAAAATACCGAGTGTTTAGGGAAGGACAGTATAGGAAAGCCCCCAGCTAGTTCCTGATAGCTTTACCACAAAAACAGAGAGAGCTGGAGTTGTAGACAGGAGAAGAAAAAAAATGCTTCAATGTACCAGCTACCCTCCATTCAGATTTCCACATTATCATTTGAATTTTACTGCTATTCAGCAATAGTGTTGGGACATGAGGGGAACAGGATGCCACATTTGCCAACCCTCAATGAGTAGGGTTGCCTTAGCTGACCTGGCTTGATAGGTATCTGTGTCCTACTCAGTGGTCAGTGAGCAACCCTCCTAGCCCTGGAGTTTACAGTTAAAATTGGGTCTTCAGGACAGAGATACAGGTCTGTGTTACCTGTCTTGTACACAAGAGCAGATGTGTTTGCTGCAGTGGTCTTCCAAAAAACTCCCTTCAAGTAGAGTTAGTGCCAGGACTGCTTGTTCAGAGGTGCCACCTGAGCTCATGGAGTCTGAGGTGGCTGGGTAAACCACGAGTTCATTTCTGGAATTCTCTGCTACATAATGAGATCCTAGAAAGCGTGCCTTACAAAGTCAAACTCTGACCTGCTTTAGAGGAATCTTTTCTCCACATTAAAAGTCATTGTAGAAATTGTCAACATATTATTTTTATTGAATACATGAGAATTTCCTACAATATACATTACACTCCTTTTCCATTGTTCCCAGGTTCACATTCCTACCCATGCATCACATTCAAAATAAATTAAAAGGATACATCAATTCAAATATTGGGACGTGGTCAAAGTCTCAGTGCCAAAGTCCTTAAAGAAAACTGAGTTCATCTTTGCTACACCCTGGCCACACCCCCAAGCAGAAGCCATCAGTCCTGAAGAGCTCTATAATTCATCACCATGATCACACTTTTTCTTATATATTTATTTATAACAATTTATTCATTTTGTATCCCCTCTGTAACCTAGTCCATTTTCTCCTCCCAGTCCCACCTACCATTCTCCTTCTATGCCATACCTTTTCTCTAGTCCCCTGATAGGAAAGGATCTCCTCCTCTCCTTTCTGACCCTAGCTTATTGGGTCTCATCAAGGCTGGCTTCATCATCTTCCTTTGTGGTCTGATTCACAGGGCTTTGTTCTCCTTGTGTCCTCCATTCCTTCTATTTCTGATACTCTTCTTGCCTCCTGTACTGCAGGGTTCCCAGAAAATGAGGGGTAGAAGAATTTCATAGGGAAACCCGTTTAGAGCTGTGTGTTTTAAGGTCTTTCTCCTCATAATTTTTGACTGTGGGTCTCTGTATTCAATGCCATTTGCTGCAGAAAGAAGCATCTCTGTGGATGGAAGAATATGGCACTGAGTTATCAGTTGGCAGAGAGCAACATTTTAATAACAACTGCCTGGGTTGTTTTGTTGTTGTTGTTTGTTTTGGGGGGTTTTTGTTTGTTTGTTTGTTTGTTTTTTAATTTCTGTAGGAAGCCCTGGTCCAACAACTCAATTAATTGCAACCTAGTCCCACTAGAGGAAGACTGGTTTGGTCATAATAGTTGGCTTATTGGACCTTTATCCCCCATTATTAGGAGACCTCCTCAGGATCTCCTTCTTATATTTCAGGAGGTTTCCACCTCAGTAGGTTTCCATATCATCTCTCAGATGGCCCTCTATTCAACCTGTATCTTCAAGAATTCTCTTCTCTACTCTAGCTCTCTTACACTCCTCACCTCATCCACTCGTTCCCTTCCCTAACAGGTCCAAGTCGACCTGTACAATATATATTATTTCCCCATCTCAAGAAGAACCTTGAGTCCCCTACTAGCAGGAGGTGGTCAAAGAGCCAGACACTGAGTTCTTGTCAGAGACATTCTTTGTGCCCATTACTAGGGAACCCACTTAGACACTAAGCTGCCATGGGAAACATCTGGTTAGGGGTTTCTAGATTATTGCCATGAATGTGCCTTGGTTGGAGTATCAGTCTCAGAAAAGGTCCATGTGCCCAGATTTTTTTTCTCTCTAAATGGAGCTCCTGTCCCCTCCATGTCTTTCCATCTCCAGATTCTTTCATAAGATTTCCTGAACTATGCCCAAAGTTTGGCTGTGATTCTAGGGCTTTGCTTTGATACTCTGCAGGGTAGAATCATTCAGAGTCCCTCTGTGGTAGGCTCTTGTCCTGTTCCCTGTTTTCTCCCTCTTTTAATGTCCATCCTGTTGTATTTCTGAATGAGGGTGGATCATCTTACCCTCTTGATTAGCTTCTTTAGGTGTACAGATTTTAGCTTGATTGTCCTATATTATACATCTAATATCCACTTATAAATTGTTATATAGCATGTGTGTCTTTTTCTGGGATGGATACAAAAATTTTGCTACATATAAACATTGGAATACTATTCAGCAATTAAAACCAAGAAATTATCAAATTTGCAGGCAAATGGTGGGACCCAGAAAAGATCTTCCTGAGAAGGAGTTCTTGATCCTGTGAACACATTGCCAGGACTTTGAAAATAACAGTCAGCCAAGAAGTAGGGCATATCTGAATTGGTGATTGTATTGATCAGCAAATGGCCTCTGAGGCACAGGATTATCTCTGATGTGTAGCCAAAACCAGATCCATCTTCTCCTCGTCCTGTAGCCTCTTTAGTTGTATAGAAAAGACAGTAGCATTCCCTGTAGCTACAGTCACCAGAGGACTGTAGAGCACCTGGCATCAGTGGGGTTTAGCGCACAGTAAGGACTTTTCCCAAGCTCTTCATCATATTTGCACAAGCAGATTAAATACAAGATTTGGTTCTAACACCAGGGAAAAATACTTATAGGATCAGGTACAAGAGTGCTGTGTTTGATGAAGTGAATGATGTCAAAATCTCACTAGTTATGTCTAGCTCTGAATTTGGTGAAACAGAATCTAAGGAGATGCACAGGACTCTGAGGAGCTCAGGCAATGGGGTGAGGTTTTCTGGCCATGACATCCCTAATCTTCAGAAGACTGCATGTGCTGAGGAGAGGCATTACCTTCTTGTTCCACAGAAGAGAAGAAAGCTCAGGTTGAGAGATGAGTTCAGCAGGACAGTTTTCATTTCCTTGCTTGTACAAATCCTGGAACAAGGGTTGTTCTGTTTG
This sequence comes from Pachyuromys duprasi, assembly GCA_028658305.1. Lineage (NCBI taxonomy): Eukaryota > Metazoa > Chordata > Mammalia > Rodentia > Muridae > Pachyuromys > Pachyuromys duprasi. Next base: position 51,709,430 of record CM053765.1, on the reverse strand, counting down.
TTTTCCACTGTTGGTATTCTATAACATGAAGGTGTTCTCTTGAGCTCATGTTGTATCTCCCTCTGATTTTCTTACCATTCCAAAGACAAAGCCCTCTTACAAGGAACTCGTGTGTCCTTGAGATATCAGCATTTCATACTAAGATGAAAAGCACATATGCACATAACATGATTCAGATCATACCTTCCTCTCAAGCAGAGTTTCTGACAAGGTCATGAATTGTTCTTGATTTTTGGACTGATGTGGTGGTTGAAGCAGATTAGCAGCCTGCCGAGGTACAGCACCTCACCACAGTACATGCACTCCTAACTCTGAGCACCCTCAGTGTCTCCTTTTATCACCTAATGGTCTCTGGGGTGAGGTTGTGCCCTGCTGGGAAACAATACACAAAGGTGCCCTATGAGCAGCAATCCATATTGCAATTGGGAATGAAAGAATGAGACTAATGTCTTTATTTCCTGTTTTGAAATTCAGGGTTATGCTCTGTTTCCTTAACGATCTGTGGGTATATTAATTCTATGTGCTGCCTCCTGAGTGCTGGAATGACAAGCATGCACCTTAACAGCTTAGCTATGCTTCCTGACAGCTATATTTGCTGAATGTGTCAGTTTAATATTACAGAAATGACATCTCTTTCCAGATGCTGGGATGGAATCTGATGCTAGATTTTAGGGTGTGCCTCTGTAAACTCCAGGAACTTCTGAAATCCTACATGCAGAGACCAAATTTCCTCCGGGCCTCATTTGAACATGTCAAAATTTTCTGTAAATGTTATTCACTCTCCTTTATTCCTTTAGATTATATGTGGAAAAACTCAACATTGGCCAAAACTCCGAAAAAGGGATGCACATGGAAGAAGATCGAACTTCATCAAGGTGGGTCTTTGTTGCCTAAGCTGATGAACAAATATTGCCAGAGCAGCCTGGAGCTACTGAAAGAAAATCCACAGATCCTGACATTTGGTGGAAAGGGGTCAGAAGCTGCCTCAGAGGAACAGTAAGGAGAAGAGGGATGGCTGAGATTAGGGTTCAAGCTGTGCATGAGTTCTGTTGCCTTTCCCAACTTGTTTCATTCCATTTTTCCCCACAATCGAATTGTTCTAATGCTCCATTTTTTATTACATCTTTCAGATCTTAAACATCATTTTTGGCAGGGCTGAGAATCTAAAGAGGAAACTACTAAAGAAAAATAACAGTGAATACGAAAAATACCTAATGGAATTGGTCAGTATGAAGAGCACAGAGAGAGTGTTATTGTATGGCAGCAATTCAGCCTGTTCTTGGACTGTCTTGTTATGTTCCAATGGAGTCTGTGAGTCAATGAATAGGCTCCACAATCACTTGCACATAAATGCACTTGCATCCATACCTGCCAAGACATGCATACACACACAAAACACACACACACAAAGATAGTGGAGTGTAGAGACTTAGCTATTACTACAGACATCCATATAGGAAATAAGTTAGGGGGTTCTGGCTGTTTCCCACCACACCAGATTTATTGATCCGATTCTGAGATGTCAGACATGAATAGAACTAGGTTTTGTTCATCTGTGTAATGACAAGATCTTTCTTCTGATATTTCAAGTATTTACCTAAATCCTTTTCCTGTAGAAAAAGAAAGAGGAAACATCAGTGCAGGCAGCCTTCTGGGAGGACATAAGAGACATTTTTTAAAAAATCAGGATGTTCCAGTTGTCGCTCTATACTCTTTAATCCAATCTATGGATCTGAAGAAAACAAAAGTGGAGAAGGAGGACCTGGTACAACTTTAACAGCAAAGGAACCTCAACCTTCCTCAGTTCCAAGCAAAACCACCAGTCCACCACAGCAGTGTTCAGTAGAGGAGAATGCTAAGTGTGTCACCTCAAGCCTATCAACATCTGCCAAGCAGCCTGGGAAAAACAACCCAAAGAAAATCCCAGGTTAGTGGCTGGCTCTTTGACCTGCATCCCCCCCCCCCCCCCAGGGAAGAGCAGCCTTGCTAGGTCACAGAGGAAGACATTGCAGCCAGTCCTCATAAGACCTAATAAGGTAGGGTCAGATGGAAGAGGAGGAGGACCTCCCTATCAGTGGACTTAGAGAGGGGCAGGGAGAAGAAGAGGGAGGAAGGGTGGGATTGGAAGGGAGGGAGGGGGCTACAGCTGGGATACAAAGTAAATAAACTGTAATTAATATTAAATAAATAAATAAATAAATAAATAAATAAATAAATAAATAAATAAATAAATAACTCAGGATGGCACTCTATTCCATTTGATCTATTGTTTGGACCTGAAGAAAACAAAAGTGGAGAAAGAGGACCTAGTGCAATGTTAACAGCAAAGGAAGCTCAAACTTCCTCAGTACCAACGGAAACCTCTAGCACATCACAGCAGTGTTTAGTGGAGGAGAATGCTAAGGTCATCACCCCAATCACATCTATATCTGCTGAGCAGCCTGGGAAAAATAGCACAGAGGAAAGCACAGGTAAGTAACTACAGGATTCTTACTTGGAAAGACTTGTGTAGAATTGGTTCTCCATTTAAACACAGGAATGAGCTAATTGCAAGATGAAGTTATAGTATAGAAATGCAGGTTTATTGGTAGCAGCCATTGGCTGCAGAACTGGGGATAGGTGTGAGAGAAAGATAAAAGCATGCACAGAGATAGAATGAAGAAAGAATAAGGAGAAAAGGAGGAAAGATACACAGAGACCAAAGAAAGAATAAGGAGAAAAGGAGGAAAGATACACAGAGAGCAGAGTAAGAGGAGAGAGAATAATAAGGGAACCTAAATGTCTGTATTTTATAATGAGGAGAAGCCTCTGTCCCTGGACTCCAAAGCACAGGGTAGTTGATCAGAGCTTATCCTAGCTATGCCCAGCAGCAGGTAGGGACCAAGGGATGCTGGGAAAACCTGGAGGCCAGGCTCAATTTGGTATGGTCTTAAATCTTGGAGTCCCCTTTGCATCTGGCTCAGCCACACAGATGTGAGATTAGAGCTCACTAGTAAAGCAAGTACATGCTGGTGGACAGGTGTCTGAAGTCTGGAGCACTGAACAGCACCACTGAGAATGTTTCATTTCCTGTTCCATGTCCTTAGCCTTTGGCTTTCGGGGTGAATTACACTCATGCCACAGTCACATCCAAAAATATTGCTGATCCACTCAAGCTGGCTATAGTCCATGGTCCCACTTCCCAGTCAGCTGTGCCCAGAACTTGGAGAAAACAAACCAGGCTCACTTTGTGATTCCGTCATGGGGAGGGACTCATGGAGAGAATTCCAATGACATTTCCTTTCTCTCCTAGGCTTTCGAAATGAATTCTGCTCATGAAAAGCAGACTTTTCTCTCTTTTCCATTGCAGTTCAGAAAGTCAGAAGCCTATGTCCTGTGATCCTCCTTCATGATTTATGTGAGAAATTTCTGAAGTCTGTGAGGAAGAACACAAAGAAGAAAATTGAGACTTGTGGTGTTTTGTGTGGCTCCATGGTAAAATTATGAAAAGTTGTTCCTGATCAGAGGTTGTTTCTTCCCCCCTTTTTCCCATGAGTGTCAGAAAACATATCCAGGGTCTGTGTCCATAGAAATCATCTGACAGAAGGAACTGTGGGTGACAGGCCTGGAAACCTTGAATTTGATGACTTTGTATTCGGTTGCTTTTCAGAATCTCTTGAACCATTTGCTTCAATGTTATAGTAAGAAATTTTCATTGTAGTGGTAGCTAATGTTGCTAATTCCTGTTACTGGAAAACTGAGGCTGAAGGATGCCAAAAACTTCAAAGCAGCTTCACAGGGAATATGAGACATTGTATTGAAGATAAAGAAAGTAGGCCAGCAGGCAGACAGGCAGGAATGAGGCATTGTGGACATATATGTTGACTAATTCTAAAAGGAAAAAAAGGAAGAATCAATTCCTTTTGTGTCCTGGTCTGAGCACATACTCTGGTAAGCCTTGGAATGTAAATTATATTATAAACACCTCAGCTTCCTGAGCAGACCTGCTGGCTGCTGCAGGGAGGAGTCTAGGCCTAGGAAGTGCCAAGAGAGACATCTCAGGGTCATCTCAGCATCTGATCCTTTAAACAGAACCTACAAGAGCTCCCAAGGTTGTGAAACACTGAGGGGAGGGAGAACAGCAAGGGTCATTCACTTGGGTGAGGGATTCACTTACTTGTGTTATGAGAGAGGGGGATTGAGAAGTCTAAGGAATAGTAATAAGTTATTTTTTTCTTGGCAGGTAGGAAAGGAGTATTATATCACGCACATAATCATACCACTCCAGGAAGGAGGCCTGGACTGTTGCTATGCCACCAATGAGGAGGAACTGTTTTTTATTCAAGAAGAACTGGGGCTTCTCACCTTAGGGTGGATTCATGTAAGTAAATAACCTCCCTAATAGCAACGTTCTGTTTTCCTTCTCGAAATGTCCTGCCTAAATCTTTCTCTGCATGGAGTCAATCCATTTCATAACATTCTTCTGTTTAAACATGTGGTCAATAATGTTTCAGGGTGAGTCATAGGACCCTTTACTATTGTTTTTACAGCTTTTAAAATTTTACCTTCTTTCAGTTTATTGTATTTTATTTTTTATATTAATTACAGTTTATTTACTTTGTAACCCATCTGTAGCTCCCTTCTTCATTTCCTCCCAATCTCGCTTATCCCTCATATCCTCCCTGCTCATCTCTAAGTCCACTGATAGGGGAGGTCTTCCTCCACTTCCATCTGACCCTAGCTGAGTAAGTTTCATCAGGGACTGGCTGCACTGACCTCCTCTGTGGCCTGGTAAGGCTGTTCATCCTTCAGAGGATAGTGGTCAAAGTGCCCAACACTGAGTTCATGTCAGAGACTGTCCCTGTTCCACTTACTGGGGAACACACTAGGATACTAAGCTACAATGGGCTACATCTGAGCAGGGGTTTTAGAAATTTTGGTTCTGCTGATCTCCTTTTGGAGCTCCTTTCCTCTCCAGGTCCCAGTATCTCATACTTCTTTCATAGGATTCCTTGAAATCTGCTGAAAAGTTGGTTATGAATCTCAGCATCTACTTTGATGCACTGATGGATAGAGTCTTTCTGAGGCCCACTGTAAAAGGCTCCTGTCCTATTTCCTGGTTTTTTTTTTTCCTTCTTCCAATGTCCATCCCATTTGTCTTTCTGAGTGAGGATTGATCATTTACCCAGGGACATTCTTCTTGATTAGCTTCTTTAGGTATACAGATTTTAGACTATATCCACTTATAAGTGAGTATACACCATGTGTGTCTTTCTGCTTCTAGGATACCTCACTCAAGATGATCTTTTCTAGATCCCAACATATGCCTGCCATTTTCATTGTTTCTTTGTTTTTAGTTGCTGAGTATATTCCATTGTATAAATGTACCACAATTTCTGTATCCATTCCTCAGTTGAGGGAAATATGGGTTGTTTCCAGATTATGGCTATTACTAATAAAGCTGCTATGAACATGGTTGAACAAATGTCCTTGTTGTGTACTTCAGTATATTTTGGATATATGCCTAGGAGTGATATAGCTGTATCTTTTTTAATTATTATTTTTATATTAATTACAGTTTATTTACTCTGCATCCCATCTGTAGCTCCCTTCCTCATTCCCTCACAATTCCACCCTCCCTCCCTCATCTCCTCCCTGCCCCTCTCTAAGTCCACTGATAAGGGAGGACTTCTTCCCCTTCCATTTGACCCGTGCTTATAAGTCCTCGTCAGGATTGGCTACCATGTCCTCCTCTGTGACCTAGCAAGGCTGTTCCTCCCTCAAGGGGAGAGGGGGAGGTCAAAGAGCCAGTCACTGAGTTCATGTCAGAGACAGTCCCTGTTCCCCTTACTAGGGAACCCATTAGGATACTGAGCTGCCATGGGCTGTGTCTGAGCAGGGGTTCTAGGTTAATCCATGCATCATACTTGGTTGGAGAATCAATCTCAGGAAAGACACCTGTGCCCAGGTATAGTTGGTCCTTGTGGAGCTCCTGTCCTCTCCAGGTCTTAATATTTCCCCGTTTTTTCATATGATTCCCTGCATTCTGACCAAGGTTTGGTTATGATTCTTAGCATCTGCTTTGATACACTGCTAGATAGAGTATTGTAGAGGCACTCTATGGTAGACTCCTATCCTGTTTCTTGTTTTCCTACTTCCAATGTCCATTCCACTTGTCTTTCTAAATGAGGATTGATCATCATATCCCAGGTCTTCGTTCTTGTTTAGCTTTGTTAGGTGGACAGATTTTAGTATGTTTATCCTCTCTTATAGGTCTAGTACCAAATATAAGTGAGTATATACCATGTGTGTCTTTCTGCTTCTGGGATACCTCACTCAGGATGATCTTTTCTAGATCCTGCCATTTGCCTTCAAATTTCATGATTTCCTTGTTTTTATTTTTTTTTTTTTTTTTTTTTTTTTTTTTTTTT
>CM053765.1:51656968-51702520 GCA_028658305.1 Pachyuromys duprasi | reverse complement strand
AGAGTTCAGTCTCCTGGTCGCTGCGTTATTTCTGTTGTCCTACTCCTCAGACACAGTGTCCTCTAGTGGCAGCCATCTTGGACATCGATTTCCTTGTTTTTAATTGCTGAGTAGCAGTCCATTGTGTAAATGTACCACAATTTCTGCATCCATTCTTCCACTGAGAGACATCTGGGTTGTTTTCAGGTTCTGGGTATTACAAATAAATTTGCTAAGAACCTGTTTGAACAAATGTCATTGTTGTGTTTTTAGCATATTTTGGATATATGCCTAGGAGTGGTATAGCTGGATCTTGAGGAAGCACTATTCCTAAAGCACCAGATTGATTTCCAAAGTGGTTGTACAAATTTACATTCCCACCAGCAATGGAAGAGGGTTTCCCTTTCTCCACACCCCTCCAGCATGTGTTTTCACTTGAGTTTTTTTTTTATCTTAGGCATTCTGTATGTAGACATTGTATGTAAGGTAAAATCTCAGGGTCATTTTGATATGCATCTCCCTGATGGCTGAACATGTTGAGCATTTAAGTGTTTCTCTGCCATTCGATATTCCTCTACAGAGAATTCTCTGTTTATCAGTGTACCCCATTTTTAATTGGATTACTTGATTTGTTGCTTTTTAACTTCTTTATATATTCTGGATATTAGCCCTCTGTCAGATGAAAATTCTATCCCAGTCTGTAGGTTGATGTCTAATTCTGATGACATTGTCTTTTGCTTTACAGAAGCTTTTCAGTTCCATGTGGTCCCATCTATTTATTGTTGATCTTAGAGCCTGTGCTGTTGGTGTTCTGATCAAGAAGTTGTCTCCTGTGCCACTGAATTCTAGGCTCATCCCTACTTTTTCTTCTAACTGATTTAGTGTGTCTGGTTTTATGTTTAGGTCTTTGTTCAGGGTGATAAATATGGATCTATTTGCATTTTTCTACATGTAGACATCCAGTTAGAAAAGCACCATTTATTGAGGTTGCTATCTTTTCCCATTGTATGGTTTTGGTTTCTTTGTCAAAAATCAGGTGTCTGTAAGTGTGTGGGTTTACTTCTGGGTCTTTATTCCATTCCATTGATCCACCATTCTGTTTCTATGCCTATACCATGCAGTTTTTATTACTATTACTCTATAGACAGCTTGAGGTCAGGGATGGAGATACCTCCAGATGATTTGTTTTTGTACAGGATCGTTTTGGCAATTTTGTTTTTTGTTGTTGTTGTTGTTTCTCCATAAGAAGTTGAGAATCTTTCAATATCTGTAATGAATTGTGTTAGTATTTTGATGAGAACTGTGATGAATCTGTAGATTGCTTTTGGCAGGATGGCCATTTTCACTATGGTAATCCTACTGATGCATGAGCATAGGAGATCTTTCCATCTTCTGATACCTTCTTTAATTTCTTAAGAGAACTGAAAATTTTTTCAAAGAGGTCTTTCACTTGCCTGGTTAGAGTCACATTAAGGTACTTTATTTTATTGGTGGCTATTGTGAATGGTGTTGTTTCCCTAATTACTTTCTAGGACCTATTGTCTGTGTTGTACAGGAGGGCTTCTTATTTCTTGAGTTGATTTTGTATCCAGCCACTCTGCTGAAGGTGTTCATCAGCTGAAGAAGTTCTCTCTATTGGATTTTTGGGCTCACTCATGTATACTATCATATCATCTGCAAATAGTGATACTTTAACTTCTACCTTTCCAATTTGTATCTCCTTGGTCTCCTTTAGTTGTCTTATTGCTCTAGCTAGGACTTCAAGTACTAATGTTGAAGAGAATCAGAGAGAAAGAGAGCAGGCTTGCCTTGTCCCTGATTTCAGTAGGATTGAATTAATTTTCTCTCCGATTAGTTTGATGCTGGCTATAGAATTGCTCTACATTGTCTTTACTATATTTAGGTCTGGTTTCCCTGACCTCTCCAAGACTTTAAACATGAATGGGTATTGGATTTTTGTCAAATGCTTTTTCTGCACCTAAGGAGATGATTAGGTGGTTTTTCTGCTTCAGTTTTTTTTTAATATGGTGGATTACATTGATGGATTTCTATATATTGAAACACACCTGCATGCCTGGGATGAAGCCTATTTGGACATGGTGGATGATATCTTTTATGTATTCTTGGATTCAGTTTGCAAGCATTTTATTGAATATTTTTGCATCAACATTCCTAATAGAGAGGTCTGAAGTTCTCTTTTTTGTTGGACCTTTGTGTGACATAGAATAAGTTTGGTAATGATCCTTCTGTTTCTATTTCGTGGAATAGTTTGAAGAGAATTGTAGAATTCTGAACTGAAACCATCTGGCCCTGTTTTTTTTGTTTTGTTTTTTATGTTTTTGTTTTTGTTCTTTGGTTTTTTGTTTGGAAGAGAGACTTTTGAAAGAGAGACTTTTGATGACTGCTTCTCTTTCCTTGGGGGATATAGGACTATTAAATCTATTTACCTGATTTTAATTTAATTTTGGCAAATGGAATCCATCAAAAAATGTCCATTTCATTTAGATTTTTAAATGTTGTGGCGCATAGACTTTTGTAATAAGACTAAAAGGGTCAGTGTCTGTTGTTATGTCCCCCATTTTGTTTCCGATTTTGCTGATTTCAGCCCTGAATTCGAATACTTCCAGCAGTCTATACCTCTTGGGTGTGTCTGCTTAAGTTGCTTGTATGAGATGTTTCAAGTTTCTTCTTGAAGGCACTTAGTGCCATGAATTTTCCTCTTAGCACTGCTTTCATTGTGTCCCATAGTTTTTCTAGGAAGTCTTTAATTTATTTTTTACCTAACCCACATGTCATTTAGTAGAGAGCTGTTTAGTTTCCTTCTGTGTGTAGGCTTTTTGCTACATATGTTCTTGTTGAGATCAGCTTTAGTCCATGGTGGTCAGATAAGATACAAGGCGTTATTTCAATCTTCTTGCATCTGTTGAGGCTTGCTTTGCGAGCAAATATATGGTCCCTTTTGGAGAAGGTTCCATGAGGTGTTGAAAAAAAAAGGTATACTCTTTTGAATGTGGGTGAAAAGTTCTGTAGGCATCTATTAGGTCCATTTGATTTAGGACCTCTGTAAGTATTATTATGTCCCTAGATAGCTTCTGTCTAGATGATCTGTCCCTTCTGTCTAAATGATCTGTCCCTTGGTGAGAGTGGAGTGTGGAAGTCTCCCACTATTAAGGTGTTGGGATTAATGTGTGATTTCAGCTTTAATAATGTTTCATTTACAAATGTAGGTGGTCTTGTATTTGGGGCATAGATGTTCAGAATTCTGATGTCCTCTTGGTGGATTTTTCCTTTGATGAGAATGAAGTGATCCTCCTCATCTTTTTTGATTAATTTTGGTTGGAAGTCTATTTTTATTAGATATTAAAATAGCTACCCCAGCTTGTTTTCTGGTCCCCTTTGCTTGAAAAACATTTTTCCAACCTGTTACTCTGAGGTAGTGTTTATATTTGTTGGAGAGGTATGTTTCTTGGATGCAGCAGAATGTTGGATCCTGTTTCTACAACCATTCTGTTCGTCTGTGTCTTTTCATTGGAGAGCTGAGTCCACTAATGTTGACAGAGAATAGTGACCAATGAATGTTAGTTCCTTTTATTGTGGAGTTGGTGGTGTTACTGTGATTTATTTTGGTGTTACTTGTTTTCTCTTAATTTTTTGTTGTGAATTTATCTGTATACTATTTTCCTTGGTTGTATTTGTTTTCATTAGACTGGAGTTTTCCTTCTACTATTTTCTGTAGGGCTGGGTTGCTGCGTAGTTTAAGTTCAGTTTTGTCATGGAATATTTTGTTTTCTCCTTAATTGAAAGATTTGCTGGATATAGTAGTCTGGGTTTGCATCTGTGGTATTTTAGAATCTGCATAACATCTGCGTAGGTCCTTCTGGCTTTCACAGTTTCTATTGAGAAGTCTGATGTGATCTGCCTTTACATGTTACTTGGCTTTTGCCCTTGTTGCTTTTAATATTGCTTCTTCATTCTGTAGATTTAGTGTTTTGACTATGATGCGACAAGAGGAGTTTCTCTTCTGGTCTACTCTATTTGGTGTTCTGTAGGCCTCTTGTATATTTATGGGCATCTCTTTCTTTACATTGGGAAATTTTCCTATGATTTTCTAAGATCTGTCAAACTTAGAGAAAATATAAGGAACCACAAAGGTACACAAAACCAATAGAATACAAGAGATGGAAGAGAGAATCTTCCATGAGGAGGATACAATTGCAAAAAATGATACTTCTCTCAAAGAAAAAGTAAAATTGGAAAAGTTCCAAACAGAAAACCTCTAAAAAATCAAGGGTGTTATGAAAAGATGAAGTCTAAGAATAATAGGAATGGACAAAAAAGAAGATTCCAGGCTCCAAGGTCTAGAAAATATTTTCAAGAAAATCATAGAAGAAAAATTTCCAAGTTAAAGAAAGAGATGTCCATAAACATACAAGTCCTACAGAACAACAAATAGACTAGACCAGAAAAGAAACTTCTCATGTCACATAATAGTAAACACTAATTCTACAGAACAAATAAAAATATTAAAAGCAGCAAGAGAAAAAGGACAAATAACTTATAAAGGTAGACCTATCAGAACCATACCAGATTTCTCAAGAGAAACTATGAAAGCCAGAAGGGCCTGGGCAAATGTCATTCAGACTGCAAGGGTCCAAAGATACCAACTACTATACCCAGCAAAGCATTCAATCAACATAGACGGAGAAAAAAAATTCCATCACAAAACTAAACTTCAGTGATATCTACACAGCAACTCAGTCCTACAGAAGATACTAAAAGGAAAACTTCAATCCAACATAAACAACTACACCCAAGAAACCCAGGAATTAGATAATTTCACAACAAGAAAATGGACCCCAAAAACAAGCTAGGGTAGCTATTCTAATATCTAATAAAATAGACTTCCAACCAAAATTAATCAAAAAAGATGAGGAGGGGTACCTCATTCTCATCAAAGGAAATATCCACCAGGAGAACATCACAATTCTGGACATTTATAAAAGAAACATTATTAAAGCTTAAATCACACATCAGTCCCAACACCTTAATAGCGGGAGACTACAACATTCCACTCTCACCAAGAAACAGATCATCTAGACAAACTGTCTAGGGACATAATGATTCTTACAGAGGTCCTAAATCAAGTGGACCTAAGAGATGTCTACAGAACACTTCACCCAAACTCAAAAAAGTAAATCTTCATTTCAACACTTCATAAAACATTCTCAAAAACTGACCATATAGTCAGGCACAAAACAATCCTCAACAGATACAAGAAAATCAAAATAATCCCTTTGAAGATCAAAATAATCCCTTTTATCCTATCAGACCACCATGGACTAAAACTAGACTTTAACAACATCAGAAATAACAAACAGCCTACATACATATGGAAACTAAACAACTCTCTACTCAATGACAGCTTGCTCAGGAAAAAAAATGAAAAAAGAAATTAGAGACTTCTTAAAATTGAAGGAAAATGAAGGCACAACTTACCAACTTAGGGGACACAATGAAAGCAGTGCTAACAGGAAAGTTCGTAACACTTAGTGTCTCCATAAAGAGGTTGGAAACATCTCATACAAGGAATTTAACAGCACTCCTAAAACCCTAGGAGCAACAACAAAAGAATCAGACACACCCAAGAGGAGTAGACCATTGGAAATGATCAAACTCAGAGCTGAAAGACTCTAGCCTGATGGGTGTCAAAGCAGATGCTGAGACTCAAAAAAACTTTGGGCGCAGTGCAGGTAAAGGAGGAAATAAAAAGAACTGGAGAGGACAGGAAGTGTACAAGGAGAGCAACAGAGCAAAATATTTAAACACAGGGGTGTTTTCTGAGTCTGCTACTCAAACCAAGGACCATTCTTGGAGATAACCTAGAACTTCTGCACAGATGTAGCCAATGGCAGCTAAGTGTCCAAATGAGTTCCCTAGGAATGAGAACAGAGACTGTCTCTGACAAGAACTCAGTGGCTGGCTCTTTGATCACCTCCCTCTGAGGGGGTAACAGGTGTACCAGGCCACATAGGAAAACAATGCAGCACTCCTGATGAGACCTCATAGACTAGGAACAAGAGGAAAGGGAGGAGGACTTTCCCTATCAGTGGAGCGGGGGAGTAGTACAGGAAAGAAGAGAAAGTGAGGGAGGGAGTGGGAAGGCAAAAAAGGAAGGGACTACATCTGGGTTACAAAGTGAATAAACTAATTAATAAAAATATATTTTTTAAAAAGTGGGGGAAAATGTTCAATGCCCTTAATCATCAGGGAAATGCAAATCAAAAATGACCCTGAGATTTCACCTTAACACCCATTACAATGGTTAAGATGAAAAAGTCAAGTGACAGTACATGCTGGAGAGAATGTGGAGAAAGGGGAACGTTCCTCCATTACTGGTGGGAATATAAACTTGTACAATCACTTTGGAAATGAATCTGGAATTTTCTCAGCCATTTAGGAAAAGTGCTTCCTCAAGATCCAGTTATGCCACTCCTAGGCACATATCCAAATTGTGCTCGAGTACATAACAAGGATATTTGCTCAATCATTTTCGTAAGAGCTTTATAATAGCCATAATCTGGAAACAGCCCAGATTTCCCTCAGCTGAGGAACGGATATAGAAATTGTTGTACATTTACACAATGGAATACTACTCAGCAATTAAAAATAAGGAAATCATGAAAATTTCAGACAAATGGTGGGAACTAGAGAAGATCATGCTGAGTGAGGTAACCCAGAAGCAGAAAGACACCCATGGTATATACTCGCTTATAAGTGGATATTAGACAAATAATATAGGATAATTATGCAAGAAGGAGGACCCTGGGTAAGATGATCAATCCTCACTCAGAAAGGCAAACTGGATGGACATAGGAAGAGACAGAAAACAGGGAATAGGACATGAGCCTACCACAGAGGGCCACTGAAAGACTCTGCCCATCAGGGAATCAAATTGCCAAACTTTGGGCAGTGTTCAGTGAATCTTATGAAAGAAGCGGTAGAGAGAAAGACCTAAAGAGGTCTGGAGCTCCACAAGGAGAGCAACAGAACAAAGAAATCTGGGCACAGGGGTCTTTTCTGAGACTGATACACCAACCAAAGACCATGTATGGAGAAACCTAGGCTTTTGCACAGATGAGCCCATGGTAGCTCAGTATCCTAGTGGGTTCCCTAGTAAGGAAACAGGGACTGTCTCTGATGTGAACCCAGTGGCTGGTTCTTTGATCACTTCTGATGAGACCTGATAGGCTAGAGTCAGATGGAAAGGGCAGAGGACCTCCCCTATCAGTGGACTTGGAGAAGGTCATGGGAGGAGATGAGGGAGGGAATGAATATTGAGAGAGAATGAAGGTGGAGGTAAGGCTGGGATGCAGAGTGAATGAACTGTAATTAATATAAAAAACTAAAAAAATAAAAAATAAAATGAGAGATTGATATCAAAAAAGTTATATAGAGTTAGACTTTGTTTGGATCTAGCTAATTTTGCTCTATGATATTTTTTGTAATTTTTAAAATACAGTTTATCAAATTTAAAAACTAGAACTAGCAAAAAGGACTATAAATAGCACAGCAAACATTTTACATATTGAAAATACAAAAAAAGAGCTGATTCGAAGAGAAATGCCCACAAAAAAGGCCACATGATTCTTGATTTTATTCAGACTAGATAAAACAATCTCTTCTAGCCATTTGAATAAATGATTAAAGAGCTAAAGATGTCCAGATACTAAAAGCTTCACCCTCAATACAGTAATGTGCCTCCTCAACAGGAGACCATTTCCAAAATAAAAAATACGTGTAACCAACAAAGGCCCATAGCACCTTGTTGTTGCCACATAAGCAAAAAGAAGAGAGGTATTTAGGAAAAGCCTTCATGATGTATGGTTTGGAAACAGAAACTACAGTTTTGCTACCAAAATAATAAAAAAAAAAATAGTAGAGATATGTCCCTGCACAAATCTGCAGGCATGATTGACACAAAGAGCAGTGTGCCCCTGGAGCCAAGTGGTGGCCTGATTGAGAGACATGGAAAACAGAGCTGATGAACATATACTACTGACAGGAACAGAAACAACAGCAGTGTGGTTGTGTTCCTGTGCGTGGTTACAAAGGGATGTGCTTTAAACCCACCAGGCTAAAGAGCACAATAAAAGCCCTGGTGGGAAAGTATGCTGCATTCTGTTTCCTAAAAATGTTCAGCTGGATCTCTGTCTGATTAGAAGTTTCTGGAGGAAGTCAACTCTAATAAGCAGCAATCAGGGTCAGTACTGAGAGAGTTAGCTCTACCCTTTGTCAGGCAGCCTCAGGTGAACTGTAATGAGTGAGGGCCACTCATTCACAACAGTCTTTTCTATCATCAAAATTGCTCCATGGAATTATGCTTCTTGATGAGCCTAGAAAATTCAAGTAGTAGAGGAGTTCCCACAACACTCATGTGGGGGCCAGAAAACAACTTATGAATCCATTTACGTGTGCACACAGACACATACCACACCACAAAGAAACACAGAGATGCATGCACACGTCACAAACTACAAACTACACACACACACACACACATTGTAAATACACATACAATAAATGTAATTTTGAAAAGTTCAAGTGTAGGGCTGCAGAGATGGTCCAGGGCTTAGGAGCATTTGTTACTTTTCCATGGTAGTTCACAACCAGCTGTCATGCCAATCCTGTGGGATCTGATGCCTTCTGTGTCCCTCCTTGGGAACCAGTCACACATGTGGTGCACATACATACATGCAGGCAGAACAGCCATACACATACACTCCAATTAGGAGTAACCTCAGTTTCCTCTGGTGAGAGCATCCAGCTGCAAGATCAGACCCTGGCTCAGCAGGGAGGGAGTCTGAGCTGCATACCTGAAGTCCTCTGTAGGGCTGACTTGTCACTGATGGCCAGTCCTTTTATGCATGCATTCTGCTTTCCTGGTTTATGCCTTTCTTCAGCAAGGTTACAGAGTGCTCTCTGCAAGTTCTGTCTGCTTTTAAAATGTTAAATAACCACAATGCTCGTAGGTTCAGGAAGCTGCCCCTTGTTTTTGTTTGGATTGGCTTTGGTTCTGGTTTTACCTTTTGAGACAAGAGTTCCACTATGTAACTTAGACTGACCTCAACTTGTTAACCTTTTACCTCAAACTCCAGTTTCAAGATTGCAGATATACATCATCATGCCTCAGTCTATCTTTTAAAACCTCCTCTTCTATTCTTCCAGGAAAAATGTTAGGCCCAATTTTAATGTCAATATTACTCATTATATTCATTTTCTTCCAAAGACATAGAATATAATGTCATTCTGTTCTAGCAATGACTACTTTCCAAAAACCATAACTAGGAAGAGCAAAATTGGGTTGAAACCCAGATGACTTGAAGTTTAGACTCACATGTCCAGACTCCCTCCTCAGATGGACAGTGGCAACAAGCCAAGATTTTAGGGAAACATCTGTTGCTCCAGAAAGCTGAGACTATTTCCAACAAAGCTGGAAAAAGAAAGGCAATAACACAAATTCACATCATTCTTTTAGGCGGCAGAACTATTCATCTAATGTATTATTCATAAGCATATATATTATATTTTACAAAGAACTAGAAAAGACAACATCAAAGTACCTTACCTCACAAAAAGAACAATATTAAAGGAAATGGAAACACCAATATTTCTATTTGATCATTGCATATTTTGTTCATGTATTAACTTACCACACTGTGTCCCATGTACATGTATGATTTATATATGCCCATTCAAAATGGTATTTCATAAAATAAAAACATTCTCTACAGTATCATTCTCCAGGTCCAGGAATCCTAAGCCATGACAATTGAAAACATTTAAATAAAAATATTAATTGCTAAATACCTTTGACTTAACAATTAGATCTTCCCATAGGCTAAATGCAAATGAACAAATAACTGTCATTATCTTGTTTAAACACAGCACTCATCTCACATCTCCAGGAAAGGCCCCTGATCACCACAGCAAAGCATGAATTGCCTATTGTCTTTTCAATAATTTAGCGTAAGATAACAGAATGACCAAAAATACAAACATAGAGAGTAACTGAATACTTTTGAGAGCTATTGGGATCTTGATGATCCTAATTTCATTCATGAGTATTCTACTAGGGGTCTACTCCAAGCAAGTGGATCACTGGTGCAATGATTTGAAAAAAATAGTTATCCCAAGACATGTGTTCTATCTATAAATCTGTCTACCTACATATATATGTATGTATCTATGTATCTCTGCATGTATGTGTGTATGTATTTATCTATCTATGAATATGTCTTATGTATCTACGAATCTATGCATGTATGAACATATATATGTATGTATCTGCTATCTATCTGTCTCCTTGTTTGCCACCATGAACTGAATAGTTCTCATTTGCCATGAGGTTTGTACTCTGCCTGGAGCTAAATCTCTCCAACCATGAGCCTCTCCAACCATGAGCTAAATAATCCAACGTAAGTCCTTCTTCCCTTCTCTACATGCTTATTCTCAGGTATTCTGTCACAGACACAGAAAAAAAAATGGCTAACAAAGGATCATGCTCCATAAAGCAAACTGAAGAGAATGTAGTGGTATAATCAAATCCATCCTTATAGAGATAAAACTATTTTAATAAGTTCAAACAACACAGTTGTGCACAAAACTACACAGATTATTATATGATAAAACTAGATCATCAACAGTCCTGAGTTAGCAAAAATTGACAGTCCTGAGGCCCATTTTGAGGGGAAGGTAAATGGCCAAGTTCTTGTGTAAATAGTAACAGTTGCCTACAGTTGGAAATGGACAAGACTTTTCTATCCAACTTTTAAGGGGTTTCTGTCTTTTGGTTTAAAACAAATGGCCTACTGTTTGGTGAGGCTAGTCTTGGAATGGTTGGAACTTAGAAGTTTTGTTTTTATTTTGCTTTTTCTGAGTTGAAATGGTTTTCACATAAAATAAGCATTTTAAAGGAAAGAGTTCAGTGGTGTTTAGCATGTTTACAATGTTAACAACCACCACTCTAAGACACACTTGGTACTGTCTCCTCAGAGCACCTCTCTTAGGCACTAATAATCACCTATGTCTCTTTTGTTTCAATAAAGAGCTTATGAAATGTATATTTACATAGATTATCCCAAAAGCATAAATATGTTAAGCCTTAAATTTTTGTTGACTAAGTAATAAAATTGTCAGACTTATAAAATTGGGAAGAAAATACTAGTTTAGATATCTAGTGGAATTCTGATGCTTTTTTTTTCTCTCACTTAGTATCTTGCCCACAAAATGCACACAAAATACTCTCTACTCTGGATGTAGTGACTGGAGTGGAAAGTGTGAAGAACACCTGGGTCATGAATACAAGGCTTCTCTCTCCTTCCCTTCCTGTGCCTACTGTCTATAGAGCAAGTTCTGACATAAATGCAATGTGGGGGGCATAGGAGAAGAAGAGGGAGGGAAGGTGGGACTGGCATGGATGGGGAGGTGGCTACAGCTGGGATACCAAGTGAATAAACTGTAATTAATAAAAATCACATAAAGTTTTACAAAATGCAACGTGGGGTTTTAAGCAATATTTCTGGCCCTACTTTACTTTAAAAAATGTCACTCCATCCCCCAAACAACTGTGAGCTAAATTGTTGCCCACAGTATGCTGTTGCAGAAAACTACCAAAAGTGCTCAATTGATCCCAGCGTGTATGGGAAATTGTGGATACCATGATAACCCCATTTGGTGGAGTTGCCATGTACAGATCATACTGTCACAGTACACTGTGAAAAATCAAAATGAAGATGCCTAAGTGGCAAGCAGTCATTCATCAGGTGCTACTATGTGCCAGGTAAGAGAATAAGCTGGTCAAGACACTTGGGTATCAGAAAATAAATAAAAGTTAGTGTTCACTACTTCTGGCACTGATCGCTCTTTCAGTGTGTGTGTGTGGAGGGGGTGTTTTGTGGTGGGGTATTAGAAGACAGCCATTTATATAAGTATAGGTACTCATCTAAATTTCACAAACATCATACAACCTTCAGTTTCATTTTCATCTTTTGGGAAGTGAAGCTGAGTCACCAAGACTGCAAGGCTTGCCTATAGTCTTCACAGCTCTGAGAGCTAAGAGCACTTGGCTCTTGAGTTTGTGCTCTGAATCAACAAGCTATTCAACTTCTTTGCCTTTGTAAAGACTTAGAGAGCTCTGTTGTTCAGTTGCCAAATTACTCAGAGCACAGTTGAGACCATTTCTGAGCAGCATACAACAGAGAGGGAGTGCTTTGCTGTGTTATGCTTTCTGTGGGTGTACCTTAGCTCCCTCACAGTACATAGAAGAATCCTTTTGGGCCAGTTGCACGCCTTTTCAACTCTTATCTCACACTTAGGGTAGCAGTCTGCCTATTGAAAGATTAGGCAATCTCTGAAGGCATTCTGGTATATAATTTCATAATATCCTTCACAGAACATGTAATGTACTTCAGCCCTTGTGTCCATTTTGTCAAAATGGAGCACAAATTAAATACACCTGCAAGCATTCTTACTGACTCTTGTGCTGGTCTGGGAATAACCTTGAAGAGACCGTGTGTTCATGACACAGGTTTGGACCTTGGGGTTCTCAAAAATACAAAAGTAAAGCAATAAATACTAATAAGCTTCAAACAATAAGAAATCTGGAGATGTATAACTATGGCAAAGTATGAATACCATGAATGCTAACTTGGGGTTAAAAGCATTTGCTGCTCTCCCCAGAGGACCTAAGCTCAGTCCCTAACCTCCATGTCAGATGCTTCACATCTGCCTGTAAATCCAATTCCACAGGGTTGGACATCCTCTTCTTGCCTCCAAAGATTCCCACAATTTGTGGCATATGCACACAGACACATACATAGAAAAAAGTATATCTGTTTTAAAGTACACTTGTTAAAGCAATGACAGTACATAACATTAACAGATTTGGGAAGCTAAGAAGTGTTCAGGCAAGACATCTTCAAAACTAAGAGTTACCTTGTAGGTGTAGTGAGACAAAGGGCTAAGCCCAGAGAATTTCTTGAACTTCTACATCTGACCCTCTCCTCCTGGCACACGTGCATATGTTTGGATGGGCACACTGCTAGAAAACAGAACTGCAGATCCTCTGTGCTCCGGTAAGGATAAGGGTCACACTAGGCTGGTTTAAAACAGGGGTGCACAGTCAAATAAGCATGCTGAGTGGATGGAGGCCGTTCTGGCCTTAGAGATTTACAGTTATCAAGTAAAGTCAGTGAATACTTACTCTGGGCATAACCAGCTTCTCAGCAAAGAATGAGCACCATTTTACATTAACTCTTTTAAAAGACTTTTGCTATTTTATATATATATGAAAACTCAGCTCCTGGAAGGCTAGATTAGTGCTCACGGCTCTAGCCCATTGTAAGAAGCTTTGAACATAATTAAGCATTCAATAAATGCTTGTTGAACTAAATTTCAGCCAGAAAATTCCTAAGGATGTAATATTTACTGCTATTAGCAGATACAGAATTATATTCTCTCTTCTCCCTCCCTGTGTCTCTGTCTCTCTGTGTGTCTTTCTCTGTCTCTGTCTCTCTGTCTTTCTCTGTGTCTCCATCTCTGTCTCTCTCTGTGTCACTCTGTCTCTGTCTCTCTGTATTTTCGTCTGTCTCTCTGTGCCTCTGAGTCTCTGTCTCCCTCTGTCTCTGTCTCTGTCTCTATCTCTCCTCTCTTTATTTGCCATATGGTCTACACAGGGTCTTACACTGTAGCCCAAACCAGACTGGCTTCACAATTGTGATGACCCTCCACCCCAACTCATGTTACCAAGTACTGAGATTTTAGGCATTTGTCACTACACCCCTCCGTGTGTGTGTGTGTGTGTGTGTGTGTGTGTGTGTGTGGTGTGTGTGTTTCATGGACAATGCACACAATGGGCTAGGCAGGCTGGCTGGCAAGACTCAGGATCCACCTGCATCCACCTCCTCAGTACTGAGATTACAAGCATCCATTACCACACCCAGCTTTCTTTTTTTTCCTCTGATATTGTCTACAAAGTTTATCTTAGGAATGCTAAAGAAAGAGATTTGATACCAAAAGGCAGTCTCATTTTTCGCATTATATATTCTACAATGTTTTTTAAGTAGAATGTGTTGGCTTTATAAATCAACAATAATTTATTTTTCTCATGGAAAGATTATCAAAGCCAATTAAGCCTATTTCAACAACAATAAAAGATGTTTCTCATGGAAAGACTATCAAAGCCAAATAAGTCTATTTGATGCCTCATCACAAAACACTGTCATTTATTAATTTTATTGACATTTATCAATGTCATCTCTGGTTCTGATTTTTTCCCTTACAGTTTATTTACTTTGTACACCAGCTGTAGACCCCTCCTTCACAATCTGAGTCTTAATAATCAAAACTTTTTGGTCAAAATGTTTAATTCCAAGTAACAAGAAAAGCCCAAAGGAGGCCATCCTTGAATTTCACTCAGACGGGGAAATAGAATAGACAGTGGAAGAGGAAGCAGAAAGGGAACTGGATAAGGGAGTTTGTGGGGAAGGAAACAAGTGGGAATATCAGATGTGTGGAGAGTCAGGAAGGGAGAATTGAGGGCCTGTAGAGAAAAGGGAAATGAAAGGCAGGGGCACCACTGAGACAAGCTGGAGACCTGCGACAGGGTAGGGTACAGGGAAGATATGGGGATGAGTCTAGCTGAGCCTCCTAGCAGTGGGAGACACTAGACTTGAGGAGGCCACCTTTGAGACAGGCAGGAACAATAGTGATGTGAGGGGGACACCAATCCACCTACAAACCCTTTGAACCAAATTTTGCTCTGCCCACAAGATGTCAGAGATGAAGATA
Organism: Pachyuromys duprasi; assembly: GCA_028658305.1. Taxonomy (NCBI): domain Eukaryota; kingdom Metazoa; phylum Chordata; class Mammalia; order Rodentia; family Muridae; genus Pachyuromys; species Pachyuromys duprasi. The sequence continues at coordinate 51,687,694 of CM053765.1, read as the reverse complement.
GAGTAGACACTGACAGAATGACCAACCAATACCTGGCTCAACCTGATACTTACCCCTGGAACCATTAACCATATGGTGCTGTTTACGGACAGGAGTCTAACTTCACAGTTCTCTGAGAGTCCCTACCCACCCACCCCCAGTTGAAGGAACCAGGTGCTGAGACTCACAGCCAAGCATCTGGCAGAACTTACAGAGTCCTGTGAATGAGTGGAAGGGAAGGGTACAGGACCAGGAAGGGAAAACAAAAAACACTGCAAAATACCAAAAGAGTCAACTAATGGAGATGCTTGGGCACTTAGAGATGGAAGTACCAACCAAAGATCATACATGGACTGGACCTAGGCCATGCAACCAATGGGCAGTTTATTCTTCCTGTGGGTCCCCTAGTGAGTTTAGCGGGTGCTGTCTATGACATGGACTCTGTTGCCTGCTTTCTATTACTTTGCCCTAGCAGGACTGCCATGCCTGGCAGTAGTGGGTGAGGAGGAGCCCAACCCTGGTTCAAGTTGATGTGCTGAGATGGGTTGGGGGCTTCCATTTTCTGGGGACCCGGGGAGGGATATAGGGTAAAAAGGGTGGGAGGGAGGAAACTGGAGGAGAGGAGAGAGGGGGTATGATAGGGATGGAAAGTAAACATATAAATTAAAAATAAAAATAAAAATGTTGTTTAAACTTCCTAATTCCAAATAAACCCAAAACCTAACCAAAACTGCCCTGAGTATTTACTGTGTTCACAGGAAACACATAATCCATTCCTTCTATTATCTCCCTGTTGAGTGATGTTTTGAAACCCGGTTTGTTTACTGTGATGATGACAGAGTTCATCTTCATATTGAAGATAATTGCTTGAGCACATGGTCAACCCTTCATACAAGTCTGTTATACTCTCTGTGGTCAACTTACCAATATTATGATGACCTTCTAAAATATTTGTAACCATAACTTTAAAGCCAAAAACATTTTTAAGTACTTCTATTACATTTCCTCTTTCAGGATTCACCCAATTACATTCTACCCTACTTTAAAAACAATAGGTGTAGGGCCGGGAAAATAGGTTAGCAGTTAAGAGCAGTGGCTGCTTTTCCAGTGGTCCCGAGTTCAATTCCCATGAATCACTTGGTGGTTCACATCACCATAATGGGCTCTGATGCCCTCCTCTGACAAGCAGATGTACATACAGATAGAGTGTTCACATAAAATCAATCAATCAATCAATAAAAGGTGGGAAAGGCAGCTTAAACATTAAAATAATGTAACGGTCTTGGCATGTTGCTCAGTTGGTAGAATACTTGCCTAGAATGCAAAATATCATATGTTACATTTCATAAAACCAGGCATGCTGGTATATGCCCATAACACCTACATTGAGATAAAAGCAGAAGCATCAGAAATCAAGGTCATTCTCAACTACAAAGCATGTTTGAGGCCAGCCTGGCCTACTCTGGCACTCTGTCTCAAAAAATTTAATAATAATTTAGGAAATCTTATAATATGAAAGTTAAAAAAATACTCTGCTTTATTTCTATAATTTTTCACATTTGCTACACACACACACACTATAGTGGCCCAGATCAGATTGATTTTCTGCTGTCAGTTCTGGGAAGCTATCTGTAGTTTTCCTCAATAGACATTGATATTAGCTGTTGATAACCAACTAGGTGATTTTAAGGGCTTACAGAGAAGAAAGTACCTTGGAAGTTCTTGACAAGGCTGTACCTGCATCAAGGATTGGCAGCAATTCAACAATGGGCTGGCCAAATCACCCACTTTTCCTCTAAGTGAGCAGTCAGTGTCCAGAAGGAGAGTGGTAAGAAAGAAAGGCAGAAGCCAGGAGTCCTTTATCTTTTTTCTCATAGATAAGATCATTCTCAAAATGTTTACTTTTTAAAAGCAATCATTCTAAAACAAAATATAAATGAGATGGAAAGTGTAGTGACCCTGAGTGTGGCCTTCACCTCCACTACAGAGAGGTAAAACTGAGGACCAGAAAACAGGGAGAGAGCACAGACTAACATTGTCTGTGTTTATTTCCCTCTCCCTATATCCCTAATTTCCTATGTGCTGCGACCCCATGCAGACTTCCTCTTAGGACAAATAATAATAATAATAATAATAATAATAATAATCTGTTTGAACTCTGCCTTCTTCTGATTTCAACTGATGAGTCTGCCTCCTTAGCAGCCCCCAAAGCTAAGGCTGTTAACATCTACACAGATCCCTCAACTCATGCAGACACTACAAATGTTTCCTATGTCAACACACACACATTTTCAAATAACTAACTGGCCCTGAGAGGCCCAGGGCACTACTGACTCAGTCATTTACCTAATTCCAAGATGCATCATCAAAGGAGATGTTGATTTTAAGAATCACTATATTCACTTATATAGACCTATAAGAAAGGATAAACATACTGAAATCTACACACCTACAGAAGATAAAGAAGAAAGGGGACCTGGGGTAAGATGGTCAATCCTCACTTAGATAGACAAATGGGATGGACATTGAATGTAGGAGAAAACAAGCAATAGGACAGGAGCCTACCACAGAGGGCCTCTGAAAGACTCTAACTAGCAATGTATCAAAGCAGATATTAAGACAACCAAACATGCAGCAGAATGCAGGGAATCATATGAAAGAAGGAGGAGTTACTAAGACTTGGAGAGGATAGGAGCTCCACAAAGACCAAATAGATCAAGGCATAGGGGTCTTTTATGAGACTGTTTCTCCAACCAAGGACCATGTATGGATATAACCTAGAACCCCTGCTCGGATATAGCTCATAGCAGTACAGCATCCAGCTGGGTACCCTGGTAAGGGGAACAGGGACTATTTCTGACATGAACTCAATGACTAGATCTTTGACCCCTACCCGGGGGGAGGAGCAGCCTTACTAAACCACAGAAGAGGACATTGCAGCCAGCCCTGAAAAGACCTGATAAGCTAGGGTCAGATGGAAGGGAGGAGGTCCTCTCCTTCCAGTGGATGTGGAAAGAGGCAGGGAGGAGATGAGGGAGGGATGGGGAGAGTGGGAGGGAATGAGGAAGGGGGATACAGGGGGATACAAAGTACATAACCTGTGATTAATATAAAAATTAAAAAAAGAAAAAATCACTGTGTGCTCCTCTAGCTGTCAGCGAAATAATGTATAAAAGAAATATGATTCTAAAATAAAATTAGCTTCACTCTTGTCTCTGTGCCTATGACTTCCAAATATCACCTTGGATAGCACTGTTAAACACCTGCATGAAGCCAGCAAAATGGTGTGTAAAAGAAATATGACATTAAACTGATAAAAACAAATACTATACTTGATATTGACCAAATGTATATACTTAGTGTATGTACTTAGGCAAGTGAGTATGTACACAGGGTATATTCTCACTCACAAGTGGACATTAGACATATAATATAGGATAAACATACTAAAATCTGTACACCTAAGGAAGTTCATCAAGAAAGAGGACTCTGGCTAAGATGCTCAATCCCCATTTGGAAAGGCAAAGAAGATAGACATCAGAAGAGGGAGAAAACAGAGAACAGGACAGGAGCTTACCACAGAGGGCCTCTGTAAGGCTCTCCCCTGAGAGGTATTGAAGCAGATGCTGAGACTCATAGCCAAATTTTAGGCAGAGTTCAGGAAATCTTATGAAAGAAGTGGGAGATAGTAAGACCTGGAGAGGACAGGAACTCCCCAAGAAGAGCAACAGATCCCTGGGCACAGGGGTCTTTTCTGAGACTAATACTCCAGCCAAAGACAACTCATGGTGATGGCCTGGAAACCCTGCGCAGATGTAGCCTATGGTAGTTCAGTATCCAAGTGAGTTCCATAGCAATTGGGACAGGGGTTTTCTCTGACATGGACTGATTGACCTGTTCTTTGATCACCTCCCCCTGAGGGGGGAGCAGCCTTACCAGGCCACAGAGGAAGACAATGCAGCCACTCCTGATGAGACTTGATAGACTGGGTTCAGAGGGAAGGGAAGGAGGACCTCCCCAATCAGTGGGCTGGGGGAGGGAAGAGGTAAGGAAGAGGGAGGGAGGGTAGAATTGGGAGGGGAGAAGGAAGAGAGCTACACGGGGGATACAAAGTAAATAAATTGTAATTAATAAAATAAAAAAGAAATAGGATTCTAAAATAAAATTAGTTTCACTCTTGTCTCTGTGCCTATGACTTCTAACTATCACCTTGGATACCACTGTGAACCACCTGCATGGAAGGCTTTTGGCTTTGGCACATCAGCCAAAGTACTAGTATCTGAGCTTCATATGGGGAGAAAGCGGGAATCTCATGGAATGTAAGCAGAAGAAATGAAACAAATCTCCATATAACAGATAAGACAAACAAGGATCCTCTACTAGAACATCCACTTGAGCCAGCTGACTTGAGGTGAGGGAGCCAATGCTGACCAGAGGTGACCAGTCCATTCATGTCACAAAGGCACAGCAGGTGATGCTTCTCTTTTGAGTGTGAGCTAACAATTGAAAACTGTACATTAATCACAGCTGTAGTTTCAAAAGATGTTCTGTACAGGAACTCCTTGGGCCTGGTGGACTTCAACTTAACCCAGGAACTGCTAAGTTATTCATCATCTTGCAGAAACACTCCAGGCTCATGTTTCAGGTTGAGTAGCTTTAGGTACTTGAGCTGCAAAGAAAGAGCAAGTATGGGATATAACACATATCTACTCCAGTGAACAATAGTTCAAGGTCATGCTGCACTAAAATCTTGGATAGAACATTTCTCCTATGATAAACATGTCCCCAGGCATGGTTGAGTAAAGTCTGAATCAAAGACAGAAATCATAGGAGAGACAGATGTAATATAAAGACAAAATTCCAGGCAATTTGTTTGAATTTAGTCATCCATCAGATAGCAGTAGGCTCCCGCAAAGAGTCAATGGTTTTAGCAAATACAGCCTTCAAGTTCAAACCACATGCCTGAGGTATTATCTTCAGTAAGCTAGTGAGAAACTAATCATGTACTGCACAGCTGTATGACCTCTAAACTATGTGCTATTTTTAGGGCAAACAAGAATAAATGCTGTAATTTTGCTCTGTGTTTTTATCTGGAATCTGAGCTGATTATGTTTTATAGGATGAGGACTTTTTCATTGATAATAACTCCCCCTTGAATTGTTTATCATTTGCATAGCCATCTAGAACCCAACTAGCTTTAGCATATCTTAGTTATAGGGAATTGCAATCTACAAATATTCTGGCTTTGTGGACTTTATGTTGTTTTCTGGCAAAACAACATAAGTAGCTGTTAAAAGGGTCCAACAGCTACTCTCTCAGAGGCAGATAAAAGCAGGCACCCTGATTTAAGAGGTAGCAAGGTAAGGAGCCAGAATTTCCTGACCTTTTGTCTCCTTAAAATGGTTCTTGTGAGATCCATAAGGAGAGCAACAGTACCAAAAATGTGGGAACAGGGGTCTTCTCTGAAACTGATAATCCAACCGAGATCCATTCATGGAGATAACCTAGAACCCTTGCACAGATGTAGCCCATAGAAGCTCAGTCTCCAAGTGGGTTCCCTAGTAAGGGGAGCAGTGGCTGACTCTTACATAAACTCAGTGTTAGTATTCTGAAACAACCTTGCTTCTGGGTTACCTAGCAACGTATGACATCATCTTGTATCGCCCAGCCAGGTAGCCACACCTGGGGGCGTGGTTAGTAATTACCTGACCTTTAAAAGGACAACCAGACACATGTTCTCTCTCTTATTCCTCTTATTCCTCTTATTCCCTCTCTTATCCTCTTACTCTCCTCTCTCTTTCTATGGGGCACCCTCCTTTCCTCCTCTCCTCTATCCCTCTCTCCCCCATCATGGCCCACTCTTGTTCCCCCTTCTCCCCTAATAAACCCCTTTCATAGAAAACCTGTTGTAAGCCTCATCTTATTTCTAACACTCAGTGCCTGGCTCTTTGATCACCTCCTCCTGAGGAAGGGGCCAGAATTTCCAGGCCACAGAAGAAGATAATGCAGCAAGTCCTGATAAGACCTGATAGGCTAGGGTCAGATGGAAGTGGAGGAGGACCCCCACTATCAATGGACTCCTGGAGGGGTATGGGAGGAGAAGAGGCAGGGAGGGTGGGATTAATAGGAGATAAGGGAGGGAGCTACAACTGGGATACAAAGTGAATAAATAAATAATAAATAAACTAAATAAATAAATAAATAAATAAAAAATAAACTAAAATATAAAAAAGAAAATAAATGTGGCTCCTGTGTGGCTCAATTTGTATAATACAAAATTATTCACATTTAGTTACATGCCACCAGTAAAATTAGGAGGTATGGATTCAACTGAAGCAAAAAAACTGGCATTTGAAATCAGTTGTGATGCTGTACACCTATAATCTCACCATGGATGTGGTGGGGTCAGGAAGATCAAGAGTTCAAAACCAGCCTCAGAAACATAACAAGTTCAAGACCAGCCTGAGCTAAATGAGACCCTGTCTCAAAAAGCCAAAATTATAACCCAGGAATCAATGTGGTATCATATCAAGACTCAGGAAAGTGACAGAGTAGGCTATGAGAGTGACAAAGGCTGGCAGACAGCAGCAAAGGGCAGAAAAGAGGTTTCAAAACCTGTAGTACCCTGCTCAGTTGATGTTCTCTATTCCCAGGTGACCCTCACTTGTGTCAAGTTGACAAAAACTAACCAGCCCAGTTGTTTACATAAAATTTCCTATCTTTATGTCTATTAAGATACACATTTAGTTTTTTTTCCCCAGCAAGGCCTTGTGACTCAGTGGAACCTGAATGTATTTTAGCTCCAAGGGAAACTTCTCATTAATCTTGATCGATAACAGTAATCCATCTCCCTCAGAACCCAATCTTAAATCTAACTGTGTGACCGTGCTTCACAGTCACTATTGACTCAGGTAGACAAAAACTTAACCTTGTCCCACCAAAGGAGTCCATGGTTGAGACAACTGAATGCGAGCAAGGAAGCATGAGACCCACAAGCAACTGGGCTCCATCTCTCCATCATGGGGGAAAGCCATCTAAAGACCAGCCAACACATGCAGGAAAAAGAGGGGGAAATTAAAGCAGCTGAGCCAGCCCTGGTCACAGCGTGGGGCACTTTGCCTGCAGACTTTCAGTTCCAAGCTAACAGATGCCCACAGGAACTAAGCTGGGCTGAATCAAAGTGTCTCTCATTTGTAGCTAAAAGCATTCTGATTGACACTATTTTGTATAGTACAAATGCCTTACAAGGAAAGACAGCTATATACTTAAAGAAAATCTCTGAGTGATTGTGAGAGTCAGAGGTAGTGTTTCCTGGACATGACAGGGCCTTGGTACAAATGAACCCACAACAGCTGTGACTACATGTGTAAGACCTCTAAAGGCAGACAAAAAACCCAGCATGGGGGTGGGAGTGGTTCACAAAGTCCCATACCTAGCTGAAGAACTATTGGCAAATGGGGAAGGAAATGCTGCCCAATGGATGCTACCCCTAATAGATTTCCCTTGCCCCTGTCATGGTCCTATGTACTTAGAGGACCATGCACTAAGTGCACACAGTGGGTTTAAAAGACCACATGTAGTTATGGAAAAAAGGAGGTGGGGGTTAGTATATAAGAGGAGCTGGAGAGGTTGAAATAATGATTTAATCAAAATACAGTATGTGAACGATTAAATTCTCAAACAATACACATTTTAAAATTCAAGTCTACTTGCTATTAAATATTATTATGTAGTATAATTTACTGCCTGAATTTCTACCTACTATATGTTTCTCTTATATTTCTAACAGCATATGTCACCCTGATACTACTTAAACTTTTCTAGTAGATTATTTACTTAGAATTAACTAGAGGTGTGTAACTGACCATAGCAGTCAAAAATGTTTACTGAGACAACTGCAGAGCATAAATCTAGGTGCCTGTGAGAGGTTCAAAAATTTGGAGTTTATTCTTGGGACTGGGGCAAAGTCAGCAGAGCACAGTTCTTTCAGAGCAAGGGTCCAGCAGTCTCCCACCCAGATTAACCTTGGGATGTGACTAGGGTCATGTAGCCCCTAAGGAAGCCTATAGAATGTGTTAACTTCCTCCCCCTTGCTACAACCTCACCTGCACATAACAGGGCAGGTATCCCCAGGTAGCCAGATCTGATCATTTGCAGTTTTGGCACCTGAAAACAAACCAATCATTTTAAGGTCAACTCCCCTAGGGACCCTTTCACCCAATCCTATAGTGCCAAGACTTGCACTTCCCTACTTTCGTTTTTGCCCCCTTAAAAACCCTGATCCCCCAGAGTTGGGGTTGCTTGCCTCTTTGTTCTTGCAGAGGGCAGCCACCCAGCTTGAGTTTGTAATAAAGGTCCTCCTGTGTTTTGCATCAGGCTCAAAGCCTGTTGGTCATTTGGGGACTCGAGATCTGGGTATTTCACCTGCATATTCTGACAAGCAGCACTAAGATTGTTAACGCTTCAAAGACACAGGGTCATTGAAAGTCTTAAGCGTTTACATAGCCATGTAGGAAAAACAGACTGTAAGTTCCCATGATGATTTTTATTGGTTATATCCATTTCCATGAAAATATCGTGCTGTCATTTTTTAACCTGAACACTACTCCATTATGTAAATATTCCACATTTTTCCCAAAGGATGTTGTCGATGCTGTACTTTGGTTCTTGAAATTGCTGTGATTTTAATTCTTATATTGAATGACAAACTATCAGGATGACTATCTTCACTCAGCCTAGAAGTCTCCCTCCATCTCTTCCATTTTCTGGTGATTTAAATTGGAATATCCACAAAAAGCTCATATATTTACATGTTTAGTCTCCAGTGAGGAACTGTCTGGGAAGGGTTAGGAGGTATGGCCTTGTTAGATAACATAGTTTCTATTGACGTTATATTATAGGAGGGTGTGCTTTAAGGTTGATATGCCAATGAAAGTGACCACACAGAATGGAGTCTGTCTGTCTGTCACTTTATGTCTTTGTTTCTGTCAGTCTATATCTCTATCTCTCTATCTGTGAATATGTCTCTCTCTCTGTCTCCCTGTCTCTGTCTTCATCTTGTGGTTCAGTATGAAAAGCTCTCAGCTCTGCTGAAGGACAACAAGATGGCTGCTTGCTGACATGACTTCGTGGATGGACTCTGTAAAAATATAAGTAAGGTCCCAATTAAACTCTTTTTGTTCAATGAATTACCTTGGTCAGGGGCCATTTTCACAGTAAGTAATTCACTGACTAAGGACATATCTGTGCATTTAACAAATAATAAGAAAATCTGTGATAATGTGAAAGGCACATATCAAGGACTTTATTAATGACCACTTGAAAGAAATATATGACACTTTTCCTGAACTAAGAGTCTTGGACACAGGAACTGTCATCTCTGGGTTGTGTGCTTTCTGCTGCCCAGATTGAGGCACGTGGGGCTGCTCAGCCTTTCTCTCCAGCAGGGTGTCCACTTGGCCCTATTAATACATGGCTCCTGAAACTATTACTGGCTTTCACCTGTTTCATGACATCATTCTGCCTTTCAGCCAATCAGCACCTGATAGAATCTCAAGGATTCCACGGAGATGAGTAAACAAACTTTCCTCAGTGTCCAGTATCTCTGATCCTGTGTACAAGTGACTTTTTCTTGTGAAACCAAACAAGTCTTTACCTTATCCCTTTATCCAGATCCCACATCTTTACTCTTGTTTACCTCAGGTAGGAAATGAAACTTTAATGTTTATTTAATTGGACAGCTTCCTAAGTAGGGAAGGTTCAAAATGATGTGGGATTAAGGGGAATGTACCGAATGAAAAGGTGGTCTCCTACTGTGGTCTTGGATCTGAAATTTCCTAGGTTGTAATGTTCAACTGAGCAGTTACTCAGGTACTCACTAAATGTACCTTCACATTTTCATTTGTATAATAGGCTGGCAGGATCTATGGTTCCCTTGGGGTATTGAGTCTTTAAGAGCAGGGAAATGTGAAGGAAACCAGACAATTCTTGGGATGGATATGGCTGAAAAAGAGAAAGAGCTGTGTATGGAAAAGGAGAACTGAGGTGCAAGATACTTTCTGACAGCTGGCGCCGTTCCACACTAGTGTTGCCAACCCTCTATGAGCAGGGTTGCCTTGGCTGACCTGGCTGTATCAGCAGCTGTGTCCTACTCAGTGGTCAGTGAGCAACCTTCCTGGTCTTGAGGTTTATAGTTAAAACTGGGCCTTCAGGACAGAGAAGTGGATCTGTGTTATTCATGATTGACACATGAGCAACTGTGTTTCTGCCTGCGGTCCTCCAGACAATCGCTCTAAAAGTAGTCTTAGTGCCAGGACTGCTGGTTCAGAGGTGCCACCTGAGCTCATGGGGTCTGAGGTAGCTGGGTAACCACTAGTTCATGGCTAGAATTCTCTGCTACATAATGAGATCCTGGAAAGCGTGCCTTACAAAGTAAAACTCTGCCCTCCTTTAAAGGCAACTTTTCTCCATATTAAAAGTCACTGTAAAAATTGTCAACATATAATTTTTGTTGATTATGTGGGGATTTCCTACAATGTACATTATACTCCTTTTCTATGCTCTCAGGTTCACATTCCTACCCATGTGACACACTGATTTCTTTTAAATACATGAATTCAAGTATGTATTGTTCATATACTCATTGGAACATGGGCAAACTCTCAGTGCCAAGGCCCTTAAAGAGAACTGTGTTCATCCTTGCCCCATCCTGGCCCCACCTCCAAGCACAAGTCATCAATGTTGAGGAGATCTATTCTTGACCTTGATCACAGTTTTTCTTATATATTTATAACAATTTATTCACTTTGTATCACTTTGGTAGCCCCCTCCCTCTTCTCCACCCAGGCCCACCCACCCTCCTCCTCCTACCCCCATGCCCTTTCTCTAGACCCCTGATAGAAGAGGTCCTCCTCCCACTTCTATCTTTCCCTAGCTTATCAGATCTCATCAAGGCTGTCTGCATTTCTCTGAGCCTGATTCACAGGGCTTTGTTCTCCTTGTGTCCTCCATTCCCTCTAATTCTGAAACTCTTCCTGTCTCCTCTTCTGCAGGGCTCCCAGTGCTCTGATGGGAGGGAGAATTTCACAGAAAAAATCCATCATTGCTCCTTTCTGGGCTGGACAGTGGTTCCCCTCTGACCTCCTCCCTGAATAGGTGTTTTTTCTCCTATGCAAATGACTCAGTCCCCCATCTTTTAACATCCCTCCTTTCCTTTCTTCCTTCCTTCCTTCCTTCTTTCTTTCCTTCCTCCACTTCCTCCTTCAGCCCTTCATCTTTATCCTTCCCTTTCCAGCCCCCTACTTTTCTTAATTCATTGGGAAGCATTTCCTCCTGGCTGCCTTGGAGCAGTACATAACCTGTGATTAATATACAAATAAATAAATTACTTTAAATAAAAGGAATAGCTGTGTACTGGAGGGAGCCCATGAAATTACTCAGGCATAAGTCAAAGGACAGCCTTAGAACATTAAAAGTGATTGTGTATACAGGACTTACTTCAGAAAATGTAGTTAACATTTCTTGTCGATTTCAGAATTTAAATGTTATTTATAAACATATAGTTCAGTTTTATTTGAAGAGGGATTATAGGGCAGTTTGGAAAATGCTATTGTTTTTGTCTGTGAAGACAGCATAAACTAGGTTTTCTCCTTCCTTAGGTGGCTGAGCAAGCACATTAAGAAGCTGATTCACTCCACAGTCCTCAGTTTGGACTGGCATCTCAACAACATTTTGCTGGCTGCAAAGTCATGTGACTTCAAATGCAGGTGAGGATTAGTGGGCACTGCCTATTGTTCAGTGCTGACAGCTTCCTGTAGGGCTCCTTTATTTGCAAAGTACAGTACCCTGTGAGCTGCTCAGTGATAACAGGAACTTACTGGTCTAGAAAATGAGCTGGGGCCTGGATGTGACTAGGCAGGTAGAGAACTTGCTGAGCTTGTACAGAACACTGGTTTCTGTCCCCCAGGACTGCAGAAGCCTAGCAGGTGCTGCACGCCTGTAAACACAGCACTGCATGTGGAGCAAAGTTGAGAGGCTTGTGGTCATCCTCAATTATAGAATGAGATTGAGGACAGCCAAGCTCTATGAGAACCTATCCCAACAATGAGAAAACAAAACAAAACAAACAAACAAGTAAACTGGTAAACAGTGAGGAACAGAGCAAGTAGCAGAAGATACTGTGGACTAATCCATATGGTTAGCAGGAACTGCAGCGGTAGTTGGGCACAGCAGCCTGGCCAGCACAGTGAGGAGTCTTGGGCAGAGTCAGTAGCCTAGAGTACAGTTTGAGCTCATGCTGTGTCCACCCATTCATCTCTCTCTCAGTCTGTACTTCTCAGTTTTTAAGTAGATTTAATGTATTTATCTGTGTGCATGTGGATATGCATGCCTGGCAAAGGCCAGAAGAGGGTAAGAGATTCCCAAGAGATAGAGGTGGTTGTGAGCCACCTGATACAGGTGCTAGGAGCCCAACCCAGTCCTCTGCAAGAACAGCAAATATGTTAACCACTAAACCATCTCTTCAGTTCAGTTCTCTGGGTTTTGATGTGACAAGAAGTTGGAGGCATGAAGCCCAGGTTGTTCTGTAGTTAAACATCCTCCCTCAGCTTCTTGTCCTGGAATTACAAGTCTGTACCTTCATGCCTGCGAGCCTCAATGCTGGATGATTTCAGGCTCTCATTTTGTGTCCCAGGCCACAGACTGCAGATGACATTGAACCACATGACGTTTAGCCACATGACCCTGAGTGTGTATAGACAGAGTGTTTCATCTGTCCTAGGCTAGGGGAGACTTGTCACCTTGCTAGAGCTTTAAGAATCATGCCATGGATTGCTTTTTAAAACTTGTCCTTCATCAGGGCCCTTTCCCCTTAGAAAAAAGAAAAGCAAATAATTAATTAGTCTTGTCTGAGGCTGATCCCGTGGATCCTAGGCTTCTGTAGGTCTGAAGTTGGAGCTCTGTGCCCCAGTACCCAAGTGGTAATCAGTGGGAGGTAAGTGCAGCGGTCATGCTTGCAGCAGGAGGCTAGAACCTGGAGCCTGTGGGAACGCAGAAACTTTTCCAGAGCTTGGTGTCCTGAGGTTGGGCCTGATGTTTCCCCCAATGTGGGGTTTCTTTGCAACAAGCAGACCCAGTCTGTGCTGTTGGGGATCTACAGATCCATCTAGGATGTTGAGCGGAGTGCACAGGGGCAGGCAAGTGGCTCTGTGCTGTTGACTGGGCACCTGCAGGAACCCAAAAACTTGACCTGAGAGCTTTTGGGGGGAGTGGAGAGTTTCCACTGGATGCTCTGAAGTCAGACTTGATGTTCCCTTCACCAAGGGGTTTCATCCCAACAGGGAAACTTGGTCCCTGGTGCTTTGGGACCCACAGTTCTCTGCGGGACAGTGAATTGGGAGCACAATCACGTCTCTGGGCTGAGTGCCTGCTAGCACCCAGACCTTTCCCAGGGATTGTCCGGATGACCTGAGCTCACTCCCAATTACTTCCTTCACCATGGGTTTTTTTCTAAACTGGAGATCCCAATCTCTGGTGTTTTGGGGCCCAAAGTTCAGTCTGGGAAGGTGAACAGAGCACACAGGCATGTGACTCTGGGCTGACGTTCTAATGCCTGCAGGGACCCAGGAACTCTTCCAGGATTAGGCTGGTGACCTAAGAATGGACCTGATTACTTCCCAGTCCATGGAGTTTCCTCTCGCCAGTTGATTAACCAAAACATTAAGAGCCTGGACAGTGGTAATGGACTGAGTTAAGGCAACTACAGCCAGGGGAGTACCAGCAAAAACAGCTAGAAATAGCTCCTATAGAATAGCTGCTGTTATCGCAAAATCTCTCTTAAAACAGGTTAGTGACATGAGGAAAGTGTGATGAAAATGATCTTCTGCAACCACTGGTAACCAAAGACTGGCAGAGGAACAAACAATGCCAACAAAGGAATATGAATTGTTCCAGCAATTGGAAATCCAACAAATTTCCATAGAACAATTAACAATAAGAGAACAGTCCAAAGGATTTGTGGAAAAATTTGAAAGCAAGAAATAAAATGGGGGTGGGGGGAGCGAAGACAAGAAGGTACAGTAACACTAAGCTGGTACTGCTTCTTAAAGGTATGTGGCTTAAATGCCCCTGACACAGCACCATTGGATAATATACTGCCATTAATAAACAAAAAGGGCCAAAGATCCAAACATGCGTAGCAACCACAGAGACTGATTAGTGAAAGTCCATGGCAAGAATAAAAGAATAAACCTATGGGCCCCATACAAACCCACAGATCCATGTTAGGGATGTGCATAGGAACATCAAGTAGAGTACATTTTGGCCAAACAATAGGAAAATGAATGGCAGTAGGGTAGGCAGCGTTTTCCAAAGTTGAAGGAACAAAAGACTTAGCCAGTGTATAATCAAGTCTTTGATATTTAGCACTTCCAGCATGAAGTAGCCAACCCCATATGCTCCTAAAGGTACCAATACCCAATGTATTAAAAGTAGAATCAGCATTCCTAGCCATCCCAAAAGATACACATGCAGGCTTATTGCCAAATAGGTACTTAGTATCTGTGGGAATATAAAAGCAAAGAGAATTAGAAAAGCGCCAAATGCCCAAGATCTGTCCAACCACCATAGAGGTCTGAGATGGGAGTCCCAAACTTGAATTGGGGCTGTAGACAGCTGAAAATACATTGGTGTCCATGGAGACAGGCACCAAAGTGGGGTGCATTAGAACAAAAGCCCAAAGGTCCAATTTATCTGGGCACTGGGCAAGTCATCATTAACAGGGTTATCAGCATTGGCAACTGGGGAAGCCTCCAAAGATGTGATGTTGTCCACTTGATGCACCAGTGGGCAGCATCCAAAGATGTGATGTTGTCCACTTGATGCACCAGTGGGCAGCATCATTTTCCTGTGAGAAAACACAAACAAATCCTCTTCCCCATGTAAGCACAGGGTCAGGTCCATGCCATTTGTTGGTTAGAGGATCCTTCCATCTGACTATGGCATAAGTGGGAGAAGACTTGGAATGCCAATAACGTTCTGCTACAAATTTACCTTCTTTATCCACTTGTAAAAAATTTTAAATGAAAACATAGTCCAGGTGAGCTCTGTGGGACTTATGTGGATACAGCTCCCCCTTCTTTTAGACAGATGTTTTTTGATCATCAAATGGGCTCTCTCTACTATACCTTGACCCATAGGATTGTAAGGTATGCCAGTTTTATGTAGTTTAGAGAATTGTTTGCAAAAGTGTGAAAAAATTTTGCTGGTATATCTGGGACCATTGTGTGTTTTAATTAAAAACATTAAAAATAGAAAAAGTATATAAGCAATGGGCCATGATATGACGGGTGGATTCACCAGATTGCAAGGATGCTAATAAAAGCCCGAAGTAAGTATCAATTGTAACACAAATATACTTTAATTTACCAAATTCGGGATAATGAACAACATCCATCTGCCATTACTGTCCAGGAATAAGGCCCCTGGAATTTATCCCCAAATGAGGCACAGGAAGGAGCAGGGCCCAGGTTCTGCAATTTTTAACTATAGTTCTGGCTTGTTCCTGGGTTATATATTTTAATCTTAAAGTTGTACTATTAAGATGATGTAGGTTATGAGCTTCCATAGCCTTATTCAATTGATTGCAAAAGATTTAAAAGCACTTGACACACATAGGCACTGTCGGTAAATAAGTTGAAGGGTTGAGGAAAACGTTGAAAAACAGCCTTTACAGCAACTAGCACTGCTAGTTGAGCTGATAATCCTTTCACATCAAAAACAGTACTTTCACCTTGGGTAAAATATCTTGCTCGGCCTTTGTCAAAACCATCAGAAAGAAATAGTCAGCACATTTTCTAAAGGGGAGAATCGGGTGGATTTGGGAAGCACTACATCATGTCTATTAAAGAATTGAATCAACTTATCTTGAGGATAATGATTATCAGTTTGTCTCACAAATCCACCCAATGCCAGAAGCCATTCATCAGAATTAGCATAAACCATTCTACTTGTTGTTTGCTATAAGGAACAATAATACACTGAGGTTCAGAGCCAAAATATATAACAGATTGATTTCTTCCTGACACAGTAATTTGAGCAATGGCTTCCTAGTAGGGTAAAATAATTTTATTAGGGCTGGAGGGTAAATGTATCCAAAGTATGGGTGCCTTTTGCCAAATCCAGTTGGAGTACAAGAGGTTTTAAATATAAGCAAATACAAAGTGGACTCAGGATCCCAGAATGTTACAAACTGCTATTCCATAGCTCTCTGTACAGAATTCAAGGCTTGTCTCCCCTGAGATGTCAAAGAGAGAGGAGAAGCAGGTGAGGGATCCCCCTTCAAAATATCAAAGGCATAAGTTCTGCAGTGAGTTTTTTTGTTGTTGTTTTGTTTTTTTAAAATTTATTTATTTTTATATCAATCACAGGTTAGGTTAGGTACTTTGCATCCCAGGCGTAGCCTCCTCCCTCATTCCCTCCCACTCCCTCCCTCATCTCCCTCCTCCCTGCTGGAGGACCTCCTCCCCTTCCATCCAACCCCAGCTCATCCTGTCTCCTCAGGGCTGGCTGCAATGTCCTCCCCTGGGATCTAGCCAGTCTGTCACTCCCTGGCTTGTATGGGGAAGGGTCAAAGAGTCAGCCATGAAGGGGAAGGGTCAAAGAGTCAGCCATGAAGATCATGACTGAAACAGTTCCTGTTTCCCTCACTAGGGTCTTCAGTCCGACAACGAGCTATCATGGGCCCCATCTGAGCGGGGGTTCCAGGTCACATCCACACATGGTCCTTGATTGTAGAAACCTTCTTATACAAGACCCCTGTGCCCTGCTCAGTTTGGTCTTTGTGGAGCTCTTGTTCTCCCCAAGTCTCACCAACCTCCCCCAGATCTATCATTACTTCTCACCCTCTGCCAAAGTCTTGATCGCGAGTCTTAATATCTGCTCTGATACATCGCTACATTGACCCCCCCCCAGAGGTCCTCCTTGGCACTGCAGTGATAAACCAATTGATATCCCTAGCAATTTTTGAAAATCATTTTAAGTTTTTAGAGAATCTAATCTGAGGTGTACCTTTTGGCAAAATATCTGTTGAGGGGATAGATTGAACTCTAAATAACTGTGAGGATCTCTTGTTTGTACTTTTTCAGGCGCTATTTGTAATCCCTTCTGTTCCAAGGCAATTTTCATATCTTTGAAACATCCCATGACAGAAATTGCAACTTTATGAGCTATAAGAATGTCATCCATGTAATGAATAATATAAACATCCTTCCAAATATCCCTAATTTTAATTATAGCAGAAGCCACAAACTTTTGACACAGAGTAGGATTGTTAGCAACTCCCTCAGGCAACACATGCTAATGATACTGTTGAGACAGTTCTCTAAAAATAGCCATAACCTTCATCAGATGACTTTCGTTTTGAGGCACAGTCTTAAGATTATCCCATTTTGGTTCTGAAGTCACCATCCAGCAGCCTTAACCTTCTGAGCAGTAAAATTTCATGAGGGTGCCATTATAACCAGATTTCTAAGAACTTACTAAAGATTGAAGTCTCTACCCACCATAACCTAAAATTCACTAACCAATATGCTCAAAACCCGAGCAGGGGATATCAATACTCTCCCTGTGGGAGCCCGTCTGTGAGTCACATGCAGAATTAATTTGTCAGCTCTCCTTGCTCTGTGGCTCTGGAGAACCTCCTAACCAGTGCTCCTGCAGCACTGTTGCTTTTTCATCACCCACTGTTTTCCATGTTTTCCTCATTAGACCTCCATCTCAGCTGCATTAGACCTCCATCTCAGCTGCTAGGGAATGGAATCTCTTGCAGCCAGCTCTCCTCATTTACCATATTTCCTAGTCCAACTCCATTCAGAAGCCTCCAAGGTCCCTCTCCTGGCTTCCCAAAACTTCTTTCCAATGGCCATATAGATTTGATATCTCACATACGCCTTAAATTCCACACAGTAAGAATTAACTCCATTTCTAATCTCAGTCCTTCTCTCAAAGCCCCACTCATCCTCATGAGAGGATCACTGCCATCACCATGAGCCCAGCTGAAATCCTGCTCTGTCCCAGACTCATCAAGCTCTGGTCCTCATTACTGGAGCTCTGAAATTTCACTCCTCAACACACCCTCTCATTGGATGTCAGCAGCTCCCAAACCTTAACTGATCTTCATATCTCAATCAGTCTTGTATCATCTTCACTTTAACGTCTGGTCTATGGCTTTTGCCATGAAATGGTTTTACCCAGAATAATCCAAATAGTCCTACCTCTACTCAAAATCACCACTTTTTTCCCCTGCCCACATCAGACAATGGAGACCACAGCTTTATTAGGTCATATCAACAAATATATATTATCCTTTTCTAATACCAAACACCAATACCAATCAACAGAACTGCTCACTGATGCAGGAGCACAGTGTAGGTAATCCAGTGTTGACCCCTCTCTCCCATGAACCCCTCCTGGCCAATGTTTACAAGTCATCATAAAACACTTCAATTGTGGCCCCTCTTCTCTGAAAATCACGGGGATCCAGATTTACCTCCTGAAAAATGTAGTTCAAAATGCCTCATCTCAATTGTTACTAGGTTGTATGTGGTTGTCCATTTGTGTTACTAGACACAAAGGACCAAATTTAGATTATTACATATTATGTTATTGATTTGTACAAAACAGTAAAAAATTGTATTGAACTGAAAATCATGAGGTCATAGGAGACTGCTTCAGAAATCTTAGCTTCTCAAGCTCTGAGTATAAGTATATTTGATATCTTAAAACCTAGAAATAAACCATGTGATTGTGGCTTTCACCTGTCAATATTCCAAGAAAAGCTTCTTGTTCTGTGAGCTTCAGTACTTGATAATGAGAGAATCATTCCAAAGAAATCTCTAGACAAGTTGCTGTCTTTACTTGAAAATCAAAAGAAGTATGTTCATCGTGTGCAAACACATGAAAACCTCACAGGTAGGATCTCTTTGGATGTGCAAAAAGAAAGTAATTCTTCATTAATACAAAATAAAATCTTTAGAAGTAACTCTCTTATAATATTTAAAATAGTGTAATTCATAATATTTTAGGAGTCATATTCCCTATACCATGTTCCCTCACACTCTAGGAAATGTGCCATTTTTGACCCAGACTCTCAAGGAATAGGGACTTTGCAGAATTGCTTTGCTTAACAGGTAAAAATTCAAAAACTGTAAAAACAATATGAAATGGTCCTATGACTCACCCTGGAACACCATTGACTACATGTTTAAACAGAAGAATGATATGGAATGGATTGACTCGTTGCAGAGAAAGATTTAGGTAGGATGTTTCTAAGATTTATGTAGGACGAGAAAAGAGAACCCTTCCACCAGGAAGGTTATTTGCTTACATGAATCCCCTAAGGTGAGAAACCCCAGCTCTTCTTGAATAAAAAACAGTTCCTCCTCATTGGTGGCATAGCAATAGTCAGGGCCTCTTTCCTGGAGTGGGATGACTTTGTGCGTGATATGGTACTCCTCTCCTACCTGCCAAGAGAAAATAACTTATTACTATTCCCTAGAAATCTCAACCCCTCTCTCTCATAACACAAGCAAGAGAATCCCTCGCCCAAGTGAATGACCCTTACTGTTCTCCCTCCCCTCAGCGTTTCAAAACCTTGGGAGCTCTTGTAAGTTCTGTATAAAGGAACAGATGCTGAGATGACACTGAGATGTCCCTCTTGGCACATCCTAGTCCTAGATTCTTCCCTGCAGCAGGCAGCAGGTGTGCTCAGGAAACTGAGGTGTTTATAATTTACATTCCATGAATTACCAGAGTAGGTGCTCAGACCAGGACCCAAGAAGAATTGTCTCCTTTTCCTTTTAGAATTAGTCAGCATGCATGTCTACATTCCTCATTCCTACCTATCTGCCTATCTACTTGCTGCTCTGCTTTCTTTGCCTTCCAGGCAATGTCTCATTCTCTCTGTGAAGCTGGTTTGAACTTGTAGGAAGTCTCCAGTCTTACTTTGGCAGTAACAGGAATTAGCAGCATTAGCTACCACTACAAGGAAAATTTTTACCTATAACATTAAAACTAATGGTTCAAGGGATTCTGAAAAACAACCAAATACAAAGTGATCAAATTCAAGGTTTCCAGGACTTGTCATCCACAGTTCCTTCCCTGGTGAAGTCTATGGACACAGACTCTGGATATGTTCTATGGCAGTCATGGGAAGACAAGGGGAAGAAATAACCTCTGATCAGGAAGGACTTTTCATATTTTTACCATGGATCTACACAAAACACCACAGGTCTCAATTTTCTTCTTAGTGTTCTTCCTCTCAGACTTTAGAAACTTCTCACATAAATCATGAAAGAGGATCACAGGACGTAGGCCTCTGACTTTCTGAACTGCAATGGAAAAGAAAGAAGTCTTAGGCAACAGGGTCTGCTGTTCGTTAACAGAATTCATCTTGAGAGCCTGGGAGAGAGAGGAAATGTCATTGGAATTCTCTCCATGAGTCCCTCCCCGTAATGAAATCTCAAAGGGAGCTGGTTTTGTTTTCTCCAAGCTCTGCTTACAGGTGAATGGGAGCTGGGACCATGGACTTCATAGCCAGCTTGAGTGGATGGAGCAATATTTTGGGATGTGAATGTGAGATGAGTGCAAATGGACGACAGAAGCCAAAGCCTGAGGACATGGACAAGGAAATGCAACATTCTCTGTGGTGGTGCTCAGTGCTCCAGACTTCAGACACCTGTCCACCAGCATGTGCTTACTTTACTAGTGAGCTCTAGTCACACACCTGTGTGACTGAGCCAGATGCAATGGGGATAGTCAGGTTTCAGACCATGCCAAAGTGCACCTGGCCTCCAGGTTTTCCCAGCATCACTTGGTCCCCACCTGCAGCTTGGCAGAGCTAGGATAAGCTTTGACCAACTAACCTGTGCTTTCCAGCTCAGGGAGAGGGGTTTCCTCTCATTATATAATCCAGACATTTAGGTTCCCTTATCTCTCTCTCCTCTCACTCTACTCTCTTTGTATCATTCCCCCCCTTCTTCTCCTCACTCTTTCTTCATTCTCTCTCTATGCATGCTTTTCTCTTTCTCTCTCCCTTCTTACCCAGTATTGCAGCCAAGAGCTTCTCCCAATAAACCTGCATTTCTATACCATAACTTCACCTTGCAGTTAGCTCGTTGCTGTTTAAATGAGGAACCAATTCTACAAAAGTCTTTTCCAAGTCTAAAACCTGTACTTACTTGCCTGTGCTTTCCTCTGTGCCATTTTTCCCAGGCTGCTGGGCAGATATTGATGTGCTTGGGGTGATGACCTTAGTGTTCTCCTCTGTTGAACACTGCTGTGGTGGGCTGGAGGTTTTGGTTGGTACTGAGGAAGGTTGAGCTTCCTTTGCTGTTACTGTTGCTCCAGTTCATGATTCTCAACTTTTGCTTTCCTTAAGTCCACACAATGGAAAAAATGGAATAGAGTGCCAACTGGAGCATCTTGACTTTTTATTTTTAATATTAACTACAGTATATTTACTTTGTATCCCAGGTTTAGCCCCCTTCTCTCATTCCCTCACAATCTCACCCTCCCTCCATCATCTCCTCCCAATCTCACCCTCCCTCCATCATCTCCTCCCATACCCCTCTCTAAGTCCACTGATAGGGGAGGTCCTCTTCCCCTTCCATCTGACCATCTGACCCTAGCTTATCAGGTCTCATTAGGACTGGGTACCAAGTCCTCCTCTGTGACCTATCAAGGCTGCTCTTCCCTCATGGATGGGGGGATGTCAAAGAGCCAGCCATGTCAAAGAGCCAGCCACTTGCCTGTGCTTTTCTCTGGGTCATTTTCGCTGGGCTGCTTGGCAGATGTTGATGTGCTTGGAGTGACAAACTTAGCTTTCTCCTCTACTGCACACTGCTGTGGTGGGCTGGAGGTTTTGGTTGGTACTGAGGAAGGCTGAGCTTCCTTTGCTGTTGATGTTATACCAGGTCCCACTTCTCCACTTTTGTTTTCTTCAGGTCCATACAATGGATCAAATGGAATACAGAGACAACTGAAACATCCTGATTTTGTGTCTTCCCGGAAGGCTGCCTGCTCAGAAGAAAAGTCTTGTCGTCACAGTGATGAACAAAACCTACTTTTGTTAATGTCTGGCATCTCAGAATCTGATCAATATATCTGGTGTGGTGGAAAACAGCCAGCACCCCCTTACTCAGTTCCTATATGGATGTCTCTAGAAATATCTAAGTCTCAGTCTTCTCTGCACTCCACCCATCTTTGTGTGTGTGTGTGTGTGTGTGTGTGTGTTGTGGGGGGGGGGCTAGTATGGATGCAAATGCATTTATGTGCAAGTGATTGTGGAGCCTATTCATTGACTTACAGACTCCAATGGAACATAACAAGACAGTCCAAGAACAGGCTGAACAGTTGCCATATACTCCCACTGTCTCTGTGCTCCTCATACTGACCATCTCCATTAGGTGTTTTTCGTATTCCCTGTTATATTTGTTTAGTATTTTCCTCTTTAGAGTCTCGGCCCTGTCAAAAATGATGTTTAGGATCTGACATACAAAATCAAAATGGGGAATTAGAACAGTTCTAATGTGAGGGGGAAAGGAGAATAAAACAATTTGGGAAAGGCAGCAGTAACTCATGCACAGCTTGAACCCTATTCCCAGCCATCCCTCTCCTCTTACTGCTCTGCTGAGGCAGAATCTGACCCCTTCCCACCAAGTGTCAGGATCTGTGCATTTTCTTTGAGTAGCTCCAGGCTGCTCTGGTGATATTTGTCCATCAGCTTAAGCAACAAAGAGCCACTGTGATGAAGTTTGATCTTCCACTGTGATGAAGTTTGATCTTCCATGGGCATCCCTTTTTCAGAGTTTTGGGCCAATGTTCATTTCTTCCACATATAATCTAAGCAAATAAAGGAGAGTGAATAAGATGTACAGAAATTTTGACATGTTTAAATGAGGACCACGGTAAATTTGGCCTCTGTATGCAGGATTTCAGAAGATTCTAGAATTTACAGAGGAGCACACTGAAATCCAACATCAGTTTCCATCCCAGTGTCTGGAGAGGTATGTGTCATTACTGTAATGATAAACTGGCACATTCAGGAAATGTCAGATGTGAAGAAGCATAGCTAAGCTGTTAAGGTGCATGTTTGTCATCCCAGCACTCAGGAGGCAGCACATAGAATTAATAGACCCCCAGATCCTTGAGGAAACAGGCCATAACCCTGAACTTCAAAACAGGAAATAAAGACAGTGGTCTCTTTCTTCCATTCCCAATTGCAATATAGATTGCTGCTCATAGAGCACCTTTGTATATTGTTTCCCAGCAGGACACAACCTCACTCGAGAGACCATTAGGTAATAAAAAGAGACACCGAGGGTGCTCAGAGTTAGGAGTGCATATGCTGTGGTTACCTGGTGGGATGCTGCACCCAGGGATGCTGCTCATCTGCTTCAACCCTCACATCAGTCCAAAACCAAGAACAATTCATGATCCTGTCAGAATATCTGCTTGAGAGGAGGGTATGATCAGAACCATTTTGTGTGCATATGTGCTTTTCATAACCATATGAAAAAAACTGATATCTCAGAGTACACACAAATCCCTTGTAAAAGTGGTTTGTCTTTGGAAGGGTAAGAAAATGAGAGGGAGATACAACATGAGCTCAAGAGAATACCTTCATGTTACAGAATACCAACAGTGAAAAACAAACAGAAGAACCCCTGTTTTAACAGTTGTAAGAGCAGGGAAATGCAAACTGTCCTGCTGAAATCATCTCTAAACCTGAGCTTTCTCCTTCTCTGTGGAAAAAGAAGGTGATGTCTCTACTCAGCACACACAGTCTTCTGAAGATCATGGAAGCCACGGCCAGAAAACCCCACCCCATTGCCTGAGCTCCTCAGTGTCCTGTGCATCTCCTTAGGTTCTGTTTCAGCAAGTCCAGGGCTAAACATGACTAGTGAGATTTTAACATAATTTACTTCATCAAACAGAGCACTCTTGTCACTGAGCCTATAAGAGTCATTCCCTGGTGTTAGATCCACAATCTTGTATTTAATCTGCCTGTGCAAGAATGATGAAGAACTTGGGAAGAGTTCTTACTGTGATGAAACCCACTGACTCCAGGTGCTCTACAGTCCTCTGGTGACTGTAGCTACAGGGAAGGCTACCCTCTTTCCTGTACAACTCAAGAGGATACAAGATGAAGATAAGAGGGATCTGGGTTTGGCTACATATTAGAGATAATCCTGTGCCTCAGAGGCCATATGCAGATCAATCCACCCACCAATTCTGTTATGTGCTGCTTCCCTGCCATCTGTTATTTTCAAAGACCTGGCCATTTGTTCAACGGATCAAGAACTCCAACTCAGGATGATCTTTTCTAGGTCCCACAATTTGCCTGTGAATTTCATCATTTCCTTGTTTTTAATTGCTGAGTAGTATCCCATTGTGTAAATTTACCGCAATTTCTGTATCCATCCCAGAAGCAGAAAGACACAGATGGCATAAAAAGTGGATATTAGACATATAATATAGGATACTCATACTAAAATCTGTACAGCTAAAGGACTAATCAAGAAGGACGACCCTGGGTAAGATGATCAACCCTCATTCATAAAGGCAAAAAGGATGGACATCAGAAGATGTCCATAAAATAAAAATAATATGTTGACAATTTTTACAGTGACTTTTAACACTGAGAAAAGATTCTGCTAAAGAAGGGCAGAGTTTTACTTTGAAAGGCATGCTTTCCAGGAACTCATTATGTAGCAGAGAATTCTAGCCATGAACTAGTGGTTACCCAGCTACCTCAGACTCCATGAGCTCGGAGGAGACCTGTGAACAAGCAGTCCTGTAACTAACACTCTTTTTAGAAGGTTTGTCTGGAGGACCAGAGCAGGAAACACAGCTGCTCTCAAGTCCTAGACATGTAACACAGACCCATTTCTCTGTCATGAAGGCCCAGGTTAACTGTAAACACCAGGACCAGGAGGGTTGCTCACTGACCACTGAGTAGCACACAGCTGTCTAGATAGCCAGGTCAGCCAAGGCAACTCTCCTCACAGAGGGTTGTCAACTCTAGCGTGGAACAGCACCAGCTGTCAAATAGTACCTTGCCCCTCAGTTCTCCTTTCACATACACCTCTCTTCCCCCCTCCACTCTCTATTTCAGCCAAAACATTCCCAGGAATCCTCTGGTTTCCTTGTCTTTTTCCTGCTCTTAAAGACTCAATACCCCAGGGAACCCTAGCCCCTGCCAGCCTATGATATCACAAAGAATGTGAATACATTTAGTAACTACTCAGTTGAAAGTCACAACCTTAGGGAATTTCAAATCCAAGACCACAGTAGGAGACCATCTTGTCAATTCAGTACATTCCCCTTAATCCCACATTATTTTGAAGCTTCCCAATTTAGCAAGCTGTCCAATTAAATAAACATTAAAGTTTCATTTCCTACCTGACCTTGGCACGGAGGTGAATAGGAATAAAGGGATAGGATCTGGATAAAGCGATGAGAAAAAGCTTGTTGGGTCTCAAAGTTTGTTTACTCATCTCCATGGAAACCTCAAGGACCATATCCATACATGGCCCTTGGTTGGAGAAACTGTCCCATAAAATACCCCTGTGCCCTGATATATTTGGTCCTTCTGGAGCTCCTGTCCTCTCCAGGTCTTACTAATTCCCCCTTCTTTCATATGATTCCCTGCCCTCTGCGGATGATAGGATAAACATACTGAAGTCTATACACCTAAAGAAGATAAACAAGAAAGAGGACCTGGGGTAAGATGATCAATCCTCACTTAGAAAGACAAATGGGATGGACATTGGATGTAGGAGAAAACAAGTAACAGGACAGGATCCCACCACAGAGGTCCTCTGAAAGACTCTACCTAGCAGTGTATCAAAGCAGATCCTAAGGCTCATAACCATACCAATTATTTTTAAAGTTAAATCTCATCCAATCCTGAATTGCCAAAATGGCAACCACTAAAAATTCCCACTAAAAATTCCCACTCCTTGTCTTTAAAAACCCAAGGCTTTTGTCTCCCAGTGCCACTCTTTGCTGAACAGCAGGGGTGACCCCATTGTGCAAAGGTTAACATAAACCTCTTGTGATATTGCATCAATGACATCTGGTCTCCTGAGTTATCTTCATCCCTTCAGAAAGTTAGGCTTTTGCTGGGCCTAACATTATGGTGTGTTGCCCGGGAAACTGAGGCACTGAAGTGAACTCTGGACAACGGCTATTGGAGGACCTAGCTTGAGCTCCTAGTAGGTACTATGGCTATTGTTTGCCTTTGTCTCTCTATCTAGCTATTATTATTATTTTTCATCGCTGTTTGTCTACTGCAAGTTTGTTTACTCTGACAGTGGCAGGTTTCTGCCTTTCCTGAAGCTTTGATTCTGGTCTGTCTTGCGAGCATTGGAAGAAGGGGTTAAAGACCCCTGGGGAGGTTTGAGGACCCCCAACTGGAATGGTCCATAGAGGCTGCCAAACGTATAATTAAAGCCAGGGTCTCGGGGCAACCTGGAGGATGCTCTGGCTGCCCCTTTCTCTGAACAAGGAGGAGATGGAGGAATTCTGCCCCTCAACTTGGATTGGGAAGGAAGAGAGAAATTCTGTTCCCTCAACAAGTTGAGTCTGTGCCTGTGCAACTTGGCCGAATAAGGCAGAGACCTTTAGTCTCGAGGTCACAAAGAAGACAGCCTATATTCTGGTTTCCTTACTCTTACTGTTTTGTCTTATAATTTGTCTTTATTGTTGGACTTAGACTGACGATATCTCTGGATGTATCTTTCAACACAGGACAGAACATATTAACTCCTCCCTTGTCTCTGAGCCAGACTTGCAGGGAGATGAGCTGTGGAAGCTCATGGCACTAGGAGTTCCATGGCCATCCTCCTCCCCTGCCCAGGCAGACATGACCTGTAGCACAGTAAACAGGAGGACTGAGAACACTATATGTCTCATTCCCCCTCCTCTACCGAGGGCTAGGATGGGGTGGCACACAGAGGATTGGGTGGACTGGAATGCTCATACCCTCAGAATCTGCCTGAAACCTAATTCCTCTGTGGAGCAGCAGAGCTCACCCCGCCCCCTTCTTCCTCTCTTTTCCCCCTCTTACCCAGGGAATTTAAGTCAATTGCTACTTGCAGACCATGCAGCAATGTAAAAACAAAACAAAACAAAATAAAACCAAAAAACCCAACTGCAATTAGCTGTGATGTTTAGAATTACAGCTAAATCCAATAAAAAGAGTTTTATCTGTCTGTATAAATGGCCATTATATGATTATTTTCAACTGACCTTAAAGGATTAATATGATCAAAAATAACTGGGTATGTTTTAAGGTTAAATTCAAATTCTTGTTTAAAACATGTATATGTGCCTATGTGTTTATAAGGTCTATAAACACATATGTTTAAATAGGAACAATGTAAATTACCACATGGTATGGCTCAGGAAAAGAACAAACAATGCAAAATCTCTGAGTCAAAATGATTTTGTTTCCTTTTAGGATAAGAAGGGAGTCTTATTCTAAGTTGATATCAGTTCTAAAGATTAAATTGTTTGCACTGATAAATTTTGGTCTTAAAATCTAGTTTTAACTCTTAAAATTATGGTTATGCTTTGTAAATTCACTCCTAAAGAAGATGCTTTATTAGACATTGCAAAAATGAGTTTCAAAAAATGTTTAGATGTTTAAGGTGATAAAACATTTACACTTTATCAGGTTCTTAAAGCAATAACCCTTGGGCAGTCTAACAAAGAACTTGGAACAGTTTCCCAACACTTTGGGAAATTAAAGAAAATTTTTGATGGGAGTTTTTCTGTTGTCTGAAGAGAAAGAGATAGCAAAAGATATTAAAAAGAATAGCTTGTCTAAAGTAAGAATGTCTGGTTAAGCCAGAAGAATGAAGCTAGGAACCTAAAGGTATAGAGAATGTTGTGAAGGATCTGTGTAAATATGTGGGGCCAGGGGGTATATAAATGATGTTTGCTTTGGTTCTTTATACCTGCAAATATAATTTGAGAAAGAACTGTAAAATATGTTGTACTTCATTTAACAGGCTGGTGATTCTTCATTGCAATATTGCAATATGTTTTCTTACGTTCTTTAAAAAAAATCTGGCTGACAGGTTTGGTATGGACAGAATAATTCATACATTTTAAAATTGTTCTATACTGTTCTGTTAGGCAATTGGTTCTAAAACTTATTTGATCCCAGTGTGTGAAGCTTTTTGCTGTTAAGTTCTTAAAAAGATGGTAAGATTAATAAGATTTGCTAGCCCCTTTATAAATTGTGCCTGATTAAAGGTCTTCCTTTCATTTTAGTCCAGAAAGAGCAGATTTAAAGTTACACTGAAGACTGAGCATTACCTAGTCCCTTCGTTTAGGTTGTTTTTTAAGGTTAAATTTAGGATGAGTAACCATGAATTTTGCCTATGTAGATCTAGTTAAAATTTGCTTCTAAAACATGCATCTAAGGAATATGCCAAAATTAAAGACTATATCAATCTGTTTTATAGGATACATTTCAGAGAAGATGATAAAAATAGACAAAGAGTAACTCAGATATGCTGGCCTTCAAGCTTGTCAGAGATATGATGAATATGGCATTTTAACCTGTATAAGTTTATTATGTCAGAGAGACCCAAAATCCTGGCAGTAGCTCCCCAAAGTCTCTGAGAAGATTTGGACATGATGACAGATGACCGCAACTCTGTATTGTGGTATGCAAGCCACTGGACAATATTGCCTCAACTGGCCCACTACTAGAGCCTAGCCTAACTGTGAATGAAGCTTCAGACCCCTGAAGAGTCATTGTTTCACATTGTCTGATGCAAGGTGGCGTCAATCTCTCCTGTTCTTCTTTCCACAGCAGCAGCTTCTCATCCTCTATGCCTGATGGCTGAACTGCCTCTGCTCAGAAAGCCAGGAGACCACAGGAGCCTGGGACACTGCCTAGGTGATGGACTAACTAGTCATCTCTGTCATCTTGATTGGTACATGGATTGGTACATTTACTTAGTTCATAATTTATGCTTCTCAGGTCTCTGATCACATTGACAGCTAGGCTGGAAGGCTAGGCTAAGTTAATGGTAGCTTGGCAGCTAAAGAGATAACAGAGAACTACTAGGTACTAGATCTCTTATTTAAAAGGGAAACAGATTTCCTTGCTCACAGGATTCATGTTAGTTTCCTGTGTCTTAAGGTTAATAGTTGGATAAAAAGATATGGAGTTTATGTAGGGTCAGAGGATATAGAAGTTTAGGTTGTGAGAATGCAGAAAATGTTGTTTAGTCTGGAAAAATGTTTTGGGGTTGATAAATGAAAAAAACATTAAGAAGTCTAATTATTTTAAAATACATAAATATATAAGTTATAATGATATAAAATTAATTTAAGGCATTAAAATGGGAGATAGGAGATCCAAGATGGCTGCCACGAGAGGACACTGTGTCTGAGGAGTAGGACAGCAAAAACAACGCAGCGACCAGGAGACTGAACTCTGGGACCTAAAACGCCAGCATTTGTGATTTCCAGGTGAGCGGAACTCCTACGGTGAGATCATCAAGTGGGAAAACCCTAGGGACACCCAGTTATTACCCGGAAAAATCTCCAGGTGACCGGCTGTGGCTCACAGCTCTGATCTGAGCTAGCAGCTGTGCTGGGCACCCACAGCTGCCACAATAGACTGGATCACACAGTCTCCCGGGCAGTTTGAGGGGAACCCGGTACCGTTTTCACTAACCTGCACACTGCGGGTACACACTTCCTGGATCCGCTAGCAAAAACCTCAGTCCGTGTGTGAGTCAACAGGGCAGTCTGGGAAGGAACCTGGTTCTGCTTCAACCCACAGGCTTACGGCAGGTGCACACCTATCGCCTCTGCCGGAACCACCTCAGACTGAGAGGGACAGAGGACTGTTTTGACCAGACTGCACACTGCGGGCACACACTGCACGCATCCGCCAGCAAAAACCTCAGTCCTTGTGTGTCCACGGGCCAGACAGGGAAGGCCTCCTGTACCATTTCAGACAGGCCTGCATACAGCAGGTGCACACTGCTCGGCAACGCCTACAACCAACCCAAACCCACTGTGTGTGCCCCAAATATCATCTCAGACCATGGTGCACAGCTCCTGGCGCAGAAGGGGGTGCCAAATCTCCAGTCCAGGGGAGAGCCCTTAGCAGCAGGCCCAGGGCAGAGTGCACAGTCCCCAGCTTACATCTCAAACCAGGACACTCAGACTCTAGCAGAGAGTGAGGAGTAAAGCCTCCAGACCAGAGGGGTGACCAGCCTGCAGTGCTCACAGCTTCTAGCACAGAGCACGAAACCGGGCACACAGAGCCCACAACAGAGTTCAACTGCGACAACAACATACACTAACAAACCACTGGAAATCCCTGATCTTCTTGAAAAATACTCCTGACACAAGAGATTGACAGTTTCAGACTGAAGTACAGCCTTAAAGCACAAACAGCTCCTTGATTATATATAAACAAATGCCCAGAAATCGCCAAAAGAACTCACCCAACAAAAATCAGGACACCATGGCCCCAACAGAAACACCCAAAAGCAGTGGAGATTTTAATTCAGCTGAGACACAGGAAAGTTATGTTAAAGCTTTGATTATGCAGATATTGGAGGAACAAAAAGAGAGACAAGAAGAGGAAATGAACAAGGCCCTCAAAGAAATGGAGAAGAAATTAACTGCCCACATAGAGGAACAATCAAAGAT